>JAYMDG010000019.1:600000-1151809 GCA_036872995.1 Hymenopellis raphanipes
ACATGTTCCAACGAACACAATAACATTTTTGAAACGGCCTCCACTAATAGGAAACATCGCATTTGCCAGGTCGCCTGCCGAAGACGCTGACGCGATCAAAGAGGTGGATATCGGTGTCGCCAATATGTTTCCAAGCCCTCGAGAAAGCGACAGGTACCCAAAGAGGTAGGTGGCGAGGTTCGGGTCGTCCTCTGTGAGCGCGATTCAACGGAGAAGTCATGAATAGAGGTTGTAGGAGACATACTTGCAACAGGCTTGATGAAACCAGACCACAAGCTCGTCCAACTTCCTGCGAGGCTGCCGTATGCGATACCAAAGCAGATGAGGCCGGCGAGGCTCTTTGAGAGTAATCCCCAGATGATGAAAGTGACCAGGGAGGATGGAAAAAGTATACAGAGAGCTAAGGACCATGGGTTCAACTTGTCGGAGAGGTAACCGAGTGATATACGACCGATTAAGGATGAGCCTTCCTTCGTGGTCAGACAAGGGCTGGTAGTCACGAGTAATCAATCTTACCATTCAGAAGAGCGATAGCCAAAGAAGATTGGGAGGCGCTGATGTTGAGGTCGCTGGCGAACGCTGGAAGACGTACATCATCATGAGCGATAATGTCAAAGCTTCAATATGAGCTCTGATACTCACTAGGGAGCCAGATGAGAGGCAGATAATACGCAAATCCTATCAGAGTATTGATGACAAGGACGACCCAGAATGGCTTGTCCGTCATCCAGTCTCGGTTTCTCGGAGGAGTAACATGAGACGTCCTCGATAGAGGAATACGGGGCTTGACGAAGGGCAGTAAAGGGACGAGAACTACCGCTATGCCTATTGAGATGAAGCGAAGAGCCTTCGCCACACCGAAGGCAGATATTAAGCGTGGTATAGCGAGTGGGAGTACG
Organism: Hymenopellis raphanipes; assembly: GCA_036872995.1. Classification (NCBI taxonomy): domain Eukaryota; kingdom Fungi; phylum Basidiomycota; class Agaricomycetes; order Agaricales; family Physalacriaceae; genus Hymenopellis; species Hymenopellis raphanipes. Next base: position 600,900 of record JAYMDG010000019.1, read on the forward strand.
ATTCCTCCCATTGCAGTTCCTTCAACGCGAATTAGAACAATACTATCTTGTCTCTAATGAGAACTTACCAGCAAAGATGATACTATTCGCTAGTCCACGTCTGTTAACAAACCATTCAGCGAGATATGAAATGCATGGTGCGTATAACAGTGATCCGCCAATGGCGTAAAGGACACCTTGAAGAGCCACCAGAGTCGAAATCTGCCCAAGTGCGTACGTCAATACGCCGTGCGCAAACCTATCGTTCTAGAGCTACTGGTAATTACCTTGGAGATGTAACTTGCAGTGAAAAGACTCGCCCAGCATAGGACGAGCCCAAACCACATTGCGGTCCTTCGATGCTGTGGGTATCGCGCCGTCAGAGGATATATCAACGGCCCTAAGATTCCCAAGAGCGTCAGACACCTATGAAGAGACATCTTCTTTGAACACGAACCTGAGCACATCATCACGCCGGAAGCCACAGGCCCGATGAGAGGAAGAACGGTGCTTGCATGAGCTTGGTCGCTGTATCGCGGATCGTTGAAGTACCCTATGTTGGCGAATGAGATTACTAGATGAACACACTGAAGGAGTAATGACTCACCATCGAGAATGATCCCGTACGCATCCGGGAAACCCCACACGATGGCTTCAATGAAGAACGCCGCGATGAGCTGACAGTGGAGTGAACGTTGATCAGACTAGATGGGCGACAAGCAGAATGGATTTATGACTCACGAAAGACCACGCGCCGAATCCTTTGTCGACAGGTGCGAGGTTTGATTCGTTGAGGTGAACGTCGGTTTCGCTGGATGCCTCTGCTACAGGTCCGGAAGACTCTCTGACAGTGAGTTGTATGTTTTCCGACATAGCATCAGGAAGGATGTAAACCGCGAATCCAGGGTCCTGCTATTTCTTTTTCTCCGGTCTGTCGGACCGCATATTGAAAACACAAACACCTAAGCGCCCCTTGCCAAGCAGACAAGGGTGTCAGGGAAGCCATCTGAACGGTTTTCATCTATGTTGACTTGAATCTATCAACGAGACGCGTCGTGGTTCAACTTCAACTTTGTCCGTCATCGGCCGATCGCGTGTCCCTGACTCACGTGAGGATCTGCTGTTTTCATCTTCCTCCCAACATTCGTGGCTCAGTTGTTTCTACTATGATTAGACCATTATCCCAGCATGGAATTTCTTGTTTCTCAAGCTGTTGTCTACTCTACGGCGTTGCGCATGCCTTCCGGTTTTACCGCCAAGTCGTCATGGAGTTTGAAAGTCGCGCTAAACTGCTCCGTTCAACTTAAGTCTATTGGCGCACTTTTTCTCGCTTTTCAGATAAGGCATGTTTTTCAGTCGCACTTTTACGACCACGACAAGGTGGACAAGCTCTTCCGGAGGGGTACCAGTTTTCCCTTGGTTTTCCCACAAAGAAGACGTGCCAATACTCTTCGGGTGTACGCATTGTCGTGACCTTCCGAGCGAGGAGCTCGATGGCCGGACGATTACGGGGTGCGAGATCATCTTGACTGGGCGTATGTGATCAATTCTGGCTCTATTGTCCTGGATAATTCAGTCACGGAATCGAAGTGCCAGAGGCAGGCAAAGATTATTGTAGAATGCTTGGAGAGCCGCTCGTTTCTCGTCGTGAGAAGACCTACTGGGTTCCAACTTGAAGGACGTACCAGCCTGTCCTAGACAAAGACGTGATGGCGAAGCCCAAGGCAATTGTCTTGAACTTCTCATTTATTCTTCATATTCTTAACTTGTCCTATTGTATGTTGTTAGCAGCAGAGAGCTTATAGACACTTGTACCTCATGAGAACGGTTCAACGAGCGTCGCTGTGGTCAGCTGATCGCGTTGCGGTCGATTCCAAATGCAGTAACCCCCGGCTTGCCTCCCGCCATCGTGATCAGTTATTCATTCGAAATTTTTGCGAATGTGTTTCGCTATGACCGAACAATGCCCTCCAGACTCGGACGAATAGACTTGGATGGCCCTGCCCCTGATCCCGTCGTGCATGACAGTGACAAAGACGACATACAGTTCAGTGTGCTAAACGATAATGCGGATTGACTTGCCTATGTAAGCGCTTATCGCGAGGGGGAATTTGGTATGCAACGGAACGAAGAGACCCCCAAACTTACAGAATTTCAACTAGGAACGTACGGCTGCTGTTTGACTTGCTTCGCTTACTGTGTAGCAAATGGTGGCAGCCTTTCAATTCATTGGTGAGTGTACATACGCCCTGGTCCCTGGAGCGCAAGACGTGAAAGGAGGTCACTTGTATCAACCACAAGGCACAGCTAACTCAGCACTAGGCGGCCCTAGCAGCTTGTCTCAGTGACATTCTCTATGATATACAAACTACTTGTGTGATTACACGTCTCAAGCGCGATTCCGACTCAATGCAGACGACTTCTTCCTGATTCCCGTTCCAAGGCCTTTTTGCCGTTACTCTTCTTTACACGCGTTCCTCTGTCAAGGTTTACTTCCAGCTGGCAGACCCCTTTCTTCCACATTTTGATCACTGACGATGTGCCGCGTTTCGACCGGGATGGACAATCGACAGATCCCCTTTTCCCAGAGGTATAATAACAAGTATTATACCTCAACTGTTGATAGTGCTTACCATGGCTCGCACAATCATTCTGAACTCCCAGGTACGCTTTCTTTCGTGTTCTCACCAACGGCACTAATATTCTTGCAGGTTGCGATGCGCATTGTGGGAGCGGCCATCCTGTTCTTTGACTATCTCATGACACTTCCGAGGTTCGCTTAACTTGATGGTCCAGCTCGCCGTCTCTAAAGTCCTCATGTAGCGAGTATCGCTTGTACAGAAGACAGAAAACGTGGTACAAACCATCGGCCGCATGCATTTTGTTCATCTTGACTAGGTAGATTTTATCGTTTCATGCCGTATCTCAGGCTGATCGTCATGGCTCTTAGATATATCGGACTCATAGCTGTCGCCTTGTCAACGTTCTTCTTCTTCAACTCCAGCTTCACGCCTGCGACTTGCGTTCCTGCGATGTCAGTTCATTCCTTAATGCTCTTCTTTCCGTCCTCATCTCTCGGCGTCTTAGAGGAGGCGCATTCAGAGCGCTAAGCGCGTCTCTCGTGTCCATCATCTTTATCTGGCGAACCTGGGCAATTTGGCATAAGAGGCGTGTGTGTATCCGAGGCCACGTCGCCGTCCATATCCCAAACTAACGCCGCCTTCAGAGTATACTCATCGTTCTGTTGATCGCACTTATACCGACGAGTGTCTTCACTTGGGGCTCCGTCTTCCACCAGACACCCGTCACCACGGATGGCGTATGCACGGGCGTTGCTGGCTCTGGTGTCTTTGGTGCCAAGTGGCCTTTCGCATTGGCCAACATGGTAAGTTTAATACATGCGGTCGGTGATATCTCGAAAACTGATTGTTGTATCGCCAGCTGTTCGATACACTGGCATGTTCTCTGAGTACATGGAGATTAGTTCAGAATCTGAGGAACAGTCAGAGGTTCGTTGCAAGGTTTCTTTGACCGCATCTCACTCGCCGACGTTCGTTGTGTAGTCATATATCTACAATCCTTTTGGGGGAGTGAGTCCATCATCTCTAGTTTCAAATGATGAACACTCATCGATGTCGATATAGCGGTTTGGGATACCTCTTCGTCGTTCTGCTATGCCAAGCGTTGAATTTATCTTTCTTGCTGAACGGTGTGAGCATTCCTATCTTGGATCGCTTCACCGTCAGACTACTCATGTTTTCCAGGATCCTGATAAGCAGAGCACTCTGCTGACCTTCACGTTAGCAGTCACTGTCATTCTCTCGCAGCGCATCAGTGCGTATTCAACCACTTATCCAGGCCCAGTCTAACTATCGTCCTCCAGTCACTTCGCTGTCGCAGCGCATCATCAACACTCCTTCTACTCAAGAGTCAAAACCCCGCGAGGTTTCAACGTCACGTTCGCGTTCTCGTTGGGGCTCGCCTTCTATGGGACGCATTGAGCGGATCCAGCGCACATTCATGCATACGGGCGATGGCAACAATGACGTCGAGCTGAGCAGAGTTCCCGTTGTGAAGGTGGATGTCACGAACGAGACGCATGTCCATATGGAGGACGTTGATTCAAACTACGAGCATGCGATTACCTCGTACAATATCAAGCATCAGATGGCCTCGCAAGAGAAGTCTTCGGATGCCGAGTCGGCTGTTTAGATCCAAAGGCGGGCGAAATTTCCACTGCGTGTATTAGTACTTAGATGGTTTTACTATTCATGGGATCCGACATCGAGAACGCGATTGCTCTATGATTCATGGGCAGGCGATATACCGAGGCTGGCGTCTTTGAATGAGGCCTCAAGGTAGGTTCTGCAGTCACAATCACTTGTAGTCGAGAGATACGGCTGTGGCGATTCTTGAAAAAGCTATGCCAGTGTAGCCGTACGTCACGTGGTCGGCTGACAGCTCCGTCATCCCCGAGTCTGTTCTGGATACCTACCTTCTCCCACCATACGCCAGAACAACGTATTCGGAGCCGATACAGGCTATGTATGGATCTCCAGCGAAACACACAAATGTAAGGAGCACCTTGAGAAAGTCTTTTGTACTTTGACGGAACTAACAACGGTTTTTTAGCCTGATTGGGATGAATGTACACTGCATACCGCTCCATAGGTCGTGTGGTCCTTATGCTGTTCGAGGAAATGTCCTTATGTACGATTATAGGCGTAGTTGAACGCGACACGAGGTATCTGAGTTGATTCCAAGATATCAATCAACCGGTATCTCGACCTTACTATTGCCGTCCTTTCCACATGTCGTCTACCACTACGCCGCACTCTCCGCCTGTAGAAACTCTCTCCGAACTGGTCTGTAGTTGTGTAGAGTCTGCCGCCTGTGCCTGCCTTCGCGAGGCGCACTACGACGGATCTCATGACGATGTCATCCAGACGGAGGTAGATGGTGCTCATACCGCTGTCCTCACGCATTATACGGAACCGCGACGACGTGCCCGGAGAAAATTCATGAATTTAAGTAAAGGTCGCCCACGAGCCGAAAGAGGTTCGTTTTCTGGTATTTCTTGCGCTCGTTTCAATTCACATGCGTCCTACTGGCAACGATCCCTACGACTACGAGCAGAAGTTTCCAGAGGACGAACCGTTCAAAGAAATGGGACCAATGGCACGCGTGTGGAAGACCTTTCTGGAGAAGTACGCCAAGTTTGACAGTGACAGGATGGAAGACTGGCGGGATGCCTTGGATGTTTTGCTTGATAATCTCGCAAAAATTGCCAATTTAAAAATAATAGACCTCTACAGGCTGGACTGTTCTCCGCTGTTGTTACAACGTTCGTCGTACAGACCTCTCAAAGGCTTCAACTCGACTATGGCGAGGTTGCAGCACATCTCATGTGGGAGATGATCCATCTCCAGCGTGCTATGATGGACGGCGCACCTTCCAGCTCTGTTACCCATTCGGACATTTCTCCCACCTCCCCTGTCTGCGTTTCGCGCACCGATTCTTGGGTTAATGCTCTCTGGTTTACCAGCCTCGCCTTGAGCTTGACGACAGCATTGATGGCTGTACTTACGAAGCAGTGGATTCACCAGTACATGGCTGTCCCCTCCGGTACTCCCTGCGACCGCAGCCGCGTTCGGCAATACAGATTCGAAAACATTGACAAGTGGCATGTCCCGCTTATCATCGGTATTCTCCCTGTGCTGATGCACGTTGCACTGAGCATATTCTTTTTCGGACTTGTCATCTATGTACGTGCTCTTAGTACTCCTACCGCTGCGGTTGTCAGCGGGATCGCCTTTGTGGCATTCGTCGCATATTTTGGGACGACACTTCTGCCCGTCTTCAGCCCCGATTGTCCGTACAAAACGTACTTGACGCTCTATTCCTATTCTATATCCGCCTACGTGCGGGTTGGACGTAGAGATACCAGAACATGTGTGCTGTGGACGTGTTGCAACGCGAGAGCTGGTCGATGTGCGCAATCAGTTTCTGTCGAAGTTGTACTGTCAGGCTGCGCACTTACTGACAGAGGCATACCATCCCACACAGCCCAGATTCCTGCAGAGCATTATATACAACAAGTTGACGGTCTGCTGACTGCTAAATTTGCTTACGGTGGCCCAGGTGGGCACCCGAAGGGTCTGCCGGTTTAGATCGCCGGACGTTACAGCCCAACACAAATGGTGATCCAGTTCCGGTCTGCTTGTGCGCGGATACTTGTTAAATATTGGCGGGAGAATGGCCTATCGTGTGAGTGAGTCTGTTCGAGAGAGGGACTGAGATGGTCCCCGAACGATGGAATTCACCAATACAGCGAAGAGCTCACCTCTTTACGTCGTCCGACCCAGACGCATCGGTGATTGCTACACGTCTGTAGCTAGCTATTAGCTTAGGTTCGGTCACGACGTTCACGGTGCAACCCGTTGCCCCTACATGTTCTGGTGCGGCGCGTTACATTCACGTTCCTTTTCGACATTACGTAGGAATCGTTAGGAAAAGATCGTACCGAGTAGGAGAGCAGGAGCACCGATACGACGCTGAAAGGACGAGCATGAAGTCCGAAGGAATGGACGCCACTGAGATGGACGTGAGACGATAATATCATGCCAGTCAAGGCGGCAGTGACGAGACCAAGACAATGTCCATTACGATTTGGCTCTGCGACGACTATATTCTGTCCATAACATCGCTGCTGTTACGAGTCGGCAAAGCAGACTTCATTGACGACATACAGGACCGTCCATGAAACCCACTGAGAACAAAAACACGACGAAGGATCGACTAGCCTGGTAGTCCAAATTATTGGGTGGCAAGGGTTATAATCCATACTACCCCGGCGCTCGTAGCTGGGAGCTGAGGATACGACTTCAGAAAAGTAGGATCATTGGCTAATGGCAGTGGACGTCTTTCCAAGAGGGCAACGGAGTAGTGGGAGGCAGTGCGAGGGTTGGAAAAATGGGATACGACAAACTTGCTCAGGAGAAGAAGACATTCGTACTGATGGAGCCTGGTGTTCACGGTGGACTCGTCGTCATGTCGTCAAGCCAATAGTACTGTTGGAGGTTGCATGATGGTTTAGGTCAAGAAGGATCGCTCCGGCCCGAGTCCCGAGGCTCTCTTTCTTACCACAACTTGTGACTTGAACAGAACAGTCATTCAAATGCTTTTGCTCTGCTGCAATGACAGTTTCCGGTGCCCTTCCCCTCCCTCAGGTCTTCTGAGATGAAAAGAATGAGGGCAGGTAGGTAGGTAGGTAGGTAGGTAGAAACCGGCACCAGGTCCCTATCAGGAACGGCCGGGTGTGAAAGCGTTATGAGTGGCGAATTCCAGCTTTCACGCCATGCACTAAGTACTCACGGAGATATCTCCACCTTTAAGGAGGTCGCCGTGCGCCTCTGGTGCACAGTCAAGGGCTCAAGACCCTGAAACTGACCTATGGCCAGTCGCCGAAGAAAAACAAGAGCATAAGAAACAATTGGTGCGATTTTGGACCCTCCGCTATGCCGCCAACTCCGACTCGACCGCATCCTGTCACTAGATTGCACACCGACAAGCACCATTTAAGAGCTCACACAACAAGCAAGTTCAGCCTCACTTGAAGATCACAAGCACGTAGTCATGGAACAGTCCTGCCGATACATTCCCTGGTATGGGACTTAATGGCATAGTCCAACACGCACTTGGCCCGTCTGCAGCCTCATGAATATTCTCGCATGTACACTGCCCAGAGTGAGCAGATAATTCAGTCACCAGAAGATACGAGGACTCATGATGAGAGTGTGGGCAGTACAGAAACCATGGTTCAAATGGCATAGTGGCTCATACTGCCTTTGATACCTCACAATACTCTCACAATCATCGAGTGTATTCAGGACAGCATAGCAATATACTGCCTTGCGCGCGGCTTCTCTTGGCGCGCTTAGTCTGCCGGCTCATCTGGAGACGAACTCAATGGACGCGTCACGTCGAGCGGGTGTCGCCCAGCGACGATGGCAATGTCCAACACAGTCTTCTTCGACGTTCGTAATCCACGCATGCCATGAAGACGTATAAAAGAGCTAGTAGTCCTGCTTTCCTTCTGTATCTCTCACTCGAAAAGTATTGGCTGGCCCAGTACTCTCACTTACACTAACAACGACACACCTAACAACTGACGCACATCATGCGATCTGTCAACGTCGGCCTCGTCCTACTTGTGTCTTCATTGGCCGCACAAGGAGCACCCATTGAGGATAATCAGACGCCGGCTACCGCTACTCCGCTAACTTCCGGAATTGTGGACTCTCCTTCGACCTTCAATGCAAGTCTATCTAGCTCTCTGCAGCGTACATCCTTCTTACATGGTCGTAACTACAGGTTAGAGATGACGCCTTGAAAATTGGTCGGCGCCAAGAAGCCGCGGTGAGCCTTCATACCTGGAAAGAATTTCCTTTGTTTGCATATTCACTTGATTTCCAGGGACAAACGGCGGTGGATGCTTCTTCAAACGCTCTGAATCCTGTTCAGCCGGTACCGTGTGTCGTTCTTTTCGCATTCAGCAGCGCTGACTCTTTTTCAGCTTCCAATCGCACTTCGTCAAGACGATAGCGATTCAGATGATGATTCTACTGGCGGAGGCGACAGCGCAGACACCGCTCCTCCGCAGGGACCTGATGATAGTGATTCAGACGATGAATCTACTGATACTGGCGGAGGCGACAGCCAAGACGCCGCTTCTCAAGATGATACCACCAGCAGTGGCGGGGATGGAAGCGGGGGACCATGAGGGCGGAAACGGTTAGCCGGAGCGCCAGCGTTGATTGGGTTGGCGTGTACCTTCCTACGTATGGTTACTCAGTGTTGGGATGCTTTGCCTATATAACAAGTTCATACTCATTAGGAGATACTATGTCCTCCTCCCAATCTTCTGTATTTACTTCATACTTAGTGCAATGCCCGTCAATGTTCATAATTGCCGCCCATCTCACGACCGACTCGATAGATAATCATAGTAGGGTTACATTGCTCTGAGCAAAATCCAAACATGCCGACATGCCGTAAGTAAACCGGTTCGTTCACTCCGGCTCCATCTGCACTGCCACATTTGATGGTATGTCTTCTACCTCCATGTCGCCGGAGAATGACAATCCATATACGACGATTTAACGACTTTCCCCGCCGAATTTCTCATTGATCTCTGTAACATTATTGTCTTCTCGCTTTCGTCGTTTTCCCTAGCTATCATTGTAACTGAGCACCCTCTTTCTTGGGCGCTAGCAACTGATTTCGCAGGAATGCCTGGGTGTGCGTGAGCACATTGCTCTAGCTGGTATGCTCCCCTTTTTTGTCCAATTCAGAAACTGAATAAAAGATAGCGACCTCCCCTGCCCTTCGTCGTATGATCACGGCAACGACATCGGAATGTAATTCTGCACCACCGTACATTACCAGTCAATGGACAACAGAGTTTTCCTCGATAAACTACGCCGTACTACCTTCCAAGCTCGAAGCCCCTTTTCAAGATTGCGACTGCGCCGCAAAAGAAGAAGGCGCACGGATCATTCTTTAAGGCTCTTGTTGAACGTTATTCGAACCATAGCATGGCTCTCCAGAAATGCCTTGATTATGTACGTGCTTGTCGCCGCCGCTTAAGTATCTGTAGGCATTAACAGTTTGTTCAGCGAGTTTCTCCAGAACGGGCTATAGAGTTGTATCCTAACCTTACCTCGAAAAATCTCGACCGTCTCAAGTATCTTCGCGAAGTTCCAGAGGGACGCTATAGCAGGGGCAAAGAAGCAGGTTACGCAGAAACGAGCGTTGAATGGATGTCATTTCGTGTTCGCGCGGGTTTGACATGAGAGGGTTTCAGGCTTTTGATCTTGGAGTATGTGGGGTATTCTTGTGCGCTTATCCTCAGGCTCTTTTTTTCATGTTGTGCGTTTCTCTCAATTCTTCAGAGTGCATTTATGTTGATAGGCTCTCGGCTAGATTAATTGGGAAGAAGAAGAAGAATGACATCCCAGCGATTGTTGGGCAATCGCCGAGTTCCGCACCACGCGTGCGTCCGGTCACGCGTTGCGGAGCACCAGAGCCGTTGACGGTTTGAACGCCACTTGCGACTCTCGCGTCTCGGGACACTGGTGGGTTTTGAACACTGGCCCTGTCATGGAAGCCAGCATCCGGTTTTGGACACCGCCCCAACACCCTCCGAAGAGAGCGTCGAGGCGAACCTCATAGCAGCATTTAGGCGCAACCACCCTAGAACCACCCTGTGCAAAGACTAATGTAAGAACATGTCTATTTAACTCAGACCATCTCGCCAGTACAATGCGATCGCGGCGGCTGCCATCGCTCCATCTTGTAGACTTGACTCCTGGAGGAGCAGGAGAGTTTCAATACAATCGTGTCCACGTCACCCAGGGGTGTGTCCGACACCCTCCGAATGCTGCCCGCAACGCCCCGTGCGCACACCTGAGCATGAGCGTGTCAAACGGCAACTTCAGCGCACCGCCGCTCGTACGCGCACGCCACATGAGACAATATCATAACAACATAGCTTGCTATTGGCCCAACACAATCCCTGGCCACACGAGCGGCTCAGGTCCATCCCTCGCTACACGAGCAGCTGAGTTCCACAAAACAATCCCTGGCCACACGAGCGGCTCAGGTCCATCCCTCGCCACACGAGCAGCTGAGTTCCCAAAACAATCCCTGGCTACACGAGCAGCTCAGGTCCATCCCTCGCTACACAAGCAGCTGAGTTCCGTTGCCCGACCGCAGGCTCCATCGTCCCATCGATGGCTCAGTCGGATGACGATGGACAGACTATGGATGTAAGATTTTATATCTCTGTGTCGTAATGAGGATAGTATCCTGGCACCTGGGAATGATGACAGTATCGTTCTATGGACCTATAAAAAACAGAGATGGTTCTTGGCATCATCACTTCAACTGTGCAGATAGAGACCTTTAAATCATTACTTGGCCTACTCGACGACTTCGACATTGACTTCAAGATAATCATTGACAACATCAAGCGGCCTGACCCAACTAACTTCCCGATGCGACAACGTAGTACCGACTGTTCATCGCAGTGCCCCTTGCAGTAAGTCTCGCATTTCGGACTTCCATTGGACCACCAATTTCTCTGACAGTACGAGCGGTGGTCTCCTGTTTCTTCACGGAAACGGCCATGTGCATAGTCGGAGATGCCCTCTCCGGTGCGCGCTCCGTCAGGTGCACAGCCAATTCTTCGCCCGTTCTGCTGAACCCTCAACCGGCAAGGAGTCGGTCAGTCGCGTCTTGTGTATGTACCCACATGGCGATCTGATGGCGCGTCATTTAATTTCTTCAGGTTCCTGTGCTCACATATGGACCAGCAGCGTCAGACAGCGTCATACAGGCTGTGCAGCACATTGCCTCCTCTTGCGAACAGTACACTCCCCGAGCTCATGCGCTGCCACCGGACAATGGCCCCTCTTCTGAGTATCTTTTCACTGTTCGTCTTGGCCTGTATTGCCCGCCTTCGCGTCACTCGCCCTCCTCAATTCCAGTCCATTTGCACACCCTGATTACAAAAAGTCAAAATTCAAACCCAAAGCGCCCTGAAACGCGAATCATTCGGACAAGCGGCGTTAAGTTCGATCTACCAGGAACTCTTGGCGAGCAATCCCTGTCCTGACATGTTCAGGTCGCCTGCAATTTTACAGCGATCGTTTCGTTGAGCACGGACTATGTCCTTGTTCTCTTTCTGTCGACGTACGCAAATCCTCCTCGTCGTATATAACCGCAACGCGTTCGATGGTTACAGCTCAGTGCTACTGATCGACATCTCCTCACCTCGAAAACCTTCCCTATCCCGCTTCGGACACGATGAACTTCAACCCATACGCACAAGGTGGTTGGGCCAACCCCCAGAACCAGGATTGCATCAGCAATGTGCCGTGGAGTTTGTCGAGTCCGCCGCAGCCCTCGGTTTATGGCGCGCTTCCCTTCTCTTGCGAGACTCCATACGCCCAGGACACCATGCACCGCTTCGGGTTCAAGTATGAGAAGACGATTGTCAAGTCTATCGTGTTTGGGCCCAACAACAAGCCGTACTTCCGTGTCGCCCATGACCTGCCGAAATATGGAATGACCACGTTCACCGACACCGAGGGGCGCGACTTTGCGGTTATTGATTGGCGCGACGCGCCCCAGGTCGAGATGAAGGGTCTTATGGAGAAGCAAGCGGTGTCGTCCTGGATGCCTTTGAGTCCGGATCGAAGGTATGTTTATGCAGGTTTCCTGTTATGCGATTCGATGTTTATTGGGTTTTCAGCCAGCGTACCATGTTTGCCCGCGGGAAACAGTTTTCTTGGATTCCGAACCAGAACTTTATCTGCGTATGTCCTCGAGTTCTTAGTGCTGAATTCTTCGTGGCCTGACTTTGTCTTCAGCTGTTCGCGTCCACTCACGGATCCATGATCCCATGTCTTTACGCCAAGATTTATCATGACTCGAAGCTCAAGGCTGTCATCCTCGAGGTTTCGCCGACAGCCATTCAAATGGGCCTGCTGGAGTTCTGTGTCGTCGCAGCCGTGTTGCTTCAGTCTGGAAACAACATCGACTAAACTTATTGCCATCACCAGCATTAATCACCACGCATCCCTCGACTCTTACTGTATTACTAGCATAACGTTCTCCTCCCTCCATCTGCACACTGTATTACCAGCCTCTTTCCCTTTCCTAGACTTTCGAAACCTGTAGCACTAGAACCATTTCGTCGTCGTTTTCTCCGTATTTATACAACTCACTTGTAGCTCCAGTTCGTTCTCTTCCTCTATTATCTACGACCTCACTGTATCGACTAGCTGATAGATCCTAGACTATTTATTTCTGTATCCTGCATCTGTGTGTTCACATTTGACAATGATAGTTTTCTGGGTTCGTTGTAAGTATTCGATCCCTTTCTCCTCTTGCCTTCGAGGTTCACTTACGCCTCGTTCTCTAGAACATACGTGTAAGTAACTTCGTGTACTGCACGATCTTGAAGAGCGCCACTTACGCCCTCGACTTCCGGACGATTGCTGAACATTCCAGAACTTTCGTCAGGTCTGCGCTTGTTCTGTTCGTATTGTTTTCCGAAAACAATAGTACTTCGATACCGGTAACCGTGTTATTATTCTCGAGCTCTTGTATTCTGCTCCCCCAGATGTACAAAAGGGCGCCTTCATCCTTTCCGGCGCTCGTTATTCTATTCCTTCCTCTTTCCCAAAGTTGGACAACCTTCTATCGCATCGACATGAACGACGGCCGGTCAGAGAACGTGAAGACAGACGCTATCTCTCATCTCATGGAGCTCCCTGGTGGAGTTGATGATCTCTTCCCTCTCACGGCAACTGAAGACGATGGTTCCCTTTCGAGTCAACTCAACGACTTGGAACCAGTCTTCGATCCAGAATGTGGCGATTCGTGGTACTCGAAGGCCGATTCCCCCATCCACAGCGACGAAATCCCTCCCCCACGAGTTATCCTCCGTGCTCCTCCGGAGGAGGATTCAAGTGACGAGGACGAGCTCGAGGACGATGACGAGGACTGGCGTCCCAAGTCGACGACCTACAACCTACGACACCGAAGAACAAAGACATACAAATCTGTGCCTACACCTACTAGTAGTAGCAAGAAGCTCACAGAGAAAGAGCGCAGGGAGCGCAGGATCGCTTCCTATCGCGCTTACAGGCTGCGCAAACGGAAGGGACTGCAAAGTCTAGAAGAAGAAGTAGCCAAGCTGCACGAGCAGGTTCGCGTCCTGGCTGAAGCAACCAACACTCCGCTCCCGCTGATTTCGCCTGTTCCGTCCATGCCCCCTTCCCCTCGTCGTCAACGTGAACGCAGACGCATGGCAATGGATCCGGACTTCACGCCCGGCGAGGGAACGATATCTACGACGTTGCTCCAGGATAAGAGCGCCAGACGCTTGCCTCCACAGCATTATCGCGACTTGCGCGCGAGGAAGAAGAAATATCGAAGCGAGTTGGAGAGGCATAAGGAAGATTTGGTGGACGTAGTGGCGCGTCTCACAGGGCTGATGAGATGTAGTCCGCCGCTTATGAAGATGGACACGACAGAGGACCAGTCGCTGCCTGACGCTCATTGATATACACCCCCTCGGTGGAACATGTATATAGTTATTAAATGAGGGTCTACTCTAAGTGAGATAAAATAGTACTTACTACTAGTAGTCATAAAGAGATGGTGCATGAAAGGGATGTACAGTACGAGAATTATCAGGTCTTCGCGCGCCGTAAAGAATTAAGGCTTGCCTCGGAAAAAGTGACATGGGTACGTTTACCGAGGGCTGGCGTCGCCTCAACTACACGCTCATCTCCGCCTGCCAGTCGCTCGTCATTTGCGACTTCTGAAGCAGCCTCCTCCAAATCGACGGTAGTAATACGTCCGGTACTACGCGTGCCATGGCTCGATGCGCTAGCGAATTGTAGAGACTCAGCGATGGAGTGCATGGTACTCCGCATATTAGGTAGCGTAGGAGGGATACACGTATTGTCTGGGCGTGATTGCCCGGCCATGACGCGTGCGATGATGAGAGTTGGCGCGATGCCCTGTATGTATGAAATTAGTGCGGTTGACGAATGCATAGATAAGTACTCACAGTGATACTATATGATATCACTACGGGGTACATGTACCTGGTCGCGGCCATTACACTAGGAGAGTAAAACTCGTATGTGTGTACAACGAGGAGAGCGATGTAGATGGCTGCATACATGGCAGCCGATTCCACAAGAACACCAATAATTCCGCTGTACATCCTGAGGCTTGCGCCTAGTAAGCCACTGAACCTCATACTGCGAAAGAGGAGGAGGAAAGTGCACAGGCTATTTGTCGCCACGGTCATCGAGTAATAGACCAACCCCCAAGTAGCCACCGCATGAAAGTCGACACCAACGAAGGTGTAAAACAAGAGGAAACAGGCACTAACTATGCAGAAAGGTATGAAGAGGAGAAACGTGTTCAATGAAAGGACTCACTTAATTCAGTAATAAGACAGAGACTAGGTGCAGCAACAATCTTCCAATCGCCCCCGTACAATATCCAGCAGCGCCAAATCTATTCATTGAGGTCAGCGGTCAAGCAAAATGGGAGGGAATGTACACACCAAGATCAAGTCCGCAAGAAGGACATTAAGAGTGCGAAATATGTTGATTGCAAGACTCTCCGATACGCCAGAAAAGTTGTACTCCGCCTCCAACGACGTCCCATGCGTAATGAAGAGCTGACTGAGAAACGTCCAGTATAAACCCACAATGATAGTGTTGGTACACCATAAGGACGTGATGATGCCGGCAAAGGTAACTCGTTTGCGTTTGGGGTACTCACTCCGAACTAATACACATAGGTAATGTTAGAACAACGAAAGAGAAGCTGTCAAAGAAGAGACAATCACCTATATAATGCAAGGCAACGAAGAACACGCAGGTGTGAACGCCATGGCAAAGAACGAGGAGAATTGTAGAATGTAGGAAGGCCGAGGTAAGAGACTGAACATCGGCTACGGTGTACCCGTCGTCCTCGAAAGAAGTCGACATGACGGTTTTGGTTCAACTTCGAACCCGCCTGCCTGTTTATAGCACAGTTCCTGATGGGGTCAGTCATTGAAGCAGGGAAACGATGAGTTCTACCTCTAGTGACTTTGCTCATGTTCGTCGCTCACTTTTGGGAAATCATGTCCCCACGATCTGAATGCAGTGGAACGCCGGGATTGCCGCATTGTTTGAAACATGATACACAAGTATCAATCATCCTGGTACAAAGATGAGCTCAGGAGCAGTCGCAATTCAAACGCACTTACGATGCACAAGCCGAAGCGGAAGCTTGATTGATTGTGTTAACACATTCTTCAAAACGGAACACCTCTCATTCTCTTGCTGTCACCTCTTCAGCCTCTTCACGACCGTAGTTGGCGTTTGAATGACTGACTGTAAAATAATAAACACTACTGTGGTAAAAATGATCAAGCCAGTCTAAGCCAAACTACACCAGTTGCATGATAGGACGGAGACATCAATGTTCTCTGGGACCATCTATCAACTTGTGCGCGCGCATCTGAGATATTTTAACGTCAACAAGTTAAGTTGCGAAGGAAACGAGGTGAACGTACGCGAAAAGAATCATCACATCTTCATTCCTGAAACCGGAACGTTCAACGAACATCCTGATCTCCGTCCCGCGTCCTAGCCATCAAGATGATAACGCGGTTGATCCAGAGCTCTGCTATCCCCGCACCGCCCAGACTGCTGCTATGCAGCACAGACTGAGACATAACAAAAAGCAAAACTTCTATCATTCCCAAGGCCTGGATAGCCTCGCGCAGGAGCCCTCAACAGCTTGGAGACGAATAGTGGGAGGTATCGAAGGAAGCCCGCCAGTACGCAACATGGCGTTCCCAAGAAGACCTTGGAGGACGGCATCCGCTTGAGCCATATTCGCACGATGCTCTTTTTGTGAAGTCGCGTCGAGTGCGATGCTCATCATCAAAGTGTAAGCCCGCGCCGACTCAACTGCAATTAGAACCTCGGTGAACTAAAACCGGAGTAGTCCAGCCCCGATAAGACCGCAACGATGGAGCATTCTGGGAAGGTTTCGGGCGACCAGAGAGGCCGTGGGCAGCAAAGTGCGGAGAAAGGATAATGCATCAGTACACGACAAATGCCAGTCATGAGCGCAAGAAGAGTGACGAGGATACGCTATTTGTCTACGAATCTGCTTGAGCCAGCATATAGAGGGATACTAAGGCATGCATACCTAGACTCTAGTCCTTGAGTGTTGACAAGTATCACTCATTCTTGGAAGCATTTTCGTTCCATTCTCGCGCGCGTGGCAGGAGAAGGGGCTTCAAACGCGCTCGTTGTCCGTTGGTCGACGGCTGGCTGGAGAGGCCTGTACACACGATTAGCCCGACATCGCCATCGACATGATGGAAGTGGAAGGAAAGTGGTCGGGCCTGAAATCGGAAAGTCGGACCGGTCGCAGGAATCCCTCTTGGCTTGCTGCTTCACAGTACATGTCCAGGTCGACGGACTCCGTAAACTTGCGAGCATTATCCTATCTTCCGAAGGCCCTCGACCTACTCCTTACCGAAAGCTTGGACTGTTGACGTTTCGAGGCTGCAACCAACTTTCAGCCCCAATCTGTTCTTGAAACATGATGTTTGTTTAATCATTATTGATTCTTATATCACTGAAATGGCTCCCAACTTCCACGACTCGCCCCCCCCAGTTCGTTGGCAACTTAGATGAGCCCCCACGGGCCACAACAGCATGATACATACGACTATAGACGGTGGTATCATAACGGTGTCCAAGTACTAGCAAGGAAGGATTGTATTAGATAAAAGATTTGCAAGAAACAGAAATCGGGTCGAAGAACCCTCGCCCATCAAAGCTCAGCAAAAGTGACATGGTTGCATTTACCAAGAGAAGGCTGCGCCTTAACTTCACGTACATCTCCGCCTGTCGCTCGCTCGTCATTTGCGACTTCTGAAACAGCCTCCTCCAAATCGATGGTAGTAACACGTCCGGTACTACGCGTGCCAGAGCTCGACGCGCTGGCGAATCGTAGAGATTCAGGTAGCGTAGGAGGGATAGGTGTATCGTTTGGGCGTGATTGCCCGGCCATGCCACGTGCGATGAGGAGAGTTGGCGCGATGCCCTGTATGTACGAATTAGTGCTGTCGAGGAATGCATAGATATGTACTCACAGTGATACTATATGATATCACTAGAGGGTACATATACCTGGTCGCGACCATTACACCAGGAGAGTAAAACTCGTATGTGTGTACAACGAGAAGCGCGATGTAGATAGCTGCATACATGACAGCTGATTCCACAAGAACTTCGATAACGCCGCGGTATGTCTTGAGGCTTGCGCTTACACCGCCAACCTTCATGATACGATACAGGATGAGGAAGGTGCACAGGCTATTTGTCGCCACGGTCATCGAGTAATAGACTAACGCCAAAATAGCCTGGTCCGCATCGGTGACAGTGAGGGGGTAAAATATGAGGAAACAGGCGCTGACTATGCAGAAAGGTAAGGAGAAACATATTCAACGAAAGGACTCACTTAATCCAGCAATAAGACAGACTATAGGTGCAGCAACAATCTTCCAATCGCCGCCGTACAATATCCAGCAGCGCCAAATCTATTCATTGAGGTCAGCGGTCAAGCAGATGGGAGCGAATGTACACACGAAGATCCAGTCCGCAAGAAGGACATTAAGAGTGCGAAATATGTTGATCGGAAGAGTCTCCGATACACCGCCATAAGCCCAAAAGTTGTACTCCGCCTCCAACGATATCCCATTCGCAATGAAGAGCTGGCCGAGGAGCGTCCATTGTAAACCCACAACGATAGTGTTGGCACACCATAAGAACGTGATGACGCCGGCAAAAGTAACTCGTTTGCGTTTGGGATGCTCACTCCGCACTAATACACATAAACGATGTTAGAACAAAGAAAGAGAAGCCGTCAGAGAAAAAACAATCACCTGTAAAATATAAGGCAACGAAGAACACGCAGGTGTGAACGCCATGGCAAAGAACGAGGAGAATGGTAGAATGTAGGAAGCCCGAGGTAAGAGACTGAACATCGGCTACAGTGTACCCGTCATCCTCGAGTGAAGTAGACATGAAGGCTTTGGTTCAACTTCGAACCGGTCTGCCCGTTTATAGCTAAGTCTCAAAGCAGGGCAACGATGATGACTTGTTCTTCTACTTGCTTGGATCACGTTCATCTGTACCAACGAATGGTGCTCGCTTCTCGATACATTATGTTCGTACGATCTGAAAGCGCTGGTAACGAACGCGTGGATTGTCGCAACATGATAGACATAATCTATCACCCTGGTACAAGGATAGGTCGGTAGAAGTCACGACCCAAACGCACTTACTATACAGCTGAATCGCCAGATTGATCGATATATTCTTCAAAATATAACGCCTCTCATCCTCTTCTTGTCACCTCTTCGGCCTCTTCGCGGGTGGAGTTGTGTTTGATGTAATTTGAGGGGTGCTGGCATCATTGAACGACCGGGAAGAACGAACAGAGGTTTAATCACTGCAAAAGAGTAAGCACCACTCTGGTAGAAAAACGATCGAGCCGTACCAAGTACGCCAGGGGCACGATAGTCCTCTGGAAGTCATCCAATACATCTTCCAACTACACGCGCACCTGAGATATGTCAGCGTTGACGATCTCAATGATGAAGGAAACGAGATGAACATACTCAAAAACAACCATCACATCTTCATTCCTGAAACCGGAACGTTGAACGTCCTGATCTCCATCCCGCATCCTAGATGATAACGCGCTGTAAACGCCCTCGAGTCAGGGCCTCGCAATCCCCACCTCGCTCAGACTGCTGCTATTATAGGCATAACAGAAAGCAGAGCTTCCATCATTGCCAAGGGGCATAGCCGCGCGCAGTAGACCTCATCAAGATGGAAGCGAATGCTAGGGGAGTATCGAAGGAAGCCCACGCGTACACAGCAAGGAGTTCACAAGAAGACGTCGGAAGACGGAATCCGCTCGCGCCATATTCGCACATCGTCTTGAAGACTTCCCTGTGTGAAGTCGCGTCAAGTGTGATGAGAATCATAAAACGGGTAAAGCACCAACTGGACTGAGTCTCCCTCCAGTTAGTACCTCTGTGGACCGTAGTAGTCCAGCTAATAAGGCTGTAATTATGAATGTCCACGGACTCTCTTCTGTAGGGGTTTCCGGCGCCCAGAGACCGCGGGTAGCCAAATGTGGAGGAATACACAACAAATGTCATGCATGAGTACAAGAGGATACATTGTTTGTCTACGAATCTGCTTGAGCCGACATATAGAGGGATACTAAGGCATGCTTACCTAGACCTGAACATGCACTCATGAGTGTTAACAAGCTTTCACTCATTTGTGCAAGCATTTTTGTTCCAATTCTTGCGTGCACACGGGAGGGTGTCAAACACGCCGGTTTTCCATCGTTGGACGTTTGGTTGGAGCGCCCTGTACACACGATTGCCCGACGTCGCCATCGACATGATGGAAGTGGAAGAAAAGTGACCTGAAATTCAAATCGGGAAGTCGGACCGGCTGATGGACAGGTCGCGTGGTTCCCTTCTTGCTGCTTGACACCAGCTTGACACTTATATCACTCTACGTGTTCAGTTCGACACACTCTGAATATCAAACCATGATCATTATCCTATCTTTTGCAGTCTGTCGACCTCCTCCTTACAGCCGTTTGCATTGTTACGTGAAACTCGACATTTCTTGAGAGTTCGGCATGGGCTCGGAAGATGATGCCAAACAACTATGTCCTCTATCTGACCGCTGTTCTCGACAACGTCTCTTCTTACTCCCATCATCCCGCTGCGCCTCGAATACTTACACCCACCCCATTTCTCGCTTTCAGAGTGCTCAGGACTTACTTCCCATAGGCTATACATGTCCTTATGTCTTACTCCTCTGTATCATGTCAATAAAATGGCTTATCTTGTACAATCACTGTGTGTCGACACCTGGAAATGCTGGCAGTCATCGCGTGGGCGGGAAGGGAAGCGTAGAGTTCCAAACCAGGCAGCCGATCGCGATGTTTGGCACCACCTGCCGAGCCCATGCCGAACTCTCAAGAAATTTTGAGTTTCACGTAACAATGCAAACGGCTGTACCATACTTGAACTGTGCACGTTCTGAGGCAACGATCTTTTATTCTCCTTCAGCCCTCCCTCTGTTCTTAGACTTCAGCCCTCCCTCTGTTCTTCAGACACGATGCTTTATTCAATCCTAGTTCGACGTTCTATGAAGATGCCTATCTGAACCATCGCTTGATTCTTATCTCATTGAAACGGCTTCCAACTTCCACAAATCTTCCCCAGTTCCTTGACAACTCGGATGAACCCACTCACGACGCATGGTACACTCCCTTGAAACCATCTCAGATAGTCTACCTTTTCTAGTGATTAGTATTCAATACCTCCGCACACTCTCAGGCTTCAAGCGCCCATTTGACACTTCAATCAACGGGCCTTTCAATCTTGATTGATTGTATCCATCGTCAGAAACGTGTCGAACTCACTAAAGAGCGCGCGCTAGTTTTCACGCAGTGTACTTTCCTTCTTTCTGGCCATGAGCAGCGCCAACAGTACGGCTGGTCTTGGCCTGATTACTGGATATCTGGAATGCATCGCCGAGAGCGACCGCGATCCGGATGTCCAAGGGTACGCTGTGCGTTTATCCAGTAAGTCTTGCATGTTCTTTCGAAGATAAGCATCGACCAATCGATTCAAACCAACCAGCCTTCATTGCTAACGTGTGCTTGGGTACGTCTTGTCATTCTCAATCCCCGCTGCTACTAACTGCCTACAGCCATACTAGTGACATGGTCCGCCGAAGACGTGCAGGAATCAGTCTACGTTATCCTCATCCAAGTTTACACCATCATGCTGGCCACATTTATCAGCCTGTGGCGGCAGAAACTGTCCATCGCAGACGCGCACTTCGCTTTGAGCCTCACGATCTCCCCGCTCGCGATCTACTTCATATACAGCACGACGCGCTGGATGTTCAACAAAAGCTCCAACCTGTATTCACGCCTGGGAAAGTCCAGCAGGATGATAGCATTCCTCACCGTCGTGATGGTCCTCCAATGGATCGCACTCGACGCCATCATATACGCTGCCCCGGATCACGTCTTCGAGGGCCAGCGATGTACGTCGGCCTCCTTCCTCGGATGGCTTTTCTATAGGGTCTTCAAGACGACGGTGTCCTTGAACTTCAGCTTCTTCTTCATCCCGATCTTCCCGTTCATGTACATCGTGTACTCTCTTCGCCACGTTATGGATATCGTGCGTGAGCACAAGCGGCACCAGAAGAAAGTGAAGAAGTGGAGAGTCTTCCGGTTTGTGCAGGTGCCTTGGGCCTTCATGCGGTCGTGGACGCTGTCGAACTGGTAAGAGATTTATCCTCCTAATTAGTGTGGAATCGAGGCTGACTCCGGACGCTAGGATCGTCGTGACATACTCCCACCGTTGGATGATATTTCTCCTGGTCCTCATCTCATATCTGACGTGGGCGGGAGCAGTGGGCGTTTGGATTCCAGATTTCACTGCATATTGGAATAACGTGCTGGTCATCCTCCATGACGACCAGGGAAGGCCCGCGCCTCCGCCGAATAACGCCAATGACGACTTCGATCCGTTTAGTTTTGGTCAGGTATATTCTCTTTAACTTGCACGTTCACTTGGCCCTATCTCATTAACGCACACACAGATTCTCGCAGCAACAGTAGCCCTCCAACCTCTCTTCGAAGTGTGCAAGCTAACCGTCCGTCGGCGACGAGATTTGTGGCGCACGATCGCGTATTACCCAAAGTCGCTTTTCAACGGCATTGTCTTCCTCATCACCGGGCACCGTAATCCATGGAAGAAGATTCTCAAAGAGCGTGAGGAGCGCACCACTCCATTCGACAACGACGCGCTTCCCATGCATTATGACAAGGAGTATAATTTGGGCCCGAACCCAGGGACTGTCCACGTTTTGAACATGTACCCGACTAGGCCTAATTAGGATTCCAAAGCGAGCTGAAGGTGCTTACTGCACCTTCAACAGTTCCGCAGGATGTTTTCAAGTCAGTGCACGACGACGTTTGTTCTTATGATATTCGTTCTTTTCGACAATCGAGTCACGCTCCTTTAAAATATTTATGATCACCAGTTCAAACAATAATCACTTCTCATGCGAGTTGTAAGGAGGTTGCTGCGCAGTCACTTTATAGAGACAGATTGTGATAAACATACATGACCTATCCTAGACTTTGAATCCGTACGCCGTCGCTACTTGTCAAATAGCTCATCCGTGCCGTGAACGAAGAGATCGCTGGTAGCAAGGAGCATCTCCTGCGGGACCATCATCGAATGGCAGAAAGTCCGTGCCATCTCTGAAGTACTCGACGGTTTCCAATTGGTTTTTAACCGCTGCGTAACTGAGCATGCAGAAGAAACTGAAACGAATGTAGAGGATGTCATAGGAGTGGTACCGCTACAACAACACCAATAAATACGAGTTGTCCATGCTAAGCAGCGTAATTTTGGGTAGAGCCCGAGAGCAGGAAAGAAGTCCGTGGTACATAAGATATAAGTTAGAGCACAATATCTAGTGCTTTTCCTTCTTGCCCTTGCCGTGCTTGCCCTTCTTGCCCTTGTGCTCCTTCTCGTTGTGGTGGCGCTTCCACTTCTTCTCTTTCTCCTCCTTCTCCTTCTTTTCCTTCTCCTCCTTCTCCTCGTCGCAATCCTCATCCTTCTTCTTCTCTTTCTCTTCCTTCTCCTCATCGCAGTCTTCATCCTTCTTCTTCTCTTTCTCTTCCTTCTCCTCATCGCAATCCTCATCCTTCTTCTTTTCCTTCTCCTCCTTCTCTTCTTTCCCGTCGCCACGCTTCCACTTCTTCTCTTTCTCCTCCTTCTCCTTCTTTTCCTTCTCTTCCTTCTCCTCATCGCAGTCCTCGTCCTTCTTCTTCTCTTTCTCTTCCTTCTCCTCATCGCAATCCTCATCCTTCTTCTTCTCTTTCTCTTCCTTCTCCTTCTTCTCCTTCTCTTCCTTCTCTTCGTCGCAGTCCTCCTTCTCGTTTTTCTCCTTCTCTTCCTTCTCCTTGCCGTCCCAGCGTTTCCACTTCTTTTCCTTCTCTTCCTTCTCCTTCTTTTCCTTCTCCTCGTCGCAGTCCTCATCCTTCTTCTTTTCCTTCTCTTCCTTCTCCTCATCGCAGTCCTCCTCTTTCTCCTTTCCCTTCCAATCCTAAAATACGCCGGTGTTAGCGGAAACGGAAACACGAAAAGCGCAAACTGATATACATACCACCCATTTAAAGTCCTTGTCCTTTTCTTTGAAATCCTTGTCCTTTTCCTTCTCGTCGCAGTCCTTGTCTTTGTCCTCCTTCTCCTTGAACTCCTTCTCCTTGAAGTCCTTGTCCTTGAAATCCCAGTCTCCTCGCGTGACCAAAGCGCGCGCTTGCACGTCAACCGGCGCACGCATGGCCGGGGCGGCGATAGTGACCGCGGAGAGAGCGAGGACGGAGAGGACGTTGACCAACATGTTTACAGAGAAGAGGAAGTCGAGTGGTTGGAGGAGTGGGAAGGATGGTCGACAACGCTGCCAGTTCAGTGCTTAAATACGCGCCGTCGAGCAGGTAGGCCGCACAGATGCACATTGGACGGACTGAGGCGTCGAGCACACATGAGCATGAAAGCTTGGCTGCTCTCGTAGAGCCAAGGCGATGTGTCCACTTCGTGTTCGGGCGTGCATGGACGAATTACGGCCAAAACAAGCTACACCGTCCCATTTTGGTGCATGAACGCCCGGTCACGTTGACTCCAGGTGAGACATTCGAGCTACACGTTCGTCGAGGTGGCGGATAGGACGAGCCGTTAATAATGTCTTGTGCCCGTACGTGACTCGCCACAAAGCTGTCGGGGGTGACAGAACGGACTGAGGGTGAGCGAGCGCGCGCGCCGAGCTACGCCCCACGCCAAGGACTAGCATGGTTGAAGACGACACGTCGCTACAAAGGTCTACGATAGTATGCGCCTCCCCGCGGTTGAAGCGCCTCGTGCATGCCATGCGGATGCGCTAATGCAAGCCTTTCAGCTCAGTAGACGCCTTAGCATCAATAGGGGCCATGCGTTGGTTCTTGCCGTCTAAAGCAAATCCAGTAATGTGTTCATGTTTTCGCCGTTGGAAGAACCGTTGCCAAAATCACGGCCCTCAGCTGAGGAATACAAGCCGATTGGTACGGAATCGAGGATAGACTGTTTTTCGCTGAGCATGGTTTGTCCAATGGCTGCACGACAACGCAGCAATGTAGTCGACGTAAGGCTACGAAAGTTGCCTGCGCTACAGACTTAAGGGCGACGACATCGAACGACCTCGACGGGGAGGATCATGGACTGGTCGCGCCAAGCTTCAAGACCTCGACACACTTGAATAAAATGCGCGATGCACTCCCAATTCCTAGAGCAGCACTGGCGCCGACATAGAGAAACGGGTGCTATTGTGAATCACGAAGGGCCCCAGTCGAATGCACTGGTCCTGGCGAACGGTTGTGGAGCTGCGCCGGCAAAATCTCTTGATCATGTGACCTGCGCTTTTGACCGTAAAGGAATCTGTGATTCTGTCGCCCAATCGTATGCCTCACGCCAGACCTACAGCCATAAGTCAACGCATAAGAAACCGTAAACAAGCGAACCTTGATCCAAAGTCTCTAGTCTCTCAACGACCTAAGAACAGAACGATTGACCAGATGAAGTACGACCTGTGAAGCTCGCGTCAGTAGGTATACAACAAATATAAAAACAATCTTACGAGGCTGGAGATATTATTGCACTTCACGCCACCTGTCATCATTGACGAGCTTCCTCGGCTTCCTCTCCAGACCATCAGCAGCTTTGTCCTCGCCATCAGCCTCATCTGCGGCTGGTTCCTCCTGCGCATTTACACGACCAGTCGCTCAAACAAGAATCTTGTCCTAGGAGATGGTTAGTCTCTCGATGGAACCATAACAAGGGATAAACGCATACCACGGCACTTAACGAACCATCCAGCAATACATGCTTCGTTCGTGTCCTACCAAGCGCAACACGCGTCTTCTGCCCACCACTCAGACGGCCGTTTAGTCATATCACCTTCCTCTATCCGGACAAAGGACACACGCCTCAACAACTGCCTGGGCGCGCGCTTCATCCAGAGGATAAGCGTAAGCCAAACAAGATGTTATCCTTGTTGAACCGAGGCCTGAGCCATGCGACTGGGCGGCATATGATACAGCATGGATGTTCCCGAATTCGGCTCTCCTAGATATGCCCTTTGATACGATGATTTGTCTGGAGGTTACAAAGACAGCCATCTAAACGAGGTCAGTACAAGGGCAAGTTAGAAGAAGCAACGAGAACTTACGAGGAGAGCGGTCCTGCAGGTACAAGACATCACATCACATCGTAAACGCCAGCGGCCAGCCTCGTCAGATTCCTACTCTCGTCGTCACGTAATTTCTCCAGGCCGGCTGTCATCGAAGCGCCTGGTCCGGAGCCTAGTCATCCTCTTCCGAATGAGTACTTTCAGGTCAAGAGGCTGGCGCAGTGAAAGCAGCGCCGAGACGCTGAACTGCACATCAAAACCATTAATGGAGCGGTGTCGGGCTCTTTGATAGTCGGGCTAGAAACGCTGGCCAAAGCGACAACTGGTAACGGGAACCAACAAAGGTCTGGCGGGGAGGAGGGTGTGCTTGAGGTACGCGGTCGATGGCGTGGAATGGGAGATACAGTAAGCGGTCGTCCAAACTAGAGAGCGACCGTTCACTCTGTATTTGTTGTGGCGGTCCATGATTGTTAGGGTCTCGTCAGGATCTACTTCAGACGCGTCCCCCGCTATGCTCAGTATGCGTTCCAAAACTCTGGATCTTATCCTCCCAAGTCATCACCTCCCTCGTCCGGCTGTGTCTGTTGTGCGGAGGAAGCAAGTCCTCTCAAGGTACTCCACGTCGCAATGGCTTGGACTAAAAGACCATCGAGGGACGAACACTGTGGATGCTACTTAATGAAGCGCGCTTCACAGACACTGGCGATAATAATCCTCGTCGCGAAGGGCGATTTCCCGACGGCGTTTTGCAGCGTTTGCGTCTTAAAGCAGCTGATCTGAAAAAGATACGGCTTGGGAGGGAGATTTAGGGAATGGCAGTGGCCAGGCCATGCTCTGGATGGTAACAGCAGTCTTCCTTCCCTCAGTGCCGCTTTCTTCTACCAATCTTTAACCTCGGCTGGAATGTAAGTGATCCTATCTGGCTTGCGAGCGAGTAATGCAGTGGAAGAATCCGAAGAAAATGAGGATTGGACAAAGCTGTCAGATATGCGCGTAAGGTGTTTGGCTCGAGGAGGAGAGCGCCGCTGGTGGATCGGCCTAATCGGATGCGATTAGAGATTATGGTATTGTATGCAATGTAAATGCTCACGAAAGCTCTCGAGGGGGAGTGGTCTTGCTCGACATGCCATTTACAAGGCAGGCCATAGCACGCTGGCTTTAGTAGCTAGGGGTACTGTCAAATTAATGAGAGAGAAGTAAAGGTGAGAGGCACGTACTTTTACGGAGGATGCCCTTCAAGTAAGTCTTACTTTCTTCCGTGCGTAGCGAGGTAGGGGCGGGCATGCCCAAGCGAGCTCGAGACGAAAGGTTGATAGGTCTAGGATAGCATGCTTCATATCCACGGGCATCAGTGCAAAAACCAATAAACGCCTAGACGCCTAGAAATGCACCTCACCTCACCCTAGGCTTCGGAGCCCACTGATACATCCTCCGTTCCTTGGCAGTGTCCAAGGAGGAGACGCTGGAGCCAAACTCGCAATAGCCGTACAAATGAACGCTCTCAGCAATATCTGTGATGTGATCACAATTACGTCGGGGACGCGAGCGATGCGCCACTCCGAATGAATTACAATTTGGGTACATGTACAGCTAAGAGGTCTGGTGAGCTAAGACGACCGCAGGAAAATATTGCACACACCATGAATATGGATACAGAGCCAAACGATTAATGGGTCTCCGTTGTGACATCAGAGACGGTAAGCTTTTCCATAGCATCTTCGAACTCGTCGTCACTGCTCGTTTCCGAAGACTCTTCCTCTCCATCTTCATCCTCCTCGTAGTCTTCGTAATCAAGCTACAATTTTCATCAGCTTAAAGCATTTCCAAGAACAAGTCTGAACGCACCGGATCATAGATGACACGGATAATGAGGCTACAGCTGGGGCAGGTCGCAATGTCTTCATAGTCCGCCAGCTGCTTTCGGGATATCTCAAAGCGGTCTCCGCACGGACACGGATAGTGGTAGACACGCTTTTCCGCATCCCATGCCATGTCTTCGATTTCGATTTCGTCGTAATACGCGCCCATGTCGAGTAGGTTAGCGCACGATCATGAAGGTGAAAAGAGAAGGGCGCCGACTGCCTAATGCGGCCGACCAGAACCTACATGATCACTCCACGATTATTCAAAGCTCACCACCTGCTCACCACAAGGCTCACCAAGGCCAAGCGCCTCAATTGGGAGTTAAATTGTATTCGCGGGCGGGGAGGGGGAAAAACCTTTTACGATATCTGGGAGCCGACGTCCCGAACGATTTTCCCCGCCACTCCTCCTTCCAAAAGAGGAATCCTTCAAGTTAGGCTCTACTTGGTCTTGGTACGGCTCTTCGTGACCTTATCTTTGGCGCTTGCTATTCGATTGCAAACTGGCTTTTGATGTAAACTTGCACCTAGTAAACTCTTATGCCGAAAAGCACCACGACCACAAAAGCTCTCCTTCTTGGCCTTTACATTCCTTCGGAGCAGATTTTCACGGAACTATGAGCGTGGGTCCAGCGTGGATACTTTCGATCGCGGGGTCTCAACCTCCACACCCCTCTCTGAGTCTCTCCTTCGTATAGTATATCAACCGTGCTCATTCCATATTGAAGCACGTTGTCTGTAATCCGCCATGGCACTGGACGGTTACGACGCCGCACTTGTCGGATCGTACACCGGCACTTTCTTCTACGGTATGGGCCTGCTGTCCTGTTCCCCAGTCGTGTGCAAGCTAATGGAGTGGTGATAGGCGTATACCTGACGGTTGCCTTGCAGTGCAGCAGGTTGCTGTACAAAAGGCACAAAGCCCATCGTGGACATACCTATTTGACCGTTACGCACACCTCACTCTTTCTTTTGATCAGCGCAGTAAGTACTAGTACTTTCCCGTCAGATCTTCTCATTCTTGTAATTTCACAGAGGTGTATATGCAGCGCTGCACGAGCCATGACTGCTTGGAAGTATGCTAACGTTAGTAGGGGCGTGATTGACACGGGGCGGAGCTCATCACCAATGAGCCTAGTCGTCAACATTATGTATGTACTGGTCACCCTCATATCAGACGCGTTTCTAGTAAGTAAAGCCCTCCCTTCCTCGCATTCTATTGTACTCTTTACGCGCTCATCCCTTCCGCAGGTATTCCGCACTTCGATCATATGGCGTAACAGCCTTAGAATCCTGGCGATTCCTATTTTGCTGTCTGTTGCCGATACCGGTGAGCACTGGATCAATCATTTCTCGTACGACGTGTATCTCACATACTGGCTTCCTTTTCCTGCTTCTAGCGACCGGAGTTTGGTGGATATACAGCCTCGCCATCTCTGACGGAATCCAAGAATTTCCCATTAATATCGTTGTGTCTGTGACCGTATTTCGCGCTTTGACCGCCGTCCTTAACGTTCTCTGCACCGGTACGTCTCTTCACGTCGTACCAGGCCCTTCTCATGCACCACAGGCCTCATTGCGTATCGAGTTTTGCGCATCAGCACGACCGTTGACAGCTCCCTCACACGCGTAGTGACACTTATTGTGGAATCAGGCAAGCATCTCCGTCTTACCACCTTTGCGTGCAGAGCAATCAATTCGTGGCTCAGCTGCCGTGTCAACCTTCATTTCTCTTTGCCAAATCACGACCCTCACGGTCAAATCGTTTTCGACCGTCATATTCACGGATATGGCGCGTAGTTCTTCCCTTCATAGCTCGCTTTTCATTCACTCATCGTCTCTTGTATGTAGTCTGTTCCTGCGATTGTACGTCCCATCCGCCACCATTCAAATACCACTAAATCTTCCCTCGCTCCCTTTCTGCCAACAGGGCATCGTCGTACGCCGCAACCTCGTCCAATATCTGCCTGACCTGACATATGCCTTTACTAGTTTTCCTGTATCATCGTACGAGTCAGCCAAGGGCGGAGTTTCGGGGACAGTACCACTGGTATCACGTCCGAGCTTCGATGGAGCTCGGGGCTCCATGCTCCCTCAGGCTCAGGCTCGCTCAACAACATCAACATCACTGAGACGGTGATTCTCAGGCAGACCAGTCGGGATGCATCAACGATCACACGCGTCCTCCCTCATCCTCCCACTCCAGTGCCGGTCATTGGAACATCATGATACACGTTCACGTTCTCTTTATACGGTTCTTTCGTTCTATGATACTTATTTATTGAGCTTATATCCTCGTTATATCCCAGGCTGCTGTGCAGCTACTATACGTCGCACTTGTACGACCCTATATACCCTTTTCGTTTATGTTTTGGAGATGACAGTAGGCCACTCGATTGGGACGTCTGGGAGATGAGAACGAGGGAATTCCGCCACGCGCCTCCTTTCCAAAAGACTCTCTTCCTCACGCGATCACGTCTGTTTCTCCTTCTCTTAATGCTTTACCCCCCCTGCAACTGAAGATGGAGAGCCGCGATATGCAAGACATATTGTTCTTGGAGCCAAACGAATACAGCGGGAACAACCTGAGACAGCGTCGTGGAGCCTTTGATTTCTTCTCATGCTGGGCAGTGGGCACGGCCGCCACAGATACGAGTTATTATTCTTAGGTTACGTTCTTTCTCATGGATACGATACTAGTGTATGGCACATATCACCGGGTGTGTTTGAATGAAGCGACATGATCTCAAGCCGAAACGCTTTCCCCGGTATATCCTCATCAGGTTTTTCCACGGCTCTAGAAGGTTCACGCGTCTAGTGTCCATATCCAGATCAAACTGTGGCGCACATTCCATAATCCCATTCCTCGATGATATATATTGCATTACATGCTCAATGAGTAAATGTGAGCACCAATCTCTTGCCATCGCCCGTACAAACATTCGTCGGCACCGCAATTTGCATCCCATCTGCTACTGAGGTAACTGCCAGTGGCGTCTCCTCCTCGGGTGCTGGTGGGGTAGTTTCTTCCGGCGGCGGTGGCGGTGGCACGCCTGTTTCCTCGGGTGGTAGAACGTCTGTGTCCTGAGGTGGTGGTATCATGTCTGTTTCCTCAGATGGCAGAAGACCTGAGGCGGTAGTCAGGAAGTGTGGCACCGGTTCAAGTGGTTGCTTCGTTCCCCCAACTTGGAATCGCCTAGCATCGAGGCCGCCACCGAGCTGTCGCTGAGTGTTAGTACTACGAAATGTGGAGAGTTTGAAGTAGCCACCTTGACGGTGGGACTTGGAGTCGCCGGTATTGCCAATGAGGAGAGCGTCAATGCGGGAAGAACGAAAACGAAGGAGAACTTTGGGATGGCGGAACGCATGATGAAGGGATGTTCTGTTGGACCGGCCAACAGGAAGGGTAAGGAGAAGCGCCAGGCCTGTCTTCAATAGGACTGATATTGTGTTCCTTTATAGATCAACCATCTTCACCTTGGACAACCGGAAGGCTGTGGTTTTAGAACTTGAAGGAGAAAGAATGTTGCCCTATAGCGATTCCCGCGACAAAGAAGACCGACATATGCGTAGCTATAGGATCACCCAACTCATAAATAGATTCAATGGAAGAACATAACATCGCTCAGCAATCACCGCATCGCTTGTGCCTGGAGTAACAAAACGTCCCTCCCGTCGTCGGGACCGTACCCGCAAGTAAATCCCGGGCCCGGGAGTCGATCCGACTTGTTGTGCCAACAAGAACCTATGAAAATGTTTTAGGAAGACATCGGGGCTTCGATACCACCGGCAATGAATGATGCTGAAAGCAAAGAACGCGTCAGCGTCTTGCACTGCCAGCCGCATGACCATCCGAACTGGAGCATCAGCTTCAAGAATGTCAAGCTACTGCTACTAGTACTACATACATTAAACGCTCAGGGAAAGCATTTCAGCGTCTTCGGCACAAAGACCAAGCGATAATGGCACTGAGAGTGTGGCTGGCGAAACGGAACTTTCCGTTAACGCCACGTGTAGTATGCTCAATTTGGGACGAGAGGTTCCTCTCCTTCTCTCGCTACCATCACCCGAAATTCCCGCCTGTCAATTTCGATCGTCTTTCTTGGAACTGACCACAAAGGACACCGTTATCCCAATCTTCAACTAACAAGCCACCGCATTACTGACTGGGCGCCTTTATCATTTTTACTGGACTCACCCTCTCTAGACAATTTCTGCATACCTTTCTCGACTCTATTTCGGTTTTGAACCCATTTTAGCTTATCGGGATACATGCCTTCCTCCATAACAGTGCTTTTTTGTCGTCTTCCATTACTTCCTCGGACTGCAATCTGTATTCTCCGACATATGTACCGCTTCTTCAATTCTGGTCTTACTTTGATGTCTGGTCTCATTGTCGCTCTCCTACCAGTCGGACCATACTAGGGCGACCTCGTCGTTGCTCTTCTGCTCTCCAGACCATGCTCAGGTAGATACCGAGATCACACGAGGAGGAACTAGCAGCAGTAAACTTTATAATTTTATTCAGGTCTAGACAGGTGGCTCGTCGAGAGCGACATAGAAGATCTCAGGCTAGTGGGCTTGTCGCAACTATGGCGGGATGGTGGGCAGGAGCATTCGACCATGCCGTATGGCGCGCCACCGCCATGTCACTTTCGCACACTTTGCTGCTGGCACCCGCATGGACTCGTTTCCTCAGGTGATGGCACGTCTGTTTCCTCAGGTAGAAGACCTGGGAATGTAGTCTGCGGCCCCACCGGTGGTGATATTTTCGTCCCCCCGACTTGGAATCGCCTGGCCTCGAGCGCTTTATCATGATTGCCGCCACCGATCTGCCGCTGAGCATCAGTACTAATTGCTGAGAACAGCGGAGAGGCTCACCCTGACATTGTGACTTGGCATTGCCAACGAGGAGAGCGACAATGCGAGAAGAACGAAGGAGAATGGGATGGCGGAACGCATGATTCGCGATGGGTGTTTAGTTGGACCAGCCAACGGGAGTGTAGGTTGAGGTAGGGAGTTTGGAGAAGCGCCAGGCCTGTCTTCAGTAGGGCTGATATCGTCTTCTTTTATAGACGAACCATCTTCCCCTTGCGAAATGAGGACAACAAGAAAGCTGTGGGTTTACATGGAGAAAGGACGTTCAGTTGGACGTACTACCACCCTGTAAGTATTGACAGATCTGTAGCTATGGGATCACCCAAATCATAAATAGATTTGGAAGAATACAACATTGCTCAGCAATCGCCGCATCGCTTGTGTGCCTAGAGTAACCCATTCAACAACCTCAACGCGGTACCCGGGACTCGATCCGACTTGTTGTGCCAATAGAAACCTGTGAAACTGTTGCAGGAAGACATCGGGGCTTCAATACCACCGGAAATGAGCTAGAAGTATCCGACTTGCCAGGCGCAGTCATAACCACAGTCGCTGCAAACTTCAAAGTTACTGGCGTGGCTGGCAGTGGCGCAACGGAACTTTCCGTTCGCGCCACGTGTACTATGCCCAATTTTGGACGAGGCGTGCCTCCCTTCAAAGTTCTTCTCTCGCTGCCATCACCATCACACATCCATTACCTCCATCCCCCATCTTCACCGGATCATCGCTACATCTTCTACTACTCCATCACACATACTCCCAACATCCATAGTCTGTCCATCGTCATCCGACTGAGCCATCGATGGGACGATGGAGCCTGCGGTCGGGCAACGGAACTCAGCTGCTTGTGTAGCGAGGGATGGACCTGAGCTGCTCGTGTAGCCAGGGATTGTTTTGGGAACTCAGCTGCTCGTGTGGCGAGGGATGGACCTGAGCTGCTCGTGTGGCCAGGGATTGTTTTGTGGAACTCAGCTGCTCGTGTAGCGAGGGATGGACCTGAGCCGCTCGTGTGGCCAGGGATTGTGTTGGGCCAATAGCAAGCTATGTTGTTATGATATTGTCTCATGTGGCGTGCGCGTACGAGCGGCGGTGCGCTGAAGTTGCCGTTTGACACGCTCATGCTCAGGTGTGCGCACGGGGCGTTGCGGGCAGCATTCGGAGGGTGTCGGACACACCCCTGGGTGACGTGGACACGATTGTATTGAAACTCTTCTGCTCCTCCAGGAGTCAAGTCTACAAGATGGAGCGATGGCAGCCGCCGCGATCGCATTGTACTGGCGAGATGGTCTGAGTTAAATAGACATGTTCTTACATTAGTCTATGCACAGGGTGGTTCTAGGGTGGTTGCGCCTAAATGCTGCTATGAGGTTCGCCTCGACGCTCTCTTCGGAGGGTGTTGGGGCGGTGTCCAAAACCGGATGCTGGCTTCCATGACAGGGCCAGTGTTCAAAACCCACCAGTGTCCCGAGACGCGAGAGTCGCAAGTGGCGTTCAAACCGTCAACGGCTCTGGTGCTCCGCAACGCGTGACCGGACACACGCGTGGTGCGGAACTCGGCGATTGCCCAACAATCGCTGGGATGTCATTCTTCTTCTTCTTCTTCTTCACTCGAAATTTCTGCCTCAAAGGACACTGTTGTCCGAAATCTCAACTGGCAAGCCACCGCATTACCGACATGCCGGAACTGGGAAATCTGCGAGACGTGGTCCGCCAATGGACCCGGGAGAGCAGGACGCGCGTTGTGCGCGTCGGGAACGTCGATTGTCGCGAGATCCTCGTCTTTACCGCTCGGCCTGACATCCCGTCTCTCTTGGTCGATAGCTTATGGGGTGCTGAGCTCTTGCACACCCATTGAACAACCGGATCTAACCAGGATCTAACGGCGCGCGCCGAATAGTGGCACGATGCCTGACAGCTTTTACGACCATTCTGCGTCTCCTACCAACCATTGCGGCGGTTTTGAGCCGAGAAGCGAGGAATTCTGGACCACAGGCGAGATCATTTCTTATTCATGATGTACTGATATGACTACGTCTAGGTAAAATCGACACCGAAGCAAATCTCGGAACGCTTGTTCAAGGTCGCCGCATAATTCCGCACTCACTACGGCCGTTTCATCCATGACATTGGTCTTTTTTCGTTGCACGCTGCACGCTTTTCACATTTTCACTGGAGGCTCTCCCTACGCTAGTCTACCTACTTTTCTTGACACCCTTCCGTTTTGAACCCTTCTTTTATTGGTTTCAGTTTATCGGGATACATCCCTTCTAGATTTTGTTGACACATATTCCTCCATAACAGTGCTCTTTTGTTTTCTTCCATTAATTCCTCGGACTGCGACCTATTCTTCAACGTACCGTATTCTTCGACATACCGTTTCTTCAATTTTGGTCTTGCTTTGCTTTTCGGTCTGCGTTTGTTCATTGTCGCTCTCCTACCAGTCAGACCACGCTCAGGTCTTCGGCTCGACGACCATGCGCGGGTCGTTGTTGCTCCTTTGCTCTTCAGACCATGCGCGATGCCACGTCGGGTCGTCGTCTCTCCTTGCTATTCCGACCATGCTCGGGTCCTTGCTCGACGACGACCACAGGTCGCCGCTGCTCCTCTGCCATTCAGACCGCGCTTGGCTGCGCGGTGACCGCCGCGTCCCGTTGTGGATTATTCGCTATTCGGATCATGCTAGGGTGGTTGTTGGTCCATCTACTATCTGGACCATGCTTAGGTTTTTGCTCAATGTCATACACGGGTTATCGTTGGAGTCCTCTACGAGACAGACTATGCTCGGGGTTTTCACTCTAGTTGTTCACTCAACGACATCGCGTCGCTATACAGGTCATGCTCGGATTTTTCGACGCGGGTCGTCGTTGCTACTATAATCCCATGCATTCATCGATCTAGTATCTATCTCGCATTACATGGTCTGACCAAATGTGAGCACCACTCTCTTGTTGCCCGTGCAAATATCCGCCGGCAGCGCGAGTTGCATCTCTTGTGCGGAACCCGTGTCTTCCTCTGGTGGTGTGTCCGGTGAGCCTGTCTGCTCGGGTGGGGGAGCGTCGGGCGGGTTAGTTTCTTCCGGTGGCGGTGGCTGAGCGGTTGAGGACTCCTCAGGGGGCGGTGGTAGGTCTGTTTCCTTAGGACGACCTGGGAGTTTAGTATGTGGCGGTTTTTTCAACCCTCCGCCCCGGCCCCCGTCGCCGCCTCTACCTCCGCCGCCGCCCCTGCCTCCGTCCCCGCCCCTGCCTCCGCCCCTGCCTCCGCCTCCGCCTCTGCCTCCACCCCTGCCTCCGGCTCTGGCCTCGAGCGCCTTATCATCATTGCCGCCACCGAGCTGCCGCTGGGCGTGAGTACTAATTGTTGAGAGTAGTGGAGTAGCCTCACCTTGACGGTGTGACTTGGCATTGCCAACGAGGAGAGCGTCAATGCGAGAAGAATGAAGGAGAATGGGATGGTGGAACGCATAATGATGAAGGGATGTTCAGTTGGACCAGCCAACAGGAGTGTAGTAGGTTGAGGTAAGAAGTTTGAAGAAGCCCCAGGCCTGTCTTTAGTAGGACTGATATCCTCTTCTTTTATAGACGAACCATCTGCCCCTTGTAGCATAACGACAACCAGACGGTTGTGGTTTTACATAGAGAAAGGATATCGGAAGTATTACCGCTCTATAGCGATTCCCGCGACGAAGAATATTGACAGATCTGTAGCTATGGGATCACCCAACTCATAAAGAATACACAGTCGCTCAGCAATCGTTTGTGCCTGGAGTAACCCATTCAACAACTCAACGCGCGACGTCCCTCCCGCCGTTGGCACAGGAAGTCGTTACGTACCCGGAAGTACATCCCGGGAGTCGATCCGACTTGTTGTGCCAGCAAGAACCTATGTATGAAACTGTTCTAGAAAGACATCGGGACTTCGATACCACCGGCAATGAATACCAGGAGCTTGGCAAACGCGTCGACGTCTTGCACTGCCAGCCGCATGATCATCCGAACTGAGAGTATCTGCTTAATGTCAAGCTACTGCTAGTACTACTACATACATTAAACGCTCAGGGAAGGCATTCCTTGGGCATTCCAGCGTCTTCCGCACTCGATAATGGCAATGAGTGTTGCTGTTGGTGGCTGCGAAACGGAACTTTCCGTTAGCGCCACGTGTAGCATTCAATTTCGGACGAGACGTCCTAAATCTCTCTCTTTTGGCCATCACTCGAAATTCCTGACTGTCAGTACTTCAGTTTTGATCGTCTTTCTTGGAACTGACCACAAAGGACACTGATATCCCAGCAAGCCACCGCGTCATCGACATGCCGGAACTGTGCGCCTTTAACATTTTTACTGGACTCACCCTCCGTTTCCTGCTCTGCACAATTTCTGCATACCTTTCTCGACTCTATTCTAGTTTTGAACCCATTTTAGTTTATAGGGATACATGCCTTCCCTTCCTCCATAACAGTGCTCTTTTGTTTTCTTCTATTAATTCCTCGGACTGCAACCTATTCTTCAATTGAAATTCTCCTCGGACATTCCGCTTCTTCAATCTTGGTCTTGCTTTGTTTTTTGGTCTCCGTTTGTTCATTGTCGCTCTCCTGCCAGTCAGACCGTCCTCGGGTCTTTGCGCGACGACCACCATGGGCCGTCGAAGTTGTTCTTGCTATACATGGGTCTTGGCACATCGCGCCGCTATACAGTTCATGCTCGACGGGGGTCATCATTGTTACTATCATCCCGTATTCATCGATGTGCTAATAGCTATCTCGCATTACATGGTCTGACCAAATGTTAGCACCAATCTCTTGTTGCCCGTGCAAATATCCGCCGGCAGCTCAAGTTGCGTGTCTGGGTCTTCCTCTGGTGGTGTGTCTGGGTCTTCCTCTGGAGGTGTGTCTGGGTCTTCCTCTGGAGGTGTGTCTGGGTCTTCCTCTGGAGGTGTGTCTGGGTCTTCCTCGGGAGGTGTGTCTGGGTCTTCCTCGGGAGGTGTGTCCGGTGAGCCTGACTTCTCGGGCGGGGGAGCGTCGGGCGGGTTAGTTTCTTCCGGTGGCGGTGGCGGATAGGTGACCTCAGGGGGCGGTGGTACATCTGTTTCCTCAGGTGGAGGACCTGGGAGTGTAGTCTGTGGCGGCGGCGGTGGGTTTTTCGTTTCCCCGCCCCTGCCTCCGCCTCCGCCTCTGCCTCCGCCTCCGCCCCTGCCTCGCCTGGCCTCGAGCGCCTTATCATGATCGCCGCCACCGAGCTGCCGCTGGGCGTTAGTACTAATTAGTGAGAACAGTAGAGTAGGCTCACCTTGACAGTGTAGCTTGGAGTCGCCGGCATTGCCAACGAGGAGAACGTCAATGCGAGAAGAACGAAGGAGAATGGGATGATGGAGCGCATGATGATGACGATTCGAGATGGATGTTTAGTTGGACCAGCCAACAGGGATGTAGTAAGTTGAGGGAAGAGTTTGAAGAAGCGCCAGGCCTGTCTTCAGTAGGACTGATGTCCTCTTCTTTTATAGATGAACCGGCTTCTCCTTGCGGTATAAGGACAACTAGAAAGCTGTGGTTTTAGAACTTGAAGGAGAAAGCAAGGGAGAAAGGACGTTGGACGTACTACCGCTCTATCGTGATTCCCGTGACGAAGATTATTGACAGATCTGTAGCTATGGGATCACCTAACTCATAAAGAACACACAGTCGTTCAGTAATCGCCGCATCGCTCTTGCCTGGAGTATGTAACCCGTTCAACAACTTTCAACGCGCAACGTCCCTCCCGCGGTTGGCACAGGAAGTCGTTGCGTACCCGGAAGTAAATGCCGGGCTAATTGTTGTGCCAATAGAATTAGAAACTCATGAAACTGTTCTAGGAAGACGTCGGGGCTTCGATACCACCGGCTTGAACGAACTAGAAGTATCCGACCTGCCCGGCATAGTCCTGACCACACTCGCCACGAAGTCCTGAGCCTGGTAGGGTAGGTAGGTAGGTAGGTAGATGTGAGTTGAAAGGAGACAGGACGCCGTACTCGCTTGATTCATCTCAGGAGGTGGATGCTGAAAGCAAAGAACGAGTCAGCCTCTTGCACTGCCAGCCGCATGACCATCCGAACTGAGAGCATCAATTCAATGTCAAGCTACTACTACTACTACCCGGCCGTCATAACGATGAATAGATCGTGCTATCGACTCACGCTACTACCAAGACGTCCGCAACCTACCGCAACTATTTCGCAACCTCGTCAAATACTAGCATATTGCCATAACACCCAGTATTTCCCGCCTGAGGAAATCCCCCCATACTTTTAGAATCAATCCGCGAGGAGCTAGTTCAAAGCCACATCAGTGCCACGCTTACATCGCCGTTTCTGAAGGTGCCAGGAACAGATGGTTGGAATGATGCTTGAATTACTGAACATATGTACCATTAAACGTTCAAGGAAGACAGCGTAAAAAGCTCTGTATTTAGACGGATGAGGCAAACGTCACGGTCCTAGGTGGCCTCCCTCCCGTGTCAGACACGACATTTCCGATGAAGGCCCACTAAAACAAACCGTAAGCTCGTGTGTTAATCGCGGCACTAGAACAGTGGCCTACATTCAACCACCCTCCGTCACCCCTAAGCAGGAAACTTCCAGCCCTGAACGTGTAGATCTCGTATCTATCCGGTGTCAGCGTTATCCCAGCACCAGACGATACCACCTCCTACATACCCAACGGTGCCCCCAATCTGAACATCTAGCTCCTTGTGGATATGGCTCCAGTCAACGCCTTCCGTCCCATTGAAGTTTGTAGTGTGTGCACTGTCCACAATGACATAGTTGAAGGATGAGTCATTGGCGTACAGACTGGAGACGACGTCTCTCGTGAACGCGCCACGTTTCTGCAGTGAGGGGGTTAATACTGTATCATGATGACAATGGTGGCGGACGAAAGGAGGACAAACCTCTTTATCTGCTGCCACGCCCTCCATGATACCTTCGATGATGGCGCTGCCAATTTCCAGAACAGCATCAGCTCCACCGCCGCCGCGGCCTCTTTCAATGAGCTCTTGGCTGTCTTTGGGATTGGCACAGCTGTTGCCGCTGGTGGAACAGGCGGGAAACGGGGTGGCAAGAGAGACGGTGGAGAAGCCTAGCACAAGAAAGACAATTGGTGAAGAGGGACGCATTATCGAGTCGGGGAGGTGAGTTGTTTTCTACACGAAGATGAAGCCGACCAGCGGCTCTGAAAGCTAAAGAGGAAGATCGAATAAACAACCGACCGGCGACTGTAGGACTTGACGAAAGGGTAAGTCAAATGTTGCGCTAGGAAAGTGTACTTATACATACATAAATCCACATACATGAAAGCAACTCGGATAAGCATCCATCGTCCAGGAAGACATCCGACCTCAGTTCCACTATTGGCAAGGTAGATCCCGCCTGCAACAGTAACGCGACATATAATGACCCGGCTTGTCGAAAGCTCGGGTCTGTACCTAGGTAGTTGGCAGATCATGTCAGTGGTAGTCCCAAACTAAAACATTCAACACCATTCAGTTATTGTTCCACACATTGTTGTCAAGCTAAAACTCGCCATTTAGAAATAACGAACGGCGAACATATGGTCTTCCCAGGAAACTGCACAGTGCACAGACAACGACGAAATTAACCGTTTCTTTGGTTTGTAGTACTGGAGCGCAGCATTGACGTGTTAGTAAGTACGTAGACAGTACGATGAAAGACATACAAGCTTGATGCATCCTTCTCACGAAATGATGATGAAACACGCCTTCGCATCAGCACTATGCGGTACATTTCAGCTTCAGCTAGGCGACGCCGTTGTAGACTAGATTCCCTGTACAAAGGTGCATATTGTACAGGGTCCCGCTACTGCACGTCCGGACTCTTGACGTTGTGCAAAGACTCTGAAACCGTGAACCTGCTAGCCACCATGGCACTAGACGGAACTTGTACGAAAGTTGACAGGGTACTCACTTTTGACCATGTCCTCGAGTAAGATTTTGTCGTAGTAGACTAGTAGGCACCCATGTCGAATGGGAAAAGGCAAAATACAGACAATTAGCAGGCGATCTGATAGAAATTTCCGGACATCCGTTACTTGGTCAGTTAATTTAATCTACTATTCAAGAAAGTTCAAAAAACACTTTGCTTGCTCTAGGAAAACTAATCCACATCGCGCAAGCTCTCTGGACTAGACTCGAACCAATCCCGAAGACCTCGCGTAACTCGACCGGATAGATCTCAAGACGTAGTTTCTGGTGCGACACTCAGCAAGGCCTGAGCGTCACGGAGCTTGGACACTTGCTCGTCTGCTGA
This sequence comes from Hymenopellis raphanipes, assembly GCA_036872995.1. Taxonomy (NCBI): domain Eukaryota; kingdom Fungi; phylum Basidiomycota; class Agaricomycetes; order Agaricales; family Physalacriaceae; genus Hymenopellis; species Hymenopellis raphanipes. Next base: position 641,860 of record JAYMDG010000019.1, read on the forward strand.
GTCGTAAGGAACCCTGACAGGCCCAAGTGATATACCACTCACTGATAACAGGATAGCGCGCTTTCATTTTGTCCATCACCGTAAGTATGGATTCAAGAATACGCAGCGGCTCGTTGCGGGCAGCAGCACCCAGCGATGAGATTTCTCTGATGAGAACTTCGCACGAACGCACCCAGATTATCTGAGGACAAGCTGTCAATGAACGCGTGACGTGAGACAAGCTAGAGACCTACACCAATGATAGAGTCTACGATGGGAAGACTTGGGATGTCTACCGTACGAATGAGCGCTTCCATGGCCCTCATGCTCACTGCCAGCCTTCCACGAGAAGCAGGGTTTTGCGACAGAAAAGGTGCGTGCAGGTCAACGATGGCTGCGTGAACAAGACCATGAGTGACGACAGCCTCAGCTGTATCCGGAGAGGGAAGCTTAGACGAAAAGTCGTCGATGACGGCTTGCAACGCGTTGTAAAAAGTGAAGAATTGAGAGGCCTGATCCTGGCTCATACCTTCGAATGATCTATTAGGATCGTCAGGGCAATAAGACCTTTGTAAGGCGCGTACCTGGTCTATAGGTAGAGGCGGCTCGAGAAGCTTCCTCGTAGAGAACGGCGGCTTTGGCGTGCAGCGCCAACGCTGAAGTCCCGCTATCATGTTGATGTCCCAAGAACTTCATGAGGGTGGAGGTCGTTCTGAATTGAGGAGATCTGGAGATCTGCTGGGAGCATGAGAATTCCACGCAATATGAAGCAGCATAAAGATCTTACTTTCACATAATTTTCAATGTCTAGCGGCCAAGGAACATCAATTCTCGCATCGGCGGACAACGTGCATTGGAATGGCGACGGCGAATCGTCAGCCGCCGCCCAACATTTGTTGAGAACAAACACCGTCCAGAACCCATTGATACGTTCCCCTTCTTCCACGGCATCCGAAGGTGGTGGCAGTGATGTTTCGTTTGGAACATCCGAAGGGCCGTCTATGGATCGTATCTTGTGTAACTTTGCACTCAGTGCGAAAGAAACCGTAACGCTCGCATGATACTTTCCTTCAAGAAAACGAGACTGTCGATAGAAGTAATGGGTCAGGAGAACCTCGGCCTGTATGGAGTGCATTACGGCCTGCGGATGACCACTGGCTAATCCTTGAGCGGCGTCACGAACAGCGCGGGTCAGAAATTTCGGCTCCTGTCTGTTTTCATCGTTACTGGTAGAGAGATGAGAGCCCCACAGGAGGATGGCGTTCATCAAAGCCGGGAGGGGACGTCCACTGGTATCTGAAGCGGACAGGGCGCTTAAGAAACGAGAGGGATCCAAGAAGAAACCGATCTCAGCTCTATGTTGGAGCGCAGCCTCTATTCTAGATGTCGAACCCAATCAGTAAGTTCAACAGAAATAACCTCGGTGAGACTCACAAAGTATGCCTCGTATGCCTCTTGGGGTCCGAAAGCTATCGAGTGCTATGAATCGTCCGACCTTGAGAGGTTGGAAAGAAAGAGCCTCACTTTATCAGGGAGTAGCTGATTTGTTCCGCGGTCGGTACCCGGCGGAATTTGTGGCGCGTACGGATCAGTAAGAAACACCGCGCCTTCGGGATTATCAGGATCTTCCAATCGTTGTATTCGGCTCTCTAGATGCGCAATTTGCTCCTCGAGACACTGTGTCTGCGTTAATGCGGCACCTTCATCCGCATACTCGCAGTCCCCGTAAACTATAGAGGAGAGGCACGCAGTACACGCAGGTCTCTTGCTATCGCATCTCTGTATAAGGTGGTTCGTCAGCTGCACAGAACTTCTACCCTAGGATGAAAAACGTGCTTACAATTTTGCGACGCCTGCATTGATGCGTGAGAACGGGAGTCTAGTAACAACCAAGTGCGCTTACCTGCAATTAAGACAAGAAGTTCGGAAAGTGGTACGTTTGTTACTAGTGGAAGAGGTTGAGGAGCTCATGTTAACGCGACGCTGTTTTTACGTGTCCCAAATCTGCAACACGTTTATATTGAGCTTCTCGCCACTCGCACTCCATGGGCCCGCTGGGCAGTATAGTCGTTGCCTCCTCAAAGTAGTTCCGCTGCTTGGTAAGTTAAAGGTTAGTAAAAGAGTTGTCAGGGTTTTGTAAGCCACCTCAACGGACGAGTCAGCGCCGAGTACTGTGCATCACAAATTGAAGATGCCCAGCTAACGCGCGCCGACTCTGACGGACGCAATCGTGTGTAAGCAGGAACTTGGGACTCCCAACATTCGTAAAATCACGAATGCACCCAAAAGAGAAGGGAAGCATAGCTCGATCCTAATAATTCGAGGGTGGTTCAGAGCCATGTATGAGCATCGAGGATGCAGTCGTATCCGGAAGGAAGGAATGAGGAATCCCTTTGTTTGCCTACGCCGTCAGAAGCAACACCGATCACATGACACACCCTACCCAACTCATCGTTTCCCGAATCTCGCCTTCTTTCCACTTGTTAGCGGTCTTTCATAAAGAATTAGACGAATCCCTCGTTATCTATCGAGGACGATGGGATCGTAAGTTTCTATCATGAAATAAGATCCTGCTCAATATTACAGCTGCATAACCCAGAAAGTGACAAGATTATTTCTTGACTCTGCTGCCCTGTAGTCTAGGTAAGTTCGGTCACGAAAAGGTCTATTCTATTAGGTGTCTATGTTCAATAATATTCGTTCGACGAGCTCGGGTCGCTCATGTTTCTGCCGCGTTTCCCGACGCCAGCAAAGCTTGAGCTTCCCGAACTTTGGTCAATTGACTGTCTATGTGACCATGAGAGCAAGCCTACATGTCAGATAACATAACACTCACTGATTACAGGATACCGAGCACTCATTCTCTCCATCACCACAAGCATAGACCCGAGAATGCGCCGAGGTTCATTGCGCGCTGAAGACGGTGCTCCACGCATCGACGAAATTTCTTGAATCAGAATTTGGCATGAACGCCCCCAGATAATCTAATGAAATTTTGTCAGCAAGCGAGGGTATAGAGACGAGTGAGACGCAGACCCCCATGACAGAGTCTATAACGGGGAGGTTTGGGACATCCACCATAAGGACGAGCACCTCGAGTGCCCTCATACTCGCTGCTAGCCGCCCACGAGAAGCTGGGTTCTGCGATAGGAAGGGCGCGTGAAGGGAAATCATGGCGGCGTGGACGAGACTCTGAGTGACGATATCTTCAGCTGTGACCGGAGAGGGAAGGTTGGCCAACACGTTCTCGATTGTCGTTTGCAACGCGTTATATGATGCGAAGAACTGCGAGGCTTGTTGTTGGCTCATACCTTCAGACTATGAATCAGTCCAAGAAGTACACGAAGCTCGTAGACGCGTACCTAGCCTATAAATAGATACGATTCGAGAAGCCTGTTCAAAGAGAACTGAGGCTTTAGCGTGCAGCGCCAACGCCGAAGTCCCACTATCGCCATCATGCTGGTTTTCTAGGAAATTCTGTATGGTGCGGCTCGTTCTGAATTCACTCGGGCGGAGGACCTGTCGAAAATATTAGAGATGGGGTTGATAGAGAAAAGCGGAAAACCTTTACTTGGGCATAGCTTTCCATTTCGAGTGGCCAAGGAACATCGATTCTGGCTTCCGGTGAGGATGACGTGAACGGAAATGGTGACGGCGAACCCTCAACAGCGGCCCAACAGTTGCTCAGAATAAACACTGTCCAGAAGCCATTGATTCTCTCCCCTTCATCCACCGCATCCGTCGTCGGTGGTAGCGATGTCACATCTAGAGCCTCTGAAGAAGCGTCCACAGATCGTATCTTGTGCAAGTGTGAGCTCAGCACTAGGGAAACTGCGACGCTTGCATGATATTTTCCTTCGAGAGAGCGGGATTGACGATAAAAGTAATGGGACAGAAGAACCTCGGTCTGTATGGAATGCATGACGGCCTGCGGATGACCGCTTGCCAATCCTTGGGCAGCATCACGGACCGCGAGTGCAAGGAAATTCGACTCGTACGCGTTTATGTCACTGGCTTCGGAGAGATGCGAACCCCAGAGATAAATGGCGTTCATCAGAGCGCCGAGAGGACGGATACTAGGTTCTGGAGCGGAAAGAGCGCCGTAGAAGCGAGAGATATTCATGAAGAAACCGATCTCGTTACTGTTTTGCAAGGCAGTCTGTATTCTGAAGATAACGGGTCAGTTCGTTCAGCAAACATAATCTCGGGCAAACCCACAAAGTATAGTACCTCGAACGCTCCGGGAGTTCCTGCATTTTGTCAGCTCTGAAGATTTAAAAGCTTGTCATGGAATCCTTACCTCAGAGACATTTTGACTTAGATCTACTCACAGGCATGTCAGAATAGAGCCTGGCTGATAGTCGAAAGTGCGTACCCGGTGGAACTTGAGGCGCGTACGGCTGAGTAAGAGCAATGCCGCCTTCAGGGTTGCTAGGATCCTCCAACTGTTGAATTCGGCTTTCAAGAATTGCAATTTGCTCCTCAAGAGTCTGAGTTCTAGTCAATCCGCCTCGTTCGGGATATTCGCAGTCTCCGTATGATACGGAGGATGTACACGGCGTGCAGATGGGTTTCTTGCCATCGCATTTCTGCAAGAGGTAGATTGTCAAATATGGGCACGGTTCTCCAAGGAAGGAAGGGAAGATGGGCTTACAATTTTGCGACGCCTACATTGACGAGTAAGAAAAGGAGTTCGGTATTTGTTGAGCGTACTTGCCTGCAATTCAAACACGCCCCTTTAGAACTTAAAGGTTTGCTTGTCGTGGGCGACGAAGTACCTTTTGCGCCAGACGGAGAAGACGAGGAGGCCATCGAGAAGGGGAGGATGAGGAACAGTGTATCCTCATTCTAACGCTGCAATGCCTTTTATACTCTGTCCATCCCCCATAGCTGACAAGTTCTGGTTGGCCGGCGCCGGTATGTACCGCTAGTGGAAGACAACTCGAAAAATAACGAGTCATTTCTTTAACGGCGAAGAACGCGCGTAGCGGAATGCTACTAGTTGATCCCCACCATCTCCAGTATTACCGCGACCGCCCCAGGAGGACCAGAAGTAAATGAGGTATGTTCAGTACCACCATTCTGCGAAGAAGAGGGAAGAGAGAAGAGGTGCGTCGAGGAAAACGAAGTAATCACAGACTACAGCTGCTTGTACTAGATCCAGAGTTCATCTAGGATGGTTCTGAGGAGGTGAATCGTCTCCGAAGAGGGCGGGACGACAGTCGATCGAGTCTGCCGAGGAGGCGCGTGTACTTTTTCTGTCTTGGTAACATACTGAAGACTTTGACAAGTTGACTCGTTTGCGGAAGTTATCGGGTATTGGAACTAAGCCGAGCATCCAGGTAATGAAAGTAACAAGCATGACGCGACGTGGCAGGACAGTGAGCAACCGAGCAACCGAGCAACCGTCGTGCTCCATGACGGCTGCAAGCATCGTCCGTGGTGAGCCAACAGAGATCAACACTCGTCCAAAAGTGGAACCTGCCGGATTTGGGTTTTTCCTTCCACCTCGATCGTGTTCTCCTCCTTCAACGTCAGCGAGGTTCAGGTTATGGATCCCAGCTTCTGTCGCTCTGCAAAAATCTGATGCCCCTTGTTGCACCAACCCAACCTACCCCTAGAACCTGTCCGTGACCGGATCTGTCCAACTGGGATATGATTCCCGACGTTGAGGCTGTCGAAGGCGCGTTGCGACCTCACTATGGGACGCACTAGAAGGTAAACTCGTAATGACTCATTAGTTTGAAACGTAACACGACGGCGACCCAAGGTCAGAAATTGTTCTTGCATTCTCGATATCTAGCGCGCGCATCATCGAAACTAGGACAGGACGATGTTGTTCTCCTCAGCATCACGTCCGCCATTGCAGGATCTCTACTTTTTACTTGCATTTCACGCGTCAAGTCTCTGTACCAATAATCCAACCAGCATTCTGGTCAGAGCAATCGGTACGTTAATAACATCCTTCCCGTTGCGGTTGGACAGTGATTACATGATAGCTAAGCCCATCACCAAAGTGGGACCCAATGTCTACTGACATTTCGTATTGTGACGAGACACGATCACGGTGTTTGAAGGCCGCCACCGTGTCGGATTCAATCTCCATCCAGCTGCCCGCATGTCTTATTGGGTATTGTTGATAGAAATTGACACTTGGCGGTGATGATACTACCGTCTTTGGAAGGCAGTGCAGTCCCATGAGCTGCGCTTCGTGATACCGGACGCCGTCTGGGTTTCGAATGACGAGTATGGCGCTCGCCCTCCCGTCTCCATTAACAGCTGTCAGCATCACTGTCGAACCCTCACCCGCAATTTAGCACATACCTCGTCGCCTCTGGCTCCGATCAAAGTTATTGGCGCAGCACGTCATTTATGGCGTTTGTAACGTCACGACCTCAAGTTCACCCGACTTCAACTTTCAAGGAAATCGAAAGTAGTGCGTCGATTTGAATTATCAAAGTCATAACCTCTCAAGGTGATTTCAAAATGAAGCTTCTATTTCATGCTCACTAAATTTACTTCGCGTAGGTACAAAAACCTTCTGTCAGAAAATTGCGCCACACCAAGTGAACCCAAACTTTGGGGCGCTATTTGCCTTAGGGCCCGTTTACATTGCGTAGAGTGGTTCGCTCCCCTTCTCTGCGCGGTTGCGCGCTTTGACTGGCCGCGCAATGCCATTGTCCTTTGTTCGCTGTTTATGGATCCACGCGGCCAAATCATGCCAAACACACGGGACACCAAGATTTGTTTCCTCTTGCCTTCATCCACGACTATTATCCCATCATCCTCGTCCGCCATGGCCCCAGCCTTCAAATTTACCTGGAAGAGCAAGTCAGGCTGGTAAAGCCACCAGCAACTATAATCTGTTCTGTCAAGCACAGAAGAGGAGAGAACATCCTTGGGTGAATCTAGATTGGCCTCATTTTCCCCCGGACGGTACCAAGTATTGGGTGGATGTAGGGCCCGGCCTTGGGAAGGCGTCCGAGCAGGCGAAGATTGGGGCGGTGAGGCAAGGGCTGAATCACGCTACAGTGTACTAGCAAGTTCCAGCCCACTATCTCATCGAACCCAGAGCTTTCCTTGGGGAATCGCGCGCGCGCCCAGCTTAAGGCAGAGGTGCGAATCGCTACTGCGAGAGACCTATTGCACCTCTACCCAAGCGAAAGGCGCCCCGGCTCGCAATACCCCAATCATCTTTACCTGCATCGGTGTCCACACCACATCCCGATGTTATAGAGAAAGAGTCTTCCCACACTTCACGGAAATCGCATCAGTCGGAAGCCCGACGCAAGAAACCTCTTTCCGCTCGTTCCCAGTCACACTCACAGGTTAGCGCCCAGACACCGCCACCTTCACCCCCATACTGCTCCGACCGTAAACCGAGTTTAATTTACGCCAAATGGCGTCGCAAGCACGGCACTGCGCCGGACCCACCTGTCCTCTATTGTCCGTCAGAAGCGTATACTGCTTGGTACAACAGTCTGCAAGGAACTTCCCCGGCGAACGATGAAAACATTTTGATGAGGAAGCTGAAGAAGGAAAGCCGCTGGCGAAGAAGGAAGTAAGCGAGGAAGAGAAGAAGCGCCTGAGGATGGAGCGTCTCCTTACTACATGGGATCCTAACGTTGATCCCGCTCTGATCGCATTTTCGTCAAACAAGTCAGTGATGTACGCTGTTTTATGTACCTGTTTATTTCCCGTAGTCTATAGGTGGTTATATGTCTTGTATCCGGGTTCATATATTTGTGTTGACTTCATTTCCTCTTCACACTGTGGTCAAACCGGATCTAGGTTTAATCAGTACTTTTCGAATCGTACGTGGACGGTTCTCCGAACAGAGAAACTAGTTTCATGAGCGGTTTCTTTCCGCTAGAAGGAGACAATGGGTTGGACAGATGGACATTCTTCAATGTTTGTGGTGTAATATCATGGCTGAAAACGCATCGAGACGGTGCTCTACAACACAGAAAATTGAATTTCACACTGATGGGTGCGCCATGTTTCAAACATTCCTGTTGTGGCGATTCAAAAACTATGCTAGCCCACCGCGAGAGTCGAACTCGCAGCCTTCAGATGTCCGCCTTTCCAGTAAGAGTCTGACGCTCTATCCGATTGAGCTAGGCGGGCGATATGTGGCGCAGTTTGGTTAACATCTAAACAGAATCGCCAGGCAGTCACTTTTCTTCTCAAGGTAACAGTTGACATTGGTATCTTTAGATAGCACAACATGTACGACTGAGACTGGTACGAATTCTGGGGCTGGGTAATTGATTTGTATGGACACTTGACATTATTGAAACAGAAGGGGAAAAGTCTACCTACGGCTTCAGAATCATTGAGCTTAACTGGTAACGGAACATTGACACGACATCAGGCGCGGAACTCGCGGGAAGATTTATCATTATCAGCTCTTCCACTGTTTTAGTGTACCGACGACTTCAACACAACATCTAATTCCAGGGAATCATTCCGAGCGACGGCGCTCTATGCCCGAAATACTGAAGGCGCGGCACAAGAAAACGAGACGGCAACTCGCCTGTCAAGAGCAAGACAACAGGAGCAAGGTGCACAGGACAGTAGAATGCGGGGCTTCAATGTCATGATCATCAAGATTCAACTCTGGATTCCATAATATCTCCGTCAGAGCACGGCATCTAACGGCGAAGGAAAGGTCTCGTTCTTGTGTATCCCTTGTGGTAAGATGAGGACCGCGTAGAGTGGCACCGAGATACCACCTCGCCCGTGAAAATAGTCAATAGTAGTTTCTGTTCGCGGAGAAGAATGTCGTGAATGGTATACGAATCTCATTACCATTGAGAATCTACGGCATTCGTATCCACTGGGAAAATTGCGTAGAGAGTCGCCTAGAAACTGACTGCAGATGTCTGAAGCGGCCAAGTCTTGAGGATTAGTCGCCATCGTCCCACCAGTCGTGTTTGGATCGTGTATGAGATGGGATAGGGACGTGAGGGAGACGGTTATCGTCATGGTGGAGCTCGCTATCAAAGGTAAACACAGCTACTATCGGCGACTCTCAACTTTTGGAAAACAATTGTAGAGAGGAAAACGCCACTGTAGCGCGCATATCCCACTGAAACGTGTTTCTTGGCCTCGTAACGGGAGCACAGGGTATGAGGGAAGGATATAGAAGATTTAGACGTCGGGATGGCGGTATTGTCATCGCTGGCGCTCGAAGTCTTGTGGATATCGGCCCGCGACAGTAGAACTCATATTTAGCGATCGGATCCTGGCTGGATCCTGGGTATCTTCGCTCCCGTAAGATCGAACAAACAATTCAAGATGATCAGTGCGCACAGGAAAGTGGGATCAGTAGCAGGGCGTCCAGGCGGGTAGTGGGTTTCCGTTAACTGCACGGTGACTAGAGCCTAGCCTTAGTGTGTCCTACAAGCCATCTTGATGACCTGAACCATCTTAGCTTCATGAGTCTTTCGCACGGCCATGGGAATCGAGATCTTTGAAGATTCTTGATGACGGTTCAAGAATAGCAGGTGATCGCGGTGTGACCGCACCGAGCTCCCGGTTCTCGGCTTCTACCGGAAACCCTGCTTTACCCTTCACCGAGTGCGGTATGCCACGTCGCGTCTGAGGCGCTCAGCTCCTACTTCAGGCAGGAATACCGCTTTGTTTAATGAATAACTCTTACAGCAAACTATTTATGACGCGAAACCACGGACCAACAACTACCGTACACTATTTACGCCACGATTCTAATCATGATGATAATGTTAGCAACACTGAGGCAGCGTCATAGTGAGTATCTATGTAACCATACTTTATGCGTCATTACCTCCATTAGACAAGTCTGCGTCGGTGAGTCTTCAATTGGGCACGGCAAGAGCTACCATCTCACTTCGAACTGCTACCGGGCATGTAAGTAGTGTCATCGCAGTATACGCCAGCGCGGGACATCTTCCCGACGGCGGGAGTGTCATCGGCGGGCGGTAGAAATGGGATGTTTCTGTGGCAGTCAGACTATAAAGCCTGGAGGTAACTGACAAGATACACCATCGTCTCCTCAGTTCTCACTCTACACGTCTTGTACAACTTTATCATTCCTCTCAAGAACTAGTTCCGCTAGTCGCAATGTGCTGCCTTCGCCAGTACGTACAGACATTGTCCTCGCGAGCAATGCCGTTGAACTCACGGTTATGAAAGAGTTCGCAACGTTTACACCAAATGTGGGCACGGGGAGACCTTGGTGCGTTGTCTCCTACAAGCTGCCTACTCGGTTATTAATGCGTGTTTACAACTAGCCGGATGAAATGGTAGGCGCTGCATTCTCGTACATGTCTTAGGCTGACATGCGAGCTCATAAGATTTATTGCGAAAACTCCAAATGCATCTTCAGTCCCTTCCACCCCGCGGCATGCAAGCCACCAAACTGCCTTAGGACGTGCAAGCAATAGTAAGTGTTACCCTTGCTACGCAGACTATGCGCTTATATGTCTTTGTCTCTCCAGCAAGACGTTCCCGCAGCAGTACAGTACGTCGTGTTTTTCTTTTCATCCCAGTGACCCTCTTAGACATCACAGATCCGCACATTGACGCGTTCTGCGCCTACTGCGTCGCTTATCAACAGCAGCAGCAGAACCAGGCAGCTCGTCGCTGAGCTTAGTCTCCTTCGTCACCAGAATGTCTCCCTTAAATCATTTCTCTCCTAGACTGCTATCGAATAAGTTAGATCCACTTAATACTTAATAGTTCATACAAATACATTATTGATGGTCCATGCTAGTTACTTATGGACCTGTCCGACTAAGCGTGTCGAATTCTTCTATTTGTAAGGCAGACATCATACTGCCGGAGGGGAACGGTCCCAAGTTCAGACGCGAGAAAACCACGAATCTAATCCCCGCGATCATGAGGGTTCGCGCCGTCACATCTACTCACTGTTGTCCTTTCTGTCATGTCCGGCATTCTTGTCACCAGATACTAGCTCGCCATATTACAGCCCTTTACCTGTCTTCTTCGTAGCACGGAAGTCCGCTCTGGCCGTGACGTGTATCCCACGATTCCTCAATCGCGTGTTTGTCGACTGGCAGTCAGGACTCGAAGCGGTAGCAAAACCAGCAAGGAGGCCAAAGTACGGTGGTGTTAATTCGTTAGAATTCGGATATGAGTATGGATTCATCATGGTGGTTCACACCAAGATAACTTCGCGATCGTGGCGTTTAAGAACCTTGACGATCACCTCCTCAACTCGAATTCCAATTTGCTGATGACCTACATGTGCCTGGGCTATATAAAGACGCCTGAGCACGGAACGCGCACGGCAAAGACATCAATCTGATCCCCATCCTCCAAGCCGTAGTGGGCAGCAATACGCCCTTCTTGGATCTTGTCGCCATCGAACCGAAATATAAAGGTTTTTGGGCGAATCGGATCCAGGTTCATCTCTGCCCCATACGAAACGAACACGTCTTTGAACCGCGCGCTATACGGCATTACGACCTCTTTTCTGGTTACACCATTATACAGCGTGAGTGTAAGGGTAGCCTTGGTATCCGCGGGAATAGACCCTCTGAAAAGCCGTCAGTCGCCCTTGAAGTCGCGTCAAAGATAGATGTCGTACGCCACTTCAAATTTCTGCGGTATAGCTAGGTTCTCGGAGACGGAGATGTTGCTCACAAGAGGCAGCACACTCTCCCAAGAATCCGAAGGAATTTCAACGTCTTCTCCTTGACATTCCTCCAGCTCGTGAGTACTGAGCAACATACGTGTTTCGCTTATGTGAGTGAAGTGGCGATGTATGAGTCCAAGGGCTTCCTAAAAATCATATGTATCTGGAGAATTAGAACGAGGATGAAGCGCACATCGTAAGAGACGGCGAGCTGGTTGCGCGGTAACAGGACGCGTCGATTGGCATCACGGTCGGTGATCACCACGAAGCGCGTCTTGCGACCCGCATCGGAGGTTGAAGAACTTGCTTTCGGCATCCGAATCTCGTTTTTGTTTGAAGACAAGCTTAGACAAGGGGGCAAGTCAGGAACTGGAAAGTTTCCTCGTTAAACGGCATGTTGCTCTAGGGTATTAATACAATACCTCAGAAGAGCTTAAAAACTTGGCGGAGAGATAGCAAGTTGAAAGAGTAGATAAGGCCGAAGTGAGACGGCGGTGGTCCAGGTGGTGGCAGTGGTACATCCACTGATGGTGGGCACGAACAAAGGACGCGTTCATGCTCAAACGGGAAATGAAAGTTTCAGACTCCGCTGACACTGCTCAGTTACTCCTCGCCAACTTATTTAAATAATGTATGGCACACTTTACGATGATTCCATGACTGGTTACAAGTTTGGTTGCCATATATGCATCGCGAACGGTCTCTATTCAGGAATCGGCACTCCAATATCCTGCCAGAATTCCTCCAGCCTATCTCACCGCCCGCCCTTCCTGGCATTGACCAAGTTTTCCTCCTCTGTAACGTGTATAATTACAACGTGTCGACTCAGAGGTCATCGCGCCACGGAGTATGGGAAGGTAGGAAACCATACTTATAAATTCCAACGTGTAGAATCTAATAGATTAAGGACAAATACCATCGATAACAAAAAGAAACCTCATCATCTACATCATCGTCTTCGCAACATGCTCTTCTATAGCCTTCACCACCGTCCCCGGATCTACAGGAATAGAATCACTGTGGAAATCTTCACCCATATTTGCATGCTGTGGCTCATCCGGATATGTCATGACTCTACACGCACCATCAGTCTCGCACAATACGGTCAGAAAAAACTAGACGTACCGATCATAATGGATAGCATAATGAGCCATCCCCAACGCGCGCGCCGTCCATTCATAATCGTGCGCAAACCCAGGCGGATTAAAAATCTCCACGACCGCAGAAACCTTCGTCGGCGGCATAAACACCAAATGCGACAACCCGTTCCCATGTATACCAACCAGCACCGTCGTCCTCGCCGCCACCTGGATCTGCTGCTCCCTCGACATATCCGCCGTCAACTCATTAAACTCCCATCCTCTCCTCATAGCGAGCCCCTTCAACACCTGGAGCACAACCGCATGATGCTCGTGCGTAAACCTGCGGTTCGCCGTACCCTGGCGGCTCACATACGTGATCACCACCTTCTCCGGAAGCGGCAGCTCCACCATATCACTCCTCTTCACCTCGACCCCCGCAAACCTGACCACCGCCGCTCTAACAGGCTCCCACCACCCACCAGCCTGCATGCCCATGAGAAGGTTCCTGTCTTGCATGTACCCCAAAGGCTCGGACGCAATGCGGTTGGTGACGATGCCAACCAGGACAGTTCGGAACGTCGCGCTTCTATCCGTAAGCAGAAGGGTGGGGAAGTGCCACACTTGATCAACCGACCCGGGACCCGTCCAAGTTGCACTGATACGCTCCTTCCAGTCTCGCTCGTCTTCAACGGCGAGAGAAGGGAAAGCAGCATGCAAGAAGTATGTGTTCAAACCCGGCTTGTCGCGCCATCCATCGGCATCCGTTCGAGCTAGAATGAGGCGGTCGAGGGGCGGCGGGGCAGGATGCTGGAGGATAGCAGAATTGGAGCGTGATTTCGACGGGGTGGAGAACGTGCCGTGCCAAAACGCCTGGATACCGAAGAATAGTTCCGCGACAAAGTGATAGTAATGGCCAAGAAATTGAGACGGCTCATTGACTAGAACCTGTATGGAAATCAAACCGTTGCCAATGGATGGCCTAAAGTGAGCAACTTACAGTATTACCCTCGACAGTGTGCACCCTATCGCTCCCCAGAGTTCCCCAACGCTCCTTGGCGTCGGCGCGCGATATGTAAGTGAGATCGCTCTCTGTCGGTTCCCGCTCAACCCTGCTCTTCTCCGTAGCAAACCCTGGGAGCCCAGTGCTAATCATCAGTCTCCTCTCCGGAAACAGACTCGGATCATCCGTAATCACGAACAGAGTCCCGTTTGCCATGTAGATATCCTTGAAAAGCGTCCATCCGGCTGCATGGTGGACGATGGCTGTTTTGGCGAGCTCGCCAACGGGACTATTTGAAGTGACCGAAACCGCCTTTGGCGGCCTCACGCCCTGCTGCTTTCGAACGGAATCCGGCGGTGGAGGTAAAGGTTCGATATCCGTTTGACCGATGAGCGGGTCATGTTGGGGCGAGTTATGATAGTGCTGCTCGCTAGGTCGGTCTAGGCGATTGTTGATGATGACACAGGTGTCGGAGGCGGGAAGTAGATAGGGCCCGAACACGTAGAAAACGGCCGCACCAACGACGAAGAAGAGTACATCTCTGCGATAGAGAGACGCTGGAAGGAGCATTATGAGGGCGATCAACAGCAGGTGTATTGCCAACTGCGAGAACGAAATGCTAAGAAGCAGTCAAGAGTGGATGGGGAGTGGAGAAGAAGGAGAAAGCGTTTGCTGATGACTGTCGAAGAGAGAGAACGCGCAAGAGGAGGACGAGTATAATTAGGGAAACAACAGGAGTTCTATGATCGAGAGTTACCCCTAGACAGCCACGCGCCCTCGTATATGCACGATACGGTATATATCGCTGCGCATCCCACTGGCCTTCGTCTTTGTGACGTTTCGCGACAGTGGGTAATCCGGATAGGTAGAAGTGCTTGGTGGCGTTCCATGCGGACGCGTTGATGTAAGGAAGGTAGACAGAGGGGAAGAGGCTTCGCATATCCGCATCACTGTGAAGAGAGACGAGGCCTTATTCGCAAAAAGTCTAAGGCCATGGATGTGAAAAAGAGCAAACAACAAAAGATGTGAACACTGACCTATCTAGCCATTTGACTGCCCATTTCCTCTCCAAGCCTCTGTCACGAGATCATCTTCCTTTCCTCAGTATCCACTTGGATCGTCAGAGGCGCCGCCCATGACGAGCAAAGGCACTTATCCTGATTGTCCAGATCCCATGAAACTGCGTTATTCTCCCAATCGCCTCTCGACATTTGGCCCACGTTCAGAGACAGGGCGCGTCCTAATAGACATACAGCCAAAGAATAAGGATTTTAGGGTAGAACGTCGCATTTATCGAGGATAGAGGCGGGGGCCGTTGTCCCCTCTGTCGTCGTTGCTGGTGGCGGTCAAAACGAAGAATCCTCCCGCAATTAAAAGACCGGCATATTCCGCGCCGGAATTCCCACACGTATAGTTCGCTCAGTTCTGCATTGAGGCCTTCGAGAAACGTTTGGCTAAGACGGCTTCAATGCCGCATCCACATGGCGTACATGAAGCCCTCAAGTACCATCCTAGACCCAAGTCTCAGTACTGGCGTGTATACTAGGACGGCGCCCGAACTCGCTCTCTGTACATCCTCCTCAGCCCGTTCTGTCACCCCCGACAACTTCGACTGTGCATGGCGCAAGAGATTGTCAACGGCTCTTTTGTTGCTCGAATGTCTCATCCTGGATTCTGCTGACTGGTATTAATGCGCCAAAACGGAATGGCGCAGTTCGCTTCATCGTAATTCGCAGCTGCGCGCGCGCGCCTAGCGCCTTGGCTTGAGGAAAGCAGCCAATCCTTCATGCTCTTGCGTTCTCGACGCCTTAGTCGGTCTGTGTGGCGTCGCGTATTTAAGCGCTGAACTGTTGCTCTTGTCGACATCCGATTCCCACTCTGCGAACAAGTCAACTTCCACTTCTCTGTAAACATGTTGGTCAACGTCCTCTCCGTCTTAGCTCTCTCCGCGGTCACCATCGCCTCTCCGGCCATGTGGGCGCCGCTTAACGTGGAAGCGCGCGCTCTGGCCGCCAGAGGAAACTGGGATGTCAAGGAAAGGGACTTCAAGGATAAGGACTTCAAAGAGCCAGATGAGAAAGGCAAGGACTGCGATGAAAAGGATAAGGACTTCAAAGACAAGGACTCTAAGGACAAGGAGTTGAAATGGGTGGTACGCAAATAACCTTGCGCCTAACGTGTTTCCGCTAACGCCGGCGTACGCAGGAATTGAAGGATGGGAAGGATAGGCACGACGAGAAGGAGGGCTGCGATGATGAGAAAGAGAAACACGACAAGAAGTATAAGCGCGACGATGGGAAGGACAAGGATGACGGGGAGGACAAGGACGACGACGAGAAGGATAAGGACGATGACAAGGAGGAGGGCAAGGACAAGGATGATGGGAAGGACGACGACAGCGACGAAAAGGAGAAAGACAACGACAAGGAGAAGGACAACGACGAGAAGGAGAAGGATGACGACAAGGACAAAGACGAGAAGAAGAAGGACGATGATAAGGACAACGAGAAGGATAAAGCCGATGAAAAGGAGAAGTGCGTAGCATCAGGGTGCGAAGTTCAGGATGACGGGAAGGAGAAGGTGAAGGACAACGACAAGGGCAATGACGAAAAGGAGAAGGACAACGATAAGGATAAAGACGACGAGAAGGAGAAGTGCGTAGCATCAGGGTGCGAAGTTCAGAACGACAGGAAGGACAAGGATGATGGGAAGGGAAAGCAAAACCAGAAGGAAAAGCGCCACCTGAAGCACAAGCATCACGGGAAGGGAAAGCACCACGGGAAGGGCAAGCATCACTAGTCATCGTACTTCTAACAACCTGCTCTGTGGCTTTACATAACCTTACACTGGCCAGAATGGACAGCTTGTATTTATTGGAATTGTCATAGCTGTACCTATTTCAAGCTCGCAATCAGTATAACATCCCTCCGTATCCACTTCCTCTTTGTACTACGGTGGGGAAAATTTAGCACCGCCTATTGAAAATGTCAAAGTACTGGTTGGAAATGTTGTCATTACGCGGAGGCGTTTCCAATCCTTCGGAATCGGGCGATGGGCCCTCTGATACTGGTCTTGACAGAGAGTCATCCATATGTAACCCCGTCAGAGACGCCGAAGAACTGGTGGACCGAGTCGGAGGGACAGACACGGCCGTGCCGTCTGCGGACATCACTCCAGATGTCAGCAACAAGGGTCTGCCATGAAAAGAACGTACGAAACACAGACAAGTCGACTAAGATGGCTAGTCAGGAGCAACATTATGCAGGACATCATCGAAGATTGAGTCAAGTTGGAGCGAGTCAAGTACTTATAGCGATACCATGGGACGTGACCGCTCCGTGGTTCGCGGAAAAAGTTCACGGATATAGTGTAAGTAGGTCGAACTATGGAGTTCTATATATAACGTTTAACGTTTAGCCTTTAGTCGGCGTTATGATGGTGGTGGAAATCCAAAATGGCAGTACTGTCGATCTCTGCTCTTACCACCATCATCATCGTTCCCCCACTGCCGGGCTACCCAAAAAAGCACTCAACGACTGCGTTTTTTCTGCGTGTTTGCGCCTCTATGAACAACCAAACTCTTCGTCTTGACGGTCATTTTGCCCATCGAATTCCACAGTCGTTGATAATCGCCCGTTCTGCCTTGACGCATCACTGTATATCCTTAGGTCTTTGGAATGCGCATACAGGATGATATAGCCGGTGGCTGCGAATAATCCCCGAGGTCGAAGATGTCGCATTGTTATTATCAGTTCGTGAGTCCATTCAAATTCTTGCCTCAATGTGTCCTTGTAACATCAAGCTGTAGGTTCTCCCCTATCGCCCATGTTCAGTCCGATTTGCTTTCCCAAAATGAATGGGCACTGTCAAGCCTCCAACACCGCCGAATTATTGTTCACTGTTCGAGATCACACTGGTGGATCACATTGTTACACCGTCTGCACGGCCTTGTGTCGATTAGACCATCGCATTTGGAGGATGTTCTTTACCCAGGCCTTGCTACGAAGGTTTCGAGGCGCGTCACGATGACAAGGCCTAACGACCGTTCAAGATTCCTCCCATCAGCTCATTTGCTTACCATCATGTCAAAAGCCACATCTAGTTGGGAACATACACTGTGCTGTATCGTATGCCGCCCAGTCGCCATGACTCAGGCTTCAGTGCAACAGGGATATCCTCTTGTTCGGGCACCCTCTGTGTGAAGCGCGATATCAGGTCGTTGTTGAGCCGTATATCCTTCGTCCGGATTTGCGCGTTCTAGAGGACGGATACGACTGAGAGTCGTTTACGCACGAACGAAGAATATTTTCCTGGATGATCTGTTGAGTGCGATGGTATGCATTTAGTCCTGGCTATGGCTACCTTGAGAGGCTCATCTTCTCTTAAGACAGTCACACAACTACGTAGAGATTTTATGTATCGTCGAGAAACTTTGATACAGGTTCGCCTGTTTACGCTCTGGTATGGTATAAATATCTGACTTATGAGTGTAGGTCTGGTGTGATGTATATGCACCCGTGTCGCGGCGTCGCTGTGTTGTCCTCTCGTAACCGTCAGACAAACCATGCTCAAATGAAACACAGTCTATCCTCGTTCTTGTACCAATCGGCTTGTGTTCCCCATGGCAGTAGTTCTCCCAACGGCGAAAACATTGGACACATCGCATGACCCCTATTGATCCACGCTTGGCGAAGGCGTCTTCTGAGCTCCAAAGCTTGCATTAGCGCATACACATGGCATCCATGAGGCGCCTCAACCGTGGGTACGCGCATACCATCCTAGACCAGTCCGTATCGGTGTGTCGTTTAACCGTACTAGGACTTGGCGCTTTGCCGTCCATCTCGGCGCCCAAGCTCGCTCTCTGTGCATCCTCCTCAGTGCGTTTTGCCACACCCGACAGCTTCGAGTTGTCAACGGCTTATTGTATCCGCCACCTCGAGCTCTACTGTTTCATCCTAGATTCAACGTGACCTGGTCTTCGTGGCCAAACGTGCTTGCTTCGGCCGAGGCTTGTAGCTGCACGCCCGAACACTCTACCTAGCGAAGTGGACACATCGCCTTGGTTTCCAAGCCTTCATGTTCATGTGGTCCCGACGCCTCAGTCGGTTCAATGTTCATTTGTGTGGTGCACCTTCCTGATGTCGCGTATATAAGCACTGAACAGTTACCCTTTTCGACATCCTTTCCACTCCTCGGAAAAGTCGACTTCCTCCTCTCTGCAAACATGTTGGTCAAATTCCTCTCCGTCGTAGTCCTCTCCGCGATTACTCTCGCGTCCCCGGTCGTTCGGGCGCCGCTTGATGTGCAAGCGCGCGCTCTGGCCAGAAGGGATTTTGACTTCAAAGAAAAAGAGTTCAAGGAGAAGGAATTTAAAGAGAAGGACGACAAAGACAAGGACTGCGAGGAGAAGGAAGTCAAACACAAGGACTTCGACAAGGACTTTGAGGAGGACTTCGAAGCCAAGGAGGTTTGGGTTACAGTGGTACGTATCAGGATAACCTTGCGCTTAACGTGTTTCCGCTGACGATGGTGTGTTCAGAAATTCGAGGAGAAGGAGGAGAACGAGAAGAAAGAGAGGAAGGAGAAACACGAGAAGGAGGACTGCGACGAAGAGGAGGACGAGAGGGAGAGGCGCAACCGGAAGGAGAAACACGAGAAGGAGGATTGTGATGAGGAGGAGGAAGAGAGGGAGAGGCGCAACAGGAAGGAAAAGCATGAGAAGGAGGACTGCGATGAGGAGGAGGAAGAAAGGGAAAAACACGGCAGGAAGGAGAAACACGAGAAGGAGGAAGAGGAGTGTGACGAGGAGGAAGAAGAGAAGGAAAAACACGTCAGGAAGTACAAGCGCGGCGACGGAAAGGACAAGGACGACGAGAAAGAGAGGAAGGAGAGGAAGGAGAAACACGAGAAAGAGGACTGCGACGAGGATGAGGAAGAAAGGGAAAAGCACGGCAGGAAGGAGAAGCACGAGAAGGAGGATTGCGATGAGGAGGAGGAAGAGAAGGAGAGGCGCAACAGGAAGGAGAAGCACGAGAAGGAGGACTGCGACGAGGAGGAGGACGAGAGGGAGAGGCGCAACAGGAAGGAGAAACACGAGAAGGAGGACTGTGATGAGGAGGAGGAAGAGAGGGAAAAGCATGGCAGGAAGGAAAAGCATGAGAAGGAGGAGGAGTGCGACGAGGAGGAAGAGAAGGAGAAGAAAAAGAGCTGGTAATCATCAGGCTCATAACTTGTATATATGTGCCACCGCAGATGTCTTCTTTATTGGGATTGTTGTAGTGTTATCACTTGCTCGCAATCAGTATGACGCTCTCCCCATTCATACTCTCCATGCTCAGTAGCACACTAGCCAAATTTTGCGCCAGGTACGGGCCACACATTGTTCATTCAGCTGAAGTTGATGAGACCCTCATGTCCGGAAAGATACCCATCCATCGCTCTAAGGCCAACGACCACCCTCAAAACAGCAAGGAGAAGCGTCTCTATTGTACCCGACTAATGCGCGTAAGATGCATATCCAGACAAATACGATCTCATAAAGCTAACGAGCGACGCCCCCCTCCAGTAAGGACCCGCCCCAGAGATTGCACACAACGACATCGGTGCCAATGCTCAGTCGACAATGACTCGGTATAGCACCCACAGAGAGCGCCTGTACAACGGCTACAGGAAGCACGCAGATGACCGCCACAGTGAGGCCCCCGAGCGATCATCTCGACAACGTCCGGAGCGAGAGCATAAATCGCGATTCAGAACCATACCACAGAGAAGGCCTTTTAAGCAAGCACCACCTAGACTACCTACTATTTTTTAATACATTCGAGTAGGGCGGGGCATTTTCATTTTAACGATTTCCTGCAGTTTTTCGATGCAACAATACATTGTAGGCGAGTACGGATGATAACTAACAAACTATTTCTTCTCATACATTTCCTCGTCGAAGAAAGGTATGAACATGTTCGAACGTTCCCGAGTTTCCCGGCGCTCTGCGTTTCGACGTCAGTCAAAGACCCAAACAATGAAACTTGCCACTAGCCTGGAAGGTCCAAGTCGGCTTCCCTTGTGTACATCTCCTCGTCGAAGAACGTGGTGAGCGCATTTGCCCGACGCGCAACATCTGTAAATGAGACTTTAGATCAAGTGCAGAGAAAGAGTAAGGCTTAGAACCAACCTGATTCAGACTCTTTCTTGGTGTACATCCCTTCATCGAAGAAAGTTGTGAGCACGTTTGAGCGGCGTTCAACATCCGAAGCTGTCAGTGCATTCAGCTGGAGTTTTTCGCGAATAATAGACAAAGCGCGCATACCTGCTGAGTCTTCGTCGGTATACATGTCCTCATTGAAGAAAGTGGTAAGCACGTTGGAGCTTGAGCGGCGTCCGAGAACAGAGTCTAACAATAATGAGAACCACAGCGTAACTCAAAGCATAGCACAAACTAACCTGTGTCTTTCTTGGCATACATCTCTTCGTCAAAGAAAGTTGTCAGCATATTGGAACGTTCTGTGCGTTGAGTTTAGTCCTGAATGGTGAGAATAGGGAGCGACTAGCCTTCCGGGACACTGTCTTTCTTCGTGTACATTTCCTCATCGAAGAAAGTCGTGAGCATGTTTGGTCCACTTTTCGCTACTAACGAATCAGACGAACAAGTCAATAAGAGAGTAGTAGAAGATACTAACACAATGGAGCGGCGAAGGCAGTAGACACCGCTAGGATAACGATGGAAAGAGAAACAACGGAAGACTTCATAATGAGAATATGAAACTAGGTTGTAGGCTGAGTATGCGAGGTGAGAATATGAGAAGGAAGAAAACTTGGATGGAAGACCACTGCTGATACCCACACCTTTTATACATTGGCCTCCCAACTTTAGTTCCGGGTACCGAGTCGACTTGCCACGGGCGAGATGAGCGGCATGAACTGGTGTGGCACGTAAATATAGCCCAAGTGGAAAAGTTGCGGCGCGCTTGCATGCCCCGCGCTAACCGACGCCGCCGCGCGCGCGTCAGGTGGCAGCAGCATTCAGATTCTCCATACCTCCCAGGCGAAGGATCCACACAATGCGGAGACATGTGAAGCCAGGTTTCTATGGACCCGTGACGCTGTCGCAATTGCGCCGTGGACGTCGATGCTAAGACCCCATATTTATTCACGTTTCATGCATCGTGGGCGCGTAGAATCGGCGTAGAATGGAGCAAGAGGTTCTTGAACAAGTCCGATCTGATCAGTGTGCGCGGCACGTCATGGTGGATTTCCGGCAACTTCCGTGCCGACATATCGTTCCTCCACACGCCCACTCTATCTCTGTCAGTGACTGCCGTCAAGCACGAACTTTGTGCCCTGCTTTCTCAGCTATCCTCTTTCCTCAGAAATTTTTCGCTGTCGCCACTGCGGAACTCGATTGCAGCTCCTCCATCTAATGAGTGGGAAATCATTCCTTTAGACTATTACCAGTCAGTATTGATGAATGCTTGGGCAAGACGTTTTCTGAGCTGCACGGCGCTTCAACTGTCGCATACCATCCTAGAAGCGGCGTGTCGTCCAAACACGCAACGACTTGGCGCTTTGCCTTCCATCTCGGCGCCTAAGCTCGTGTAGCTCGAACGTCTCATTCTGGGCTCAACCTGACCTGGTGTTGGCGCACCAAAACGGGCCAAGACTACATAACTCGCTTTGGCCGTAATTCGTAGCTCATCGCCTTGGCTGGATGAAAGCAGCCAAGCATTCACGCTCAAGTGTTCTTGACGCCTCAATCGGTCCAGTCCACCTGTGCGGCGCATGACCTTCTCAGCGTCACGTATTTTCCTCTCCTTGAATTCCATCTCCCTGCAGTCTTTCTCCTTGAAGTCAAAGTCTCCTCGGGGCACTGCAGCGCGTGCTTGCACGTCAAGCGGCGCTGGGGCCGCAACAGTGATATCGGAGACGGAGAGGACGTCGACCAATATGTTTACAGAGAAGAGGCAGTCGACTTGTTGGAGGAGTGGGAAGGATGGTCGACAAGGACAAGTACATATGTAACCTTACGCCTGATGCAATTTCGCTTACGCCGGCGCATTCAGAAACTCTTGAAGCACACCTGGAAGGACAAGCTCAACGAGAAACAAAAATACGATGATGGGCAGGAGAAGCATGAAGAGAAGGATAAGCATGGCGGGATGGATAAGCATCACCGGAGGGACAACCGCCACGGGAAAGGCAAGAACCAACAAACACGACTAGTATGCTTGTAACTTATATGTATTTATGCACCACGGACTCTTCCTGCTCTGCACCAGCTACCTTTTATTTATAACCTGGCAATCAGGATAACATCATGCGCATTCATTCATTTTGGCAGTTTCCTCTCCATGAATCATACTGAAATCAGGAGCACAATAGCCAAGTTTACTAGATTGAAAATGGCTGCAAATAACAGTAGGTTGTTCATTCCCAGTGTGATACAGACCCTCTGAGACAAGTCATCTCTGTGGAATCAACAATATCTTTCCGGTAAAGAGTAGTACACGTCGCACATAACCCCACGGTGACATTCGCCATTAAACCTCCCGCCACTTAGAAGCAGTTGGCAGCGCCGACAGCCCACTGAGCACTCAGCCCGTCAAGCACGGTGCCCTCCCACGCCTCAACAGTCGCGCCAACATCAGCAGCGGGGACATCAGTCACCTCGATAATTGAGCGCACGTCATATGTGCCGTCGTTGTGGCGCACGAGCGTGTTTACGTCCTACAGTAATTAAAACTCGACGCTCTTTACATATCGATCGTGGCACTTACGGTGAGGGTAGTGTCGGGGTAGGCGACGCCGACGCTGTGACCCACAGCTACATGGATGGATATGTCAGTGAGCTGACCCCAGGCATTACAAAGGGAGACACCCACCGTAGTTGATGGACGTCTGGAGCGCGTCAGCGCCGAGGTCGGGCGTGGGGGTCATGATAAAGTCGCATGTCGTGCTCTCAGCGGATACGAGGGCGGTGGTGGCCAGGAGAATCGCGGCGAAGAATGATTTGGAGTTGAACATGATGAGCAAAGTGGGTGTGGAGTAGTGCTTATGACTTTTTAGTGAGCTGAGGTTCGCTAGGAGAAGACGCGCCGTATTTATACTCGACTTATCGCGACGGTCTTGTGAGACCGATGTGTGCTGCCGTCGGGTGACATTGGGGCGACAACGATGTAATGGACGTAAGTACCTGAAGCGTCCTGGATAAACGGCGTATATTGTCCTCTGATGACTATACTGCTCTGGATTGTCTGGCGGCCTTCAGTACTTCAGTGGTTGAAGAGGGAGACATAACCGTCCCCTTATCTATGCATGTTTCTTGGTTGCTGCCCGACCTTCTCTGGCGCGAATTATTCCTAGAGGCTAAAGCAGGCATCAGCAACTATGCTCTAAATCAATGACAGCCACGGTCGTACCGTCATTTTGAAGGCGAATCACTGCCGTTTCTACACTGGTATCCATCATGCCAAGGCCATATGAACTACGTCCTCTCAATGACAGCATATGTAGGTAATATGAACCACGCCCTCACCTTTCCAGGTATCTCCAAGGCATGGGTTGAATGATGTTTGCACGTGTAAACACGCCTGAATGCCAGATCAGTGACAGAACTCGATTCAAACTTGCAGATTTAAACGCGCCTTCAATGATTCCATTCTTAACGGCAGACGTGGATGTACCCATCCAGTACCGCCGCACCTTCGAACAATGAAGCTTACAACGATAGCTCAAGGGCGTTCCGCAAGCGTACTCTTGAAAACAAGGAAGATCGAGCAGGCACAGGTTGGCGTGGCGCATAAACCCCAGCACGACGCCGTGGACATTACGGGGCGACGCTCATTCCAATGTTCCGAGTACTTCAAACGGGTCCTCAGTCCTCACACATGAGATGCGGATGGGCATGTATTGCGTCTATCCTGGGACGTCCGTCTTCCCAACTTTCGCGGTAGTAGCAGCGGGACACGTTGCCAGACTCGTTACACGATATCAGGCAAAGAGGTGATTACACGTCGAAACTATGTAGATACTCCTGACGAGGCGTAGACAGAATCATCACGATCCTAAAGGTAGACGTATTGATTAGTACAAGAGAGAGAGAAATGTATCGAAACTTATGCTCACCAGGAACATTGCAATAAATGACATTCTGCTTTTCGATGTACCGGAGATATCACGATCTTTCGCCAAATAACTTATAACCTGCGAACGCGGCCACAAGGTCGTATTGCGCGTGGCATTGACGATGTTTTGTAGGTCGGCCATCCAAGGGCGCACAAGCCAGGAGAGATTCTGAACTAGGGGTGGAGCTGGGAGCTTAGTCAATGTTGATAGGATTTCAGAAATGCTACTTGCCTTTACCTTGAGGCAAAAGAGACAAAGTCATATTGTGGTCTGTAGAGCTAACGCAATCTTTGTGGGGGAAAGCATCGTGGAAACACGTCATAGCGAGCGCGGTTGAAGGCGAGAAAGCATGTATAAGGAGCGCGTCGTCCAGACTGGCGGCTTTGTTGAGGCCAAACGAGGACGCGATGACTTTGGTATAGGAAAGACACCTCGACAGCGACGCGCCGACAATGCCTATGATGTACGGTCAAATTGGAGGGCGAATACGTGTTAGATTACAGCACATACCGCACGGTCTCGCTCGTCGCTGGCAGGGTAACGTCTAAAGTCTACCAGCCTTGCCCGTCCATGTTCGTGACGTTGCGCTGTCGACTAACTGAAGCGTTACTCGTCGTCCCTCACAAGCAGGCAGTAGAGTTCCATCTGGGTTTAGTCGGCGTTGGTGATGATGGTGGTCGAATCAAAAATGGCAGTCGTACCGATCTCTGTTCTTGCCACCACCATCATCGTCCCACCACTGCCGGGCTACCCAAAAAAATGCACTTTGCCGTGTACTGCTGCGTCTTTGGAATGCATATTCAGGATGATATAGACGGCGACAGCGAATAATCCATGTTTCATAATGGGCCCAAGATGTCGCGTTGCTATTATCATTTCGTGAGTCCATTGAAATTCTTGCCTCAACGTGTCATTTTAACCATCAAGTTGTAGGCGCTATCGCATATCGCTCTTGTCCATTCTCTCGCTTTCCCAAAATGAATGGGCACTGTCAAGCCCCCAACCCCAACATCGTCGAACGCCCGTTCACTGTTCGTGTGTCGATTTATCCATCCCATTTGGAGCGTGTTCTCGGTACCTCTGGGTGAAGCACGATATTAGGCTTGAAGCGTGTACCCCTCGTCCAGATTTGCGCGCTCTAGAGGACGGCGATATGACTGAGATCAGAACAAAGTGTCAGTCTGAATGGGTTAGCAGAAACTTGCTAGGGCCGTTTACGCACGAACGAAGTATGGCTTGCTGGATAATCCGTTGAGTGCGGTGGTATGCATTTATTCCTTGCGATGGTTCCCTTCAGAGGCTAACCTTTTCTTAGGACAGTCACGCAACTAGGGCTTAGGTATCGTCGAGACGCTTTGATCAAGGTTAGCTTCTTTACGCTCTGTTGTGAGATAGATATTTGACTTATGGGTGTAGGTCTAGGGTGAGGTCTATGTAGCCTTTACGTCGACGGCGTCGTTGCTCTCGCCGCCGTCAGACAAACCATGCTCAATGAAAAACAGTCTATCCTCATCCTTGTACCGATTGGTTTGTGTTCCCCTGCCCCGACTTGGACAGAAGTTCTCCCAGCGGCGAAAACATGAACACATTGCTGGTTCTGCGGTAGCTGGCAAGAACCAACGCATGACCCCTATTGATGCACGCTTGGCGAAGGCGTCTTCTGGCTTGCATTGGCGCATACATGAGGCGCTTAGGCTGTGGATATACGCGCACCATCCTAGACCAGTCTGTATCGGTGTGTCGTCTAAGCGTGCGAGGACTTGGCGCTTTGCCGTTCATCTCGGCGCCCAAGCTCGCTCTCTGCTCAGTGCGTTCTGCCACCCCCGAGAGCTTCGAGTTGTCAACGGCTCATTGTATCCGCCACCTCGACGAAGGTGTAACGCCACTGTCTTATCCTGGATTCAGCGTGACCTGGTGTCCGTGGCCAAACGAGCTTGCTTCGGCCGAGGCTTGTAGCTGCACGCCCCAATACTCTGCCTCACGAAGTGGGCACATTGCCTTGGTTTCCAAGCCTTCATATTCATGTGGTCTCGACGCCTCAGTCGGCGCAATGTTCATCTGCGTGGCGCTCCTTCTCTGCGTCGCGTATTTAAGCGCTGAACAGTGAGCCTGTTCGACATCCTTTCCACTCCTTGGAAAAGTCGACTTTCTCTTCTCTGCAAACATGTTGGTCAAAGCCCTTTCCATTTTCGTTCTCACCGCGATTACTCTCGCGTCCCCAATCATTCATGCGCCGCTTGACGTGGATGCGCGCGCTCTGGCCAGAAGAGACTTTGACTTCAAGGAAAAGGAGTTCAAGGAGAAGGAGTTTAAAGAGAAGGAGGACAAGGACTGCGACGAGAAGGAAGTCAAACACAAGGACTTTGGCAAGGATTTCAATGAGAAGGACTTTGAGGAGGACTTCGAGGCCAAGGAGGTTTGGGTCACGGTGGTACGCATCAGTCTAACCTTGCGCTTGACGTGCTTTCGCTGACGGCGATGTATTCAGAAATTCGAGGAGAAGGAGGAAAAGGAAGAGAGGGAGAAGCACCACAGGAAGGAGAAGCACGAGAAGGAGGAGGAGGAAGAAGAGGGAGAGAGGGAGAGGCGCCACAGGAAGGAGAAACACGAGAGGGAGGAGGAGGATTGCGATGAGGATGAGGAAGAGAGGGAGAGGCGCAACAGGAAGGAGAAACATGAGAAGGAGGAGGACTGCGATGAGGAGGAAGAAGATAAGAAAAAACACGTCCGGCGACGGAAAGGACAAGGACGACGAGAAAGAGAGGAAGGAGAAACACGAGAAAGAGGATTGCGATGAGGAGGAGGAAGAGAGGGAGAAGCACGGCAGGAAGGAGAAGCACGAGAAGGAGGATTGCGATGAGGAGGAGGAAGAGAGGGAAAAGCATGGCAGGAAGGAGAAACACGAGAAGGAGGACTGCGACGAGGAGGAGGAAGAAAGGGAGAAGCATGGCAGGAAGGAGAAACACGAGAAGGAGGATTGTGATGAGGAGGAGGAAGAAAGGGAGAAGCATGGCAGGAAGGAGAAACATGAGAAGGAGGACTGCGATGAGGAAGAAGAGAAGGAGAGGCGCCACAGGAAGGAGAAACACGAGAAGGAGGATTGTGATGAGGAGGAAGAAGAGAGGGAGAACAAAAAGCACTGGTAAACATCAGGCTCATAACATATATTTATGTATTACTACAGACTGTATCGGGATTGTCGCAACGGTATCTCACAATCAACATGACATGACCTTCTGTATTCATTTCTGTTTCCTCTTCATGCTCAGTAGCACACTAGTCAAAATTTGTACCGGTCTCTGTTGAAAATCTAAAACATTGAATAACTGCCACAGATTGTTCATTCAGGTGAAGTCGATGAGATCCTTCTTCATGTCCCGCCGGAGACTCATCCGTCGCTCTAAAGGCCAACAACTAGCCTCAACAGTATGGAGGCACTCGCTCCGCTCACCTCCAGACGATTCAGGGACACTGGGCTTTCGCTCAGCCCTCCAAGTGTGCGCTGCCCTGTGTCTGAGTCTCCGCGATTCGCTTCGGCGCCTGCCCATGCTACGACCACATCGATTGGGAGCATGCTCGAGAGGTTAGCGGGAATAAGTGCCTCCCGCGGATATTGCTCAAGGCGAAGCAGTGTTGGCAAGCTATCTGTAGGGAAGGTTTGGGATTGTCGGGCTGGATATTACCTACTGTACTAAAATTTGAATAGTTTCATTTGAACGGGGATCCATGAAAGCGCACCGATGCTCTGGGAGCAGAGAAAATCTAGTAGCCTCCTGGCTGGGAGAGGGTGGGGGTGCAATCGTTTGTATGATTGCTCAACTGTACTTGTTGGTGGCGTGGCATCGAGTCCGGACTCCGCATGACATGCATAAGAAAGATAGGTGCAATTTCTACTGTCAGTATCTACTTTGCTAGAACAACTTTAGACATATCCGATTCTCATATCCAACTATGTATACACTGAAAGATCCTGTATCAAGAAAGACACTGTAATTACCTTAGGGGATTATGTCGCTCAACCAGCGCCACATTATTCCACCTAGAGGTGGACCGAGTGGATCAGCAGTGTCGTAGTATAGCCGAGGCTCCCATTTCCTCTCACTATCCTTGGAATCCAAGTCAGTCAACAACTTTATGAAGCCATCTCTCGACACTCCATCTGTGTTCCATATCTCAATCTTCTCTGTTTTCTGGCGGAGGGCCTCGTCTACAGCGGTGCAGACTTTCCCCAAACAATAGTGGTTATGTGTATCATCGAGTAGGAGGATTAACCGCTTTAGTTTTGGAAGTGTTCGAGATGAAGCGATGGCGAGGATAGCCCGCCGTGCATCTGCAATGGATTCCGCGTTGATGTGGATTGCAAGCGTGTCCAAGTGCTGAATTCCCTGAATGTCCAGTAACGATGCGGTCACATACACATCAGTTACGACCAAAGCCCGAAGCACACAGTTTGAGCGTGATATTAACGCCTCTATCGCGCTTCTCGTTTTCGTTTCGTCTGTCAGGTCGTAGTAATCCGATTGAGTGACTGAAAGCACCTCGAGGGAGGGCAAGGTGAGATAATCAAGGACAGTGGGGGGTGTTGCGTTAAAGTAACGCACTCCAGAATGCTTGATTGGAGTTTGTGGTGGGGGAATCGGATCATGTGAGGTGATGAAAAGATGGAGCTCTTTTAGACATGGCATGCGACCCAGCATAGATATATTATCCAGCGAGGGAGTATAACGAGAGAAATGGGTGAGGGAGGGGTTGGAAAACGCGTCCGATGGTTCCCATTGATTATCGACATTACGACGGACGAGATCGCGAACTCGTCTGAGATTCGGTGCGCAATTGAGCGCTGGACGTACCCCCGAATGACAGCGACCTGGAAGTATATCCAGCTCTTCAAGCATCGGACAGGCATTTGCCAAATCGAAGAAGGCATCGGTGAACACGTCGTCTTGACTGGCATGCTCTCTATTGCTGTCCGAAATACGAACACGCAAGATTAACGCCCGAACGCGAACCCGGTGCGTAGACAGGGTGGCTATCAAAGCAGCGGCGAAGTCGTCTCCCCCGGGACATTTAATTGCGAGATTAACGTTAACTGAGAGCGGCACTTGACGAGACGCGGAAAGGGAATGTTCAACCAACTTTAGGTAGAATCCAGAATGTGACGACCTGAAACGGGAGTTTAGGGTGACGGTAATGGTGCTCCAAAGAAACGGCGAAGACTGGGCGATCAGGCGCCATCGATGGCATACTCTGAGGAAGATCCAAGGTGCCGCGTCTGCGTCTACATTATTGCCATGATCACGAACAAGGGATGAAAACACTTCTAGCAGGATATCTTGTGGTAATACACGGATAGGCGCGAGAGAGGAAGACAGGGTGAGTCGGTCGCGACGGAGGCGCGCGCAATGCCTCTCTAATCTGCGGATGTGCTCCTCCGCGCTGGCAATGTCTAAATCCAACTGGTTGATGCAACCAGATGCCCAGGAACGATAGGCTTTGTCGGCAAAGCGTTCCCCAGACACAACTCTACGCGCATTTTCCCACTTTTCTGGCTCTTGCAGTGGGTGTTTCACCAGGCGGTAGTGGCAATTGGCGTCAGCTTCATGCTCGCAGGGGAGGACATCATGGTCGTGCTGCGACAAAGGATCTTCTATATTGCTGCAAAACCGCCTGAGAAAGATAGGGAGACTGAAAAAGAAATATTGTTACCTGGCCATGGTGGATGCTTTGGTTACCTCGACACGATTACGTACGCAGTTACTCTTGACTTGGACCCACCATGACCAACAGTTTCCAAACAACAAATACCCTCCTAACTTTTCCTAACTTTTCCTTTCTTTTTCTATTTTAACACAGAACAAGGACTTACTTAGCAACGAAACTCTTTGGACATTGAACCTCTTTTATGGCAACGCTCGTCCTCGTGGTCTTGACGCGACACTTGTAGTTCGCCCATACTTGGTCGGAACCCTGATATGTATCGACGAACAAGGGTCCGTATGCATTGCAGAAGCGATGGTGTGTGTATGGTATGTATTCTATCGAATTTCGTTCTCCCTCCTTATCGAGCCGCGTATTAGTCCCCGCCTGCGAAACAATGTACTCCCAAAGTCGAATTTCATTAGTCAATCACAGAGGAAATATTTTGTCCCCAACGTTTTTTCTCTTACGTGATGCACGTCAGCATCAGAAACTTTGTCGGTCTTATTCAATGAACCGCTTAGTCCTCTGGCGTGGTATTGTGTACCTCGCGGCTGCACATCTACTACAATGCTTCAAAGTTTATGGCATCATTCCGTCCTTTCACGACAACAAATATCGCTGTCAGTGTGACGGGACGATGAGACCTTTAAGCATTCCGTCTTTGCGACCTCTTGTCATGTTACTCTAGATATCTTGTCAGCGGAGCATGCTGTAATCGTTTCGTGAGTTACGGTATTCCTTCCTTTTCTTGTTCTAAATCAGACTGCAGGTTCTCGTGTGGGGATTGTCTCATATTGTGGATGCCCCCGGTTCCTTGCACTGGGAATGACTCGCGCAATTCATCAAACTTCAGTGCCCCCCGTCTTGGAGATGCAGTGGAGACAGCGACGTTGTATCTGAACGCTATACATCCCTCCAGTACAGTGCCTTCAAGCACCCATGCCGTCAGTCAATCTATCCATCATTCAGCTCTACACCCCGGCATCGCGTCGCATGACCTGTCTTGTTCGCCGAGGGTGTTGCGTCTACCCGACCTCGTTTCTAGCTCTACCAGGCTTCGCCTGAGAATCCCGAGGCATGTCGCGATGACAAGGCTCATCTGCCTCGTTCACTTCACAAAACACCCCCCAATGGGCTGTGGACGGTCTTCTCTTGCAGTGAACGGCTGTTCGGATCGGTACATCGTGCTGAGAACGTCACGTCCTTGTATGATCAAACGAGACAATAGTGGAAGCACATGCACACGGTTTCTCACCTTTGCTTCTCTCCTTGACAGCACTGCCAAGTAAAGCCACCTGTGCTACGACTTGCCTTGTACCTGTCATGTCGAGCAAGACCAGTCCTCCTCGAGAGCTTTCGTGAGTATTTACATTGGTATATAATACCTACATTTCTAACAGCCTCCGATTAGGCCGACTCGTCAACGACGCTCTCCTCCCCGAGTCAACCACCTTCGGCACATATCCGACAGCTTTGTCCAATCCTCATGTTTTGCGTATCCCTCCACTGCCAATGTCGAGAAGGCATGTTGAGGGAAGAGGGACTACGCTCACCATTCAGAGCTATGACCTGGCCACTGCCATCCCCGAAATATCCCTCCAAATCCGTATATTTTTCGGATCAGCCGCTTTACGACGCAAACGCTGCGAAACGCCGTCGGGAACATGCTCTTCGTGAGCGAGGATTGTTATCGCCAGTGTCTGTGGAGCGCGTCCTATCCCTGTCAGCATCCTCAGCGCCCGTATCTCGATGGCCTTCCGGTTTAAGCTCTCGCCATGAGGAGGACCTCCCACCTATGGCTTCGGCGAGCAGACGTCCGTTGACACCACCGCTCGACCCGAATCTGTTACCGGTTCGGAAGCGCAGTTCATCGTCCCCGGCAGCGCTTTCAGGCGATATGCTCCATTTGCGGCAACCTCTCGACCTGAAAGTGTTCACTCCGAAGAAGATGGCGGCCAAATTGCAGAATATAGGTGACGATGAGAGCAGGAGGCTGACGAGGTTGGCGTTCATGATGTGATGGCTTGTACCTTGTCATCGTGCTGTTCTATTCGAATGCGTTGAAGCTTGAGGCGCAACCAATATTTGACAAGTATTCGATTCTTCCCATCCATGTCGTTCGATGTCGTCGCCCTTATGTCTGAAGCGCAGACGGCTATCGTACATCACGTCGACTGCCTCGCTGCGTTATCGTGCAGCCGTTGGACAAACTATGCTCAGCGAAAAACAGTCTATCCTCGATGCCGCACCAATCGGCCTGCTAAGCCCTAATTTTCCCAACGGCGAGAACATGAACACATTACTGGATCTGCTCTCCGACGTAGCTCAGAGATGGCAATAAACGCATATCACAAAGTCATTATGTCCCTCTCGTTGATGAATGCTTGAGCAAGGCTCATTCATGAGGTCTCCAAACCGCGAATATACGCATGTCGACCTATGTAGCGGTGTGTCGTCATTAATCATGCTAGTCTTTGGCGCGGTGCCGCCTATGTAGCTCGGGGCCCGCGTTCGCTCCTCCTCAGTCCGTTCTGTCACCCCCGACAACTTTGTCTTCTCTTTTGCGAGAGTCTACGGGCACAAGACATTGTTGTTAACGGCTCGCCGTGTCCGCAACCTCGGTGAATGTAGTTCGAATGTCTCACCTGGAGTCAACGTGAACGGGCGTTCATGCACCAAAATGGGACGGCGCGACATACGTACCTGCACGTCCGAACACTTTCCCCAGCGAAGTGAACACATCGCCTTGGCTTGATGAAAGCAGCCAAGCCTTCGTGTTCATATGCTCACGACGCCTCAGTCGGTTCAGTGTCCATTGCTGCGGCCCACCTTCAACTCATCGCGTTGGAGTATTTAAGCACTGAACGTTGACTTTCATCGACATCCTTCCCACTCCTACAACCAGTCGACTCTCTCTTCTCTGTAAACATGTTGGTCAACGTTCTCTCCGTTTTAGCTCTCTCCGCGGTCACCATCGCCGCCCCGGCCATGCGAGCGCCGGTTGACGTGCAAGCGCGCGCTCTCGCCACGCGAGGAGACTGGGATTTCAAGGACAAGGACTTCAAGGAGAAGGAGTTCAAGGAGAAGGAGGACAAGGACTGCGACGAGAAGGATAAGGACGACAAAGACAAGGAATTTAAGGAGAAGGACTTCAAATGGGTGGTACGTATATAGCCTTGCGCTTTTCGTGTTTCCGCTAACAGCGGCGTATCCAGGATTGGAAGGGAAAGGAGAAGGAGGAGGACTGCGACGAAGAGAAGGAAGAGAAAGAGAAGAAAAAGGATGAGGACTGCGATGAGGAGAAGGCAAAGAAGGAGAAAGAGGACAAGAAGTGGAAACGCGGCGACGGGAAGGAGAAGGAAGAGAAGGAGGATTGCGATGAGGAGAAGGAAGAAAAGGAAAAGAAGGAGAAGGAAGAGAAAGAGAAAAAGAAGGACGAGGACTGCGATGAGGAGAAGGAGGAGAAGGAGAAGGAAGAGAAAGAGAAGAAGAAGGATGAGGACTGTGATGAAGAGAAGGCAAAGAAGGAGAAGGAGGACAAGAAGTGGAAGCGTCACCACAACGAGAAGGAGGAGCACAAGGGCAAGAAGGGCAAGCACGGAAAGGGCAAGAAGGAAAAGCACTAGGCATTGTGCTCTAACTTATACCACGGACTTCTTCCTGCTCTGCGTCTTTACTTAAAATTATGCCGGGAGGCATGGACAGTTTGTATTTATTGGCGTTGTCGTAGCTACCACTTACTCGCATTCATTCGTTTCGGTTTCCTTCATAAACCCTGTATTGAGAACATCGAGCATCTACAGACTCTGTCAATACAGACTGTTTTCCATGTCCCACAACGTGCTCCATTCCCTACCGCTACTTCGTTTACTTATTCGGAATGTGCTCGCTGTCATGATGGGCGCTGGCCGACCTCTTCAGAACAGCATTTCTGTCAGGAGCAAGCGCGTAACTTCAGTTGTCGCGGATTGGGACTTTATCACATCGACGGTGTCTTGTAAGTTGGTGTTTCCCGACCACGTCTCGAATAGCTTCTTTCCAGGAGTGCTCCCAGTCGAAATACACTGGCATCTTGGCGTTCTGCCTCCCTGTTGAAGTGCACCGCGGATCGTTATGAATGGCAGCGTTAAAGTCTCTATAGACGCTGCGCAAAAGCACAACGTAAGCTTCGCACTCGAAAGTGTGTGCAGGTATGGTAGACAGTGAAGGCAGCGTGCGAATTCTTTGTACACTGTCGGGGAAGAAAATGTGGTCAGCGACGTTGAATACTAAGTAGTCGATTCGACACGCTGTAAAGGGAAAATAGCACTCACTGAATAAATCCGTGAGCTCAAAACAGAGTTTCCATGGTCGCAAGTCACGGTCGGACCACTAGGTCAAACGCCCGCGTGAAGATTGTGGTTCCCGATTGATAGAGATGATTCGAGGGGAGTCGTATCGTAGTTAGTGACCGTACATCGGTAGGGAGAGTTGCACCTGGGGTTCCAAGATCAAAAAAGGAAGACTCCATCTTCTGACAATCAGCCGTCGAACCGCTAGGTCAAACGCCCATGTATAGACTGCGATTTCTGAGGTAGTAGCAAGAGGATCACGATAGAGAAATGAGCGACACATCAATGCTCGCGTGGTTCTCGCGTGAATATCGCGTGTCGCGCAGGGAAGTCAGTCGGCATTTCCGGCATCAGGCAGTGGTAAAGCCTGAAGTCGTCTGTAGCCAGTCTGCGTTTGTACTGCTATTATCATCGACGTCGAAGAAAACTCTCTAGTCCCGCTCTCTGTGGGTGGCTGTGGTAATGAGGGCCATACTCTTGCTCACGATGACAGTAATAGCGATGGACTTGGCGGTGGAGCTCGGTCACGAAAGAGAGCAGTGCCCTCCCACCCTTTACACCACAAAAAGTATATCCATAAAATAGTTCCTCTTCTTTGGAATGAATATATTACCATTGCCAGACACGCAGCGAGTTATAGGCTCAACGAGATGACTGCGATGTCCGGCGCCCAGCAGGCCGACTGACTTCCCTGCACGACACGCGATATTCACGCGAGAACCACGCGAGCATTGATGTGTCGCTCATTTCTCTATCGTGATCCTCTTGGGTAGTAGTGACCCTCAAGTAAAGCACCCTATGGAGGAAGAGATGTCTGCGAGTTCAAAGTCCAGTTCAAAACAAAGTATCAATATCAATAAAAAAAAGGGACCGCTATCCTCCAAACACTATCAAGCCGTCAAACCGCTAGGCTAAACGGCCAGTGCACAACCATTTCAGGTTGTCCCCACATCGGAGTCGACACAACTTGAAGATGGACCCCCTGTAATAAGTAGCGAGAGGCTCAGACCTTTTATTGAGGCGGGTGTACAGAGTCTCTCGTGACGAATTCAAAACAGGCTTGACCTACAAGGAATGATCTCCCTGGTCCCGGCGGCGCGCGCGACACGAAACCGAATTGGCCAAGGCGCGGGTCTGGAACGATTTCGACTCTGACATAGATGAAGAGCACGTCTGTAGCTCAGCTCGTAGAGCATCAAATACTTAATCATCCATTTGAGATGCCTGTTCAAGTCAGGCCGGACATGTGAAGGTCTGATATTCCCGTTTTTTTCTCTCGGACTTTCGACGTTGAGCTCCAAGTGTCTTTCCCCGATGTAAGGTATATTCAGCGTCCCGTGTGTCAGACTAACAGCTGCCTGCAGAAAACCAACGAAGACCTCCCAGCCCGAAGCACTTTTTCAGTTATGTTCCTTGCGGTCACTAAGCCTCAGAATACCTTCGGAAATCGCAGTCTACACATGGGTGTTTGACCTAGCGGTTCGGCGGCTGATTAATATTGTCTAAACATGTAGGCTTCCCTTTTTGATCTTGGACTGTCATTGAACGTCGCGTCGATGAACCCAACGGTGCATCTCTTCGTACTCCTTCTCCGACGTCACCAACTACTCAGGCTCCCCTCGAATCATCTCTAGTACTATACCATCAATCCGCACGCGGGCGTTTGACCTAGTGGTTCGACCGTGGCTTGAGCAGGAAAATTTGCACGGAGCCTTTTTCGATCTTGGTCTTTCGACGTGACCTCCAAGTCTGGGCCTGGATTTGCGAAAGTAACTCGATAAGTTTCCAAGCTCTTCCAGTGCATTGAAGGGACGATAGACATGCTACAGGTTTGGATAGTGTGTATACTATCGCTCCGAGTCTGGCACAATAAACAAGGGGTTGACCGACCGGCATGTTGGACGGGCCCTCAAGCGCGACTCGGATTCCCTTGACTGTGGTGCTCGTAAGCTGGCCTCTTCGATCCGAGTTCCTGATCCAGACACTTCCTCCTCGTCGCAACGCCCGTCTTCTCCGCTAGCCGTAACAATAAAAGCCCCCGGTCGAAGGCGCTACTATGACATTTCATTCCTTTCTGTCTTTTCTTCGGCCTCTACTCCATCCTCTTGTTTTTCTTGAACGCCAACAACAATCATGTTCGCATTGTCGCTCTTTCTAGCATAGCCGCTGCTCCCCCCCTTACTCGGACCTCGTCGACGTGTAAACCCAACTTTGGCGGGGAGGGCATCATAGTGATGAACGGCCAGCGCGAGTGGTCTGCCGTGGGTGCAGAGGTTATTTCGCAGCTTCGCGTTGTTCAAGGCTCCGAGGTGGGCTTTTGTTTGAGGAGCGGGTTGGTGGGAGGGGGTTTACGATTAGGTGTGCCGTGCTTTGCTTCTTTTCTGTGGTTAAGCTGACTTTGGGTTGTTGGTGATTACTAGGGATGTCAATCATACGGGGTTGGTTGTGTCGCAGTCGACTCGCAGAGTAATCGATTTGTTGCGCTTGAGGAGTTTGATGAGACTGCTCTGTGAGTGTGCTCCGAATCGAGTTTCTATGGCTTATCGTGTGGCTTAGCCTTGCACAAGTGTGGTATGTCCAATGCGACGAGTGTTCTTCAAGTTCGAGCAAGTTTAGGAAAGGGGGCTTTGCGGGGCTGGGGTGTGAGGTTAGGAATGTTATGGAGGGTCTTTGTGTGCAGACTGGGCAGAAGATTATGCATCTCACGGCGTGTGATGGGAATTTTGAGCAGAAGTTTGATTTTTGGGCTCAGGCGTAGGCGGGGACTGTGAGTGATTTGGTTATTTATTGTGACACTTGTAATGGAGGAGATATGGTAGCTCGCAATTTGTGTCGTTCGTGAATCGGCGTCGTGTCTTTGAACGGTAAAGCTTCAAGCTTCAAGGGCGGATGTTGCGCCACGTAAGCAGAGTCTTCGAACGATGATAACGGACACGATTTAAACTTCGAACTTCGACCTTTCTTAGTAAACTAGGAGGCACTAGGATTCTTCTCATGCCAAACGATAAGGACTAGTAGTCATCAATTCAACACTATCGTGTTATCAAAACAGCTCCCCCACCTGAGCAGGAGAAAACTGTGTCGGTCTGAAAGACTATACAGCGCCGCTTGAACCTTGTCGCGAATAACTCGGGAGATCCATGCACGTCTGACCACCCTCGAGATAGGTTTATCTGCTCAGCTAACGCGAAGTATGATAGGTCGTGTGCCCAATTCGTCGAGTTGCCGGGTGCTATTAGCACCAGGCTGGCTGCCAGGTAGATAAGGGAAGCGCGTTTCTAGTCCCTTTCGTAATGATTGGACCGAGTTGCGCCATTATGGCCATTTCCATCGACCGTAATCACTTCTTTTGGGGGCGTTACATGCTCAGAAACGCGACCGCCACAGAGTAAACAGGCGTGTGGGGTAAACGTGCTGCGGATGGTGATGGCAAACAGGGCCCAACATGAGCCGCGTTATCATCCGGATTCGTGCAGCTCCTGTTGTCTCTCTAACCACCATGTCGCCTATTACCTCTCTCATTGCGTTGTCGCTGTCGGCGGCGGTGGCGGCGACGCCGCTCTCTACGTTCCCTAACTCACCTACGACGCTCCGCTCGCCTTTGCACCTTGCGCCAGTCATTAACGAGCACCACGTACATGGCAGCATTAACGACTCTTACATTGTCGTACTCAAGGATGACCTGCCGCCGATGCTGAAGGAGAACCATTTCAATTTCTTGCAGATGGCGCATGAAGAGAACCCGTTGATGTCGGACAAGTCTGGTGTACAGCAGGTGTATTCCCATATCAACGCATACGCTGGCTCGTTCTCCCCCGAGGTTATCGAGCGCCTACGCGGGCTCCCAGAGGTGGATTACATTGAGCCCGACCAGATTGTGAAGACGACGGAGCACATGGTTCATGAAGTATCAACGATGGAGAAGCAGAAGCAGGCGCCTTGGGTGAGTCATCTCCTTCTGGCTGTGCTGTACAGTGCTTAACGACGCTGTAGGGTCTCGCTCGTGTTTCCCATCGTCCCAGGCTTACCTTTGGCACATTCACGGTCTACGAGTATGCAGAGAACGGAGGCGAGGGTGTTGACGTCTACGTTATTGATACCGGCATCAATGTTGAACACGTCGACTTTGAGGGTCGCGCCCACTGGGGCAAGACCATTCCCACCAACGATGTCGATGAGGACGGCAACGGTCACGGCTCTCACTGCGCTGGTACCATCGCTGGCCACAGGTTCGGTGTCGCCAAGAAGGCCAATGTTATCGCTGTCAAGGTTCTCGGCTCGAACGGAAGCGGGTCCATGTCCGACGTCGTTGGTGGTGTAGCGTACGCGGCTGAGGCTGCTGCTGCAAAGGCCGCTAAAGCCGATGCAGAGTACAAGGCTACCGGCAGGACCAGTCACAAGGGCTCCGTCGCCAACATGTCCCTTGGTGGTGGCAAGTCTCCTGCTCTCGATCAAGCCGTCAACCGCGCTGTCGATTCTGGTCTGCACTTTGCTGTCGCAGCTGGTAAGCACCGTCTCTCTACTCTCTCATTTACTCCGTCTAATCTACTTCTCCAGGTAACGATAACAAAGATGCCTGCAGCTACTCTCCCGCTGCCGCCGAGAAGGCTGTCACCGTCGGTGCCTCCACTCTTGGTGATGACCGCGCCTACTTCTCCAACACTGGTAAATGTGTCGACGTCTTCGGACCCGGCCTCAACATCCTGTCCACCTACAGGGGCGGCCCCAATGCTGTCGCCACCCTTTCGGGCACGTCCATGGCCTCCCCTCACGTCGCTGGCATGCTCGCATACCTCCTGTCCATCTACCCCCATGCCACCTTTGACCCATCTCTCACCAAGGACTTTGTCCCCGTTGGACTCCAGTCACAGAAGGCGTTCTCCATCTACGAGCTCGCACACGCCGTTCTGCCCCGCTGGATTTCCGTCTTCTTGCCCTCGCCCGAGCTCTTGACGGCACCTATCCCTGGCAAGCCCAAGACCTTGACCACCGCGCAGCTCAAGAACGCTTTGATTGGCCTTTCCAGCCCCGATATGCTGGCGGATGTCGGTGCATCGTCCCCCAACTTGTTGATATTCAACAACGCGACTGTCGCATAATTGGTTAGTAGAGGCACATTGGTTGCTAGCATATACATCATCTATTGTTAGTTACACGGCTTGTAAGGATATGACTTGTGATCTTGCGTTCGCTTTGTATAATACACCACCTAGTTCCTTGCATGCTGCGCTTGAAGAGGGGAATGCGTGCCAGTGGATCAGTTAATCTTGACCGTGTTTGTTGACATGGTGAGTCGTTAGGCGCGAAGGGCAAGTTCCGGGGAACCAACAGTACGCAAAGAAATGCGACGTGGGCCACAAAACCTCGTCGAGGGCAAAACAACCAGTTAGGAAAGTTACTAGTTACTACCGGGCTGTCGATGTTAAAAGCACAGGTACAAATCGAGAAATGAATGAGCGACACCTAAGCAGTTAAGTCGTGATTGATGAAGCATTGATATCGTTACCGCTCCAAGTGCATGCATCCATACATTCAAAAAGAGAATTATGAAGTGCACATCCATAGCTCAACTCGTAGAGCATGGGCAAATCCTGTTCAAGTCAGGCTGGATGTATGTGCTTGTCAACGGTCGATCTTCAGATCCTTTTTCTGAGAGAGTCCCGGCTGTACTAAGGACGGAGGTGAAATGCGCCGCGCCACACAAGGGGTGCATGGCACGGTGGATGAAAACCTATTTTGAGAGTTTGCGTGAAATTGAGAACATGTCCGTAGCTCAGCTTGTAGAGCATCAAATTAATCACTGATTTGAGATGCCTGTTCAAGTCAGGCCGGATGTGTGGAATGAAGCGATACTGATTTTTTCCAAAGATTTTCATGCCTAGCACTAGCCCTACTTACCAACACGTGAGAAGCGTGGCGCAATTTCTTGCGGTGCTTCTAGACCTTAATGTTTTGCTTCAAGTGCAGTTGTATTTACCGTTTGGTGCTTTTTCTACTATCTAAGACCTTCTCGTCCCACCTTCTCCCCTTCTGCTTCATGTGTTTGGTAGAGGTACAAGCATGAAGAAGACTTTACACTTCCATGCCTGCAAGGATTCAGATAACAAAACCTTGTTGGAGTACTATCCAATAACATACGATTATGCACTTTCTATAAAACTAAATCTCAATTTGTATACAGTATAGACCCGAAATTGACGCCCCACTTCAGAACCAAACTGCAAGAAAGATGAAAAGTCAATACCATTGAGAGTAAAAGCGACGACCAAAGTAAGGAACTCCCAAACGTCGTATCCAGGACTGCACCCTCAAAAAGCATCCCTTCTTCGGAATCATTCCGAACCTCACACCAATGCCCACATACCACACGAATCATACTCTGCAAATACACCCTCTTCAACGACCTCTGCAGCCTCCTCTACCCATATAACGCCAAATGCGTTTCGCGCATCCCACTCTCAACTTCGAGATTTTCCAAATGCCTATCGAAAGCCACTACAGACAGACAAATTCAGTACATCACATTAGAAAAGGGAATAAAACACTAACCATCACACTAAATGAACTTTACATGCCTCAACGTTTCCCTGTTTCCTTGCATTAGAGTATCCACCTCCCAAATGTGATGAGTCGGCGACCACGCGCGTTCAGTCACCACCTCCAGCCGCTCCAGCGTCCCCACGACGTTCTCGCCCAACCAGCGCACAAGGTCATTATTCCACCCGAACACACGCAAAGTGTGTAAACACGGCATGTCCAGTCGCACGTCACCCAACCCGGATAGCCATACGTCGGGTAAATCCACTGCGCCCGCACTCAGCTCGATAGTAAGCTCGCCAAGCCGCGGGAAAGAGCCGGCAAGTGCACGTATAAAGTTCGTGATGTCCTGGTACGAAGGGCAGACCACTTCAACTGCGGTGAGAGTTGGAAAGTATTGCTCCAGGTGCCGGACGAGAGACGGATCGTTCTGCACCGCACCCAATCGAAGCACGGTTCCCTTGGCTTTAAGGACATGCAGCAATTCGCTGTAGCAACGCGCACAGGGAGACTCGCGCTTTATGTCGATGTCATTCAAGGATACGTCGCCGACGAGCATTTATGCCGGTGATACGCGAGGAAAGCGTCTGACGCGACGAGCGCAAGAGCTTCACGAGCTCCTCGGCACGAGACGGCGAGTGGATGACAAGTGTGAGAAGCGGGAGATGATAACGGCTGATGCTGGTCCAAGTGGGGTGGACGAGTGCGCAATGTAAAAGGGTAGCTTTGTCCTCGATGAGTGAAATAATGTGGTCCAAAAGCTCTTGCGGTACAAGCCCGAATGGGCCGGTACAAGCGGAGGAGCGACGAGAGTGGGAAGGTTTGTTTCTGTTCTGGACAGTGTGATAGGTGCCATGTTGAAGACAATCGAAGGCGTTACTTATAAACTTTTGCAACGACATTGAGAGACACGGTCAAGTCTCAGTAGCCCGCTCGGCTTCTACAAATCGCCTCCACCTCCTCCAAAACCTGAAATGGAAAAGTCATTAGAAACAAAGCATCGCGGATGAAGAAAAGGGCATACCGTCAGTAACACCCATTATCCGAGACCACTTGAACACAACACCATCACCTGCGCGCATTTGCCTTGTACAGCGGTCGCGTCTGGGTCTATGGAGAAACTCGTCGTTGACCTTATAGCCACAGTGGCGTTTAACCAGTGATGTCGTCCATCGTTTGTCGCTACTCGTATCCTTCGTCTATACGAGATGACCGGGGCATGAGGGAGAACTTGGTGTCTCGATATTGAGGCAGCTGGGAGCGTGAACCGGATATGCCATGACGATCTGGCAAGCGTGTTCTACGGAGTCGGGGAGGTGATGAATCTAACGCAAAATGAGATTTTAACGATATGATCCTGGGATGAAGGATTGACGGTCGGATGGATGCGTCCGTCGTGTCCCGGCTTGCCCTGAAAAGATGGTATTAAAGAGACGACGATGGACAAAGCCACTCAGGCATACCAGCCGTTTTGACTGAGAAGACGCGTACGGTGCGAAATCGGCGCGCCAGGGAAGATGGAGGGATTGCCAGACGGTTTGGGAGGCAGGTCGTGGGCGATACGATAAGAGAGATAAAGCTACACCTAATGTAAGCACTCTATAGGACAAGAGTGGAGCGCGTACAACGCATCCGTCCAGTAGACTAGTCCCGGAATTCCTAGAACCCAGCTATCGTCACCGTTCGAGATGGCACCAAGCCACAGCTAGTCGTCGTGCGCGATACGGTCGAAGCAGCATATTTGAACGCCTGAGAAGGAGTGTAGCGTACAGTGACTCCCAAATGACTGGGAAAACGTACCACCAGATATCACGCATATCCCACAAAGACTCGGAATTGCCTGTGAGTACCGCGTCCATCACAAATCCAATAGTCGCAGGATGTCCTGCGCAGCGAGGACGGCGGCGTGACGATGATGATAGTGGCAAGGAAAGAAGCACATCCCGACCAACGCGATTGGCTGAATCCTATTTAGGGAATCAACTTCCGACTCGCTTGATTTCGTTCAGGCATATACATCATCTAATGTTAGTTACACGGTTTGTAAGGATATGACCTGTGATCTTGCATTCGCTTTGTATAAGTAATACACCACCTAGTTCCTTGCACACGTAGTCTGAAGTTGGTGAACCAACACTACGAAAAGAAAGCCGCAGACCACAAAACCTTGTCGAGGGCAAAACCAGCGCTATCGCCGGTGTTAGAAGTATAAATGAAGGAGTGGATGACTGGCAACACGCCACCTAAGTAGTAGTTAAGTCCTGACTGATGAAGCATTGATATTGTTATTGCCCCAAGGGCACTGTGCATGCATGAGAAGGAATACTATGAAGTGCACATCCATAGCTCAACTCGTAGAGCATTGGCAAATCCTGTTCAAGTCAGGCTCAACATATGTCGTTTGGCGATTGTCGATCCTTTTTCTCAGAGAAATACTTAAGTATTCCCGGCGGAGGTGAAATGCGCTGCGCCACACAAGGAGTGTGGCGAGGAAACAGGGTGCCGGCGGAGACGAAACCGATTTCTAGTGCCGCGTCCCAAGGAATACCTCTTGGTAAGATGAAGCAAACAGGTATGTGTTTTGCACGTCCGTAGCTCAGCTCGTAGAGCATCAAATTAATCATCCATTTGAGATGCCTGTTCAAGTCAGGCCGGACGTCTGGATTTCATGAAGTCACGTTTTTTCCTCAAGATTTTCATGCCTCAACGGATTTCGGGAATCGCGCCTCCCATTGAGGAACATGGAACTGATTGTATGTTTTATCGCTATTCACGAGTCACGACGTCCTTCCAACTTATCGTTGTTGGTTAGGTTTACGAACACAGAGAGATTATCTGAATGACATAGGTGCTCTTCAAGCTTAAGCTTAAAATGTGCGCCATGCGTGATATATCATCAATTAAGTATCCACGTCCACCTCGCCATCGACCTCTTCTTCAGCCACATGTGCTCGAGCGCTTCACCGGGTCTGGGTGTCGCAGCGCCGTGATAAACGCCTCAGTGGCGGAGTCGAACACGTTCTTCTCGTACCGTTCGTGGAGTTCGATTTAAGAAGAAAGACTCAGCCGCCTCTGGATATTCGTCCAAGCCCAGATTTTAACCAACCGTGTGCTGAAAGGTGAAGTCGTCCATAAAAAACGCCGTATTGTGGGCTTCAGGAATGAATGTGTCCAGTGCGCATTTGAGGAGACTCCACCTGCGCGGGGACTTAACGGGAGTGGAAATATTGTGGATGATGTGCCCAAAGAGGACAGCTTTGCTATAGGCGCAATAGGTAGGTGATACATTCTTTTAGGAGTAAGCACTGTACATGTACAATGTTAATGTTTGTATCTAAGACGGGGTTATGTCGATAAGTAATCAGTCAAGGAGACTTGGTCGGGCAACTCGGCGTCAGTCTCGGAGGAATGGGAGCCAGAACTTGAAGGAAATTGACAAGAGAAAATCTAACCAGACCGCCTCTGGTAGTTGAGCACCAGAGGTCCCTTGGCGAGAAGCCGAAGGGAACGGCACGTTCGTCAATGGCTGCTCGATGCAACCATTTGACTGCTCACTGCAGCCATAACCGGCGTCGCTGCCAGT
This sequence comes from Hymenopellis raphanipes, assembly GCA_036872995.1. Classification (NCBI taxonomy): domain Eukaryota; kingdom Fungi; phylum Basidiomycota; class Agaricomycetes; order Agaricales; family Physalacriaceae; genus Hymenopellis; species Hymenopellis raphanipes. Next base: position 686,831 of record JAYMDG010000019.1, read on the forward strand.
AGTACATCAGTAGGTGAAAGTTGCCTCCACACTACTTAGAAATTCCCCGGCGATCGGGGAACGGAACGAGCCTCGGTCACTGAAAAGAAAATCATTCCCGTGAATAAGATTAGGGTTTGAGAATTGATCTTGTCGCAAAGCCTTTGCTCAGTCTGTACGGTCTGAGCCAGCTACATGTACGCGTTAAGTAAATAAAACAAAGGCATCTCGTCGAAACTTTACTCACGTTCTGCATTACAAGTCCGCGATCGAATTTCTTATCAGCAGCGCGCAAGAGCTGCTCCTCCGACGAGGCATGTACCAAGCGTTTCAACGGACGCCTGGAATCCATCGTTTGAGAAACTTGCTGAAAGTTGTCAATCGGCCTGTAGTGATATTCAGCATTGAGTTGGCCCAAGAGATCAATCACATACTCTTGTAGATACTGAAACCGGCCCAGCGCCTCAATCGCGACGACGCGGTTTCTCAGTTCGTCGCGCGCCGAAGTGTTCTCATACCGCGTCTAGACTCAGAAACGTTCATCAGCTTCTTCTTTATCCGCGCTAAGTTAGGAAGACGGAGGACTCACAGCGAAAGCTTTCGCAGCGGCACCTACAGCCTTTGGTATAGCTGACACAGGAGCAACCAAGGGAATGTCCTGGGCGACAGTCGCGGCACCTTGACAGGCGATTTGGACAAACTTCGTCCATCGAGGTGGAGATGAAGGTGTGGGCGTAACAGTAGCAGCGAGATCCGGGGTGGAAACGACATTATCGGGTATAGGGCTGGAGGAGATGGTGACAGTTCCCGTAGAATCTGCTTGCCGCAGTTGCTCTTTCGTGGTCCGCACGGCCACCTCGTCGTGTTTGCAAGGGCAAAGTCCTAAACGCCAAAGCGCGGATTTATGACACTCGGAGTCCTTGATTATCCTGAGGAGTCAGTAGATATCAGTAGTGTCATTTGTGCAGAGGACCCGCCGACATACTTTTGGACAACCTCATCCAGTATCGCAAGCCGATACTGTATGCTTTCGTCTAGGAAATGGCCGTTGGCCTCTGATATCAGGCGGGCAGAGACATGCACAGTCTCTTCGACGACGTCGGTACAGATACAGCATCCGCGAGTCTGGAAACAACGTGAGTGTTAAGAATGGCGCGAGCTGGAAGCAGCTCACCTGCTTTGACATGCATATCTGGAGAACAGTTGTTACAAGCTCCTGAAGAACTTCACTGGGAAAGCTTGCTGATGCCTGCTCTAGCTCAGCCCAGGCTAATCGAAGTCTAACCTTCCTCGCGCGCCGCTTCCGACGCATCTCGTGGAAGCTTGACGCCGAGCAACAGGATGGAAAACAGATTGCTCTTTATACCCGTAGCACTAACCGTATGACCACTACAGCATTCAACAGAGGCGATGCATCGAATAAATTGAGAACAAGCCTCCAGGCAACAATCGAAGCTGACCCCAAGTAAAGGCGATGCGTCAACTGAAAACGAAGGCATGAAGTGAAGAGCAAATTCCCAGTCGGTAACTGTTAGCTGTTGAGCCTGATCATGCGGCACCACGTATGCCTTCTGGGCTGAGGATACACGGAACAGCCTCGAACAGATTGCATAGCTTTATAACAACTTGAAGCGCTTGCCAGGCGCCAATATGTTAGTCCTTGGGACAGGCTATGTAGTACAACCAGGCCACGTCCTTGGAATACAAGACTTCGAAATGGTCGGGGCTCGGTTGTACTGGTAATCCGGTTGGCATGAAACTATAGAACGGCAGGCGACCGTGTAACCTCTTTAATAGTAGGCGCATTCTCCAACCCCCATGGTGCGCGCCCTAAGCTATCTCTCCCTCTCCATCTTATCCGGCCACCTCTCCATAAACCACGTCTTCAACAACTCGTCGGTTCTCCGAAAGTCCCGATCGCTCGCGTCTTCCGGTAAATCATCATTGATACACAACAGGCCAACATCCTTTTGCTTAGTCGTCTCCCGGAGCGCCGCTCTCCCTTGATTGTAGGACGTCAACCCGAAGAAGCGTGACGGCGTCGCGCCGAGGGCGAAGGAATATCTCTGGAGGAGGCGCACAGCGAAGGCACGAGGATTGGCTGGGAGAGGTGGTGCTTCTGAGAGAAGTTGGAGGGGTAGTGTGACGGGATCCGATTCCGATTGGTCGACTACCGTAGAGGCGGGTGGAAGAAAGAGAGAGAGTCCATCATCAACCTGTTGCTGGACCAGCGCGGCGATGACTAAGAAGAGAGTTAGACAAGTGGGGTAATAGACTGGCTACAGGGAAACTTACTGGCATCACCACATCCCGGTTTGTGCTTAAGCACCTCGATGAACAGATCCCAGGCGGAGGCTTCTTCGGTGCCGAGGCATGCTCTGGAGAGGGTATACCCGGTTTTACGTCCATTAAGGCTTATAGGATAACCATCTTGAGAAACTAAGTACGTTGAAAATCAGACGAGCGAACGATGGGAAAAAAGCCGAGCATACCGAATGTGTAATCTGTATGCGCCTGCACATTTCGATCCACCACCGCAGGCGGCTGAAGACCCGCAAGTTTCATTTGCGCATCCACGTCGGTCGCCGTTGTTCTCCAAGTGTGCTCCAAACCAATCTCATTGTTATCTTCCTGCCCACCTGCCTCCTTCCACATCCCCGTCCTCGCTGCTTCATCCAACATTCCGCCATTCCTCTCGCCCCATTTCGCGACAATCCAAGACCACAAGAGCGCTTCTCGTTTCCGCTCAATGACCCAATGTGTAGCCAAGAACACCATGTTGACTTCAATCTCATTGATGTCCCTATGGGAACCACGGAAGCGCGAAAGCGGCGTTGCGGAGAATTGCGCTCCAAAGGCAAGGGATGTCTCGTGCATCAGTGGGAGCGACAATGACCGCGCATTGTGGGCCACGTATGCCCGAGTTCTTTCACCGAAACGAGTGTCTGGATAATAATAAGTCAAGAGAAGAGGGCTGGCTCGAGAGAATATCGCTTACTCAAGAGATGCGCGCTCCAGCCTAAAGATCTCCATTCTCCATCCCCATCCGTTCGTCCCGAGGCATCCCCACGAACTTGAAGGTTGGCATCCAGCCGCAAGACGGGCCCATACAAAACAGAATGGAATGCAGATGGAGGTGCCGGTAAGGCGAGGAACTGGTCGTCGTTGAGCGAAATACTGCGCTGGATGATGAGCCTGCCTCTTGATCTCCAAAAATACATCGTGCCTACATATTTTCAGAGACTAGGTCAGGATCTAAATTGGGCAGCTGTGATTCAATGGCATGACTGAGAATAACGCTGTATTTTAGGAACGAACGTAAATAGCGCAAGCTTGTGGTCGTACCTGTTGAAAGTGGGGAGGACATTATCACGCCAGGCGACAGCAGCTTCCGGTGTAAGCGGGGCATCCGTGGTGTTGATCAGTCGAAAAAGCTGGCTGTCTAGTGAAATAGTTGAAATCTTGACTGACGAGAACAATAGAAGCAGGATACACACCATGATGCAGATAGATTGAAGTATGATTGTCCTCGCTTCTCGCGACAGAAGCATTGAAATCCAACCACTGTGGAGCTAGGCCCAGCCGTCTTCCCGTATCTCGTGGATGCGGTACATCTGCTGAGATGATATGCCAGACCGACTTATTCCAGGACTCTGTCGCCTTGGCCGACGCACGCAGCGAAAACCGGAGTTCATCGTGTTCACGGAAACGAGAATTCTTCGGGTTCCGTCCAGCAGGCTCGATGTATTTCGAGCGCTCCTTCTCGTGCAACGGGTTACTGATGACGGCACTCAGGGCTTGGAGCAAGAAAACCAGGAAGAAACAAACTTACGAACCATTCACCCAGACGTACACCAAATCAATGATAGCGTCCTCGAGATTGTGAGTGGTACATGGTCCTTCCCATCGGCCCTTACCAACCCATTGTTCAAGGCATTCGTCGGAAATCTGCGTATGCGACTGTATAGGACGTATTTTATGGTCGGCAATAGCATGTTCTGGGCGGTTGGGAGAGAACGAATGGTAAACCAAACCATCCTCGATATACGGAAGCTGGACCAAGAAGCTGTCCTGAATGCCCTTCTTTGGCTGCCGAGGAGTGCTAAAAGCCAAATGCCATCGAGACGACCATAAGTCAAGTCGATAATTAAGAGCGACGAAGATGACGAGACAGATAGTGAAGAGGACGGACAGTTTTGTGTGGAGTGCGTTCGGGGGTTGGCGGTGAAAGCAGTAATGCAGTGGGAGGAGCATCCCAATAGTCATCCTATCATGGAGGTTTGTACGCAGGAGGGGAGGGCAAGGAGGATGGGACGGTGGTCGTGTGGGGGGGAAGTGTTTAGAAGGGTCAACGTTGTTAACGCCGGACGGTGCCATCCAACTTTAGCGTCGTGAACTCCATAACACTAATAGCCCTCCGCAGTAATTCGTGCCTAGTCCCACGAGCCCTCGCATCATGATGATAGCTTGTCTCGATGTATACGGGATGGGACCCGGCATTGACGCAGTCTATTTTGAACTACAGTACCGAAGCTAAGCAAACGACCAGGAAAAATGAAACGGGACTTACTTCTATGCTAATATAAAACCAATTAACAAGGAAAGGGCCAGTATGTTTGAAAGGGCCGGTGTGTTCAGTCTAAAGGGATGTCCCTCTCTGTGATGGAGAGCCGACATGGAATCAAGTCAATGTTGGTTCAAACGATTCCATTGCAGATGCGCGACAAGCAAGAAAGATTCGCCTGCACGGCAACCGTTGGTTGTTCGGATCAGATAATCATGGGCCAGTGAAGAAGAGTAAAAGACTCCGAGTCTTGTCCGAGTCCCGAAAGTAGCCTGCATCAACAAAGTTCTTCGAATGCCAGCGAGGAAAGAGGTCATGATTGCTGGCGACGTCAAACGAAACCGAAGGTCATTCGTGGACATCGCGTTATACGTTTCATAGTGAAGAATAATTCCCGACAGTCGTGGAAGGAAGAAAAGAGCAGACAGGTCAACAAAGACAAACAAACGCGTCTTTGCTTCCTCTCGTGATCGTCCAGTAGTCCTACTTGAAAGACAGAAGTATCCCCCACAACAGCGCCCTTTTGTTCGCGTTACACGAATTCATTTTTTCCATCGTACCGGATCACACCGTATCTCTTTTGGCGACTTGGCTAGCCATAGACTTCAGCTACAACATTGTGCGTGTGAAGCTCATGCAATACCTGCAGGACAACTGCGCTGGGAAGGAGCTTGTCTCGTGTGCGTTCTAGTACATCTCGTACTTCGTTCGGTCTACAGCCCCTCTTCATTCGTCCGCGGCTGTGGCAGAAAGATTCAACCTTTCTTGGTGCCAATTTTATATGTCAGCCATATACTGTAGTCCCTGGGGTACGACCAACACACTGAACCTGGCGGCAGCTTGTTTCAACGGTTAACAATATAAAGCTCTTGGACGGGAAGTTGGCATGCTTCTGAACCCAACTTCGGTCTCCACTACCGGGTCGAACAAGTATTTTTAGGTCTTCTCTACTAAGTTACGTGGGCTTAATGCTGCGGCTCGCTACCAGTATTCAAAGCAGGGACATGCCTGAGAAATTCTCCTTCCTTGTTCCCGACTGACATCTCTTTCCCGGACATGCGGCGGTTCGTGTTCGCCCCTGTTCTTGCTGTTGCATATTTGGCTGCCGCATCCCCTCCGAAGGCCCTCGACTCATCCTTCACTGAAGTATTTAAGGATAAGAATACTACGATATCTGCTTCGTATATCACCTCCACGCTGCTCGACTGTTGTATACGCTGAGCTGATTGGCTTTGCCGGAAGCCCGGAAGTGGCACGACTTGCATTGTCCTAACGGTGCTTGCAGACTGCGAACAGTACTGCTCGAGCCTAGTCAATCGCAACGCCATCGAAAACAACGGAAAGACGATAGTCTGTCGCTGGCCAGTTGGTGTCATGCTTACTGTCTTCCCACCGCATCAGCGTTCATGGCAAAGCTACACGTATTGCACGTTTTCTACTCTCATCAACGCGAGCACGAATACCGACTCTAAGGCAGGCAGAACCACATGGGAACAGGCAGCTTAACTGGATCACGAAGAGCCCTGGGTACAAAGTGAACTACGAAAGGGTTCCCGAAATCGTCACCGTACCATTGAGAGGTGGAGGGATAGAACGAGGCAATAATCGTCTTGGATTTTCGCATAACAAATGAAAGCATTTAGGAGCAAGGAGGGAATGATATTTATCTCACGTTGTTCAACAGTTGTGGCGCTCGAAAGTAAACGAGGTAGCGGGTACGTACGGTACTTATTTCAATGGGCCTTCCATCAGTGCTTGTTGAAGATTGTCTCATCTCCGCATCGCGCCGCCCAAGTTGTCGCTCGCTACACGTCGGTATCTGAGTATCACCTCAATCGCTCTGGAGGCCGAAGACTAGCTTAACCACCCGGATGTACTCCACCGTTTACTTTCAACCTTGGCATCCTTCCGACGAACGATGGTGCTCCCAAGGCGACTGAGGCTGTTTGGGATAGAGGCGGAACATGGAGAAGGGGGTCCTATCGAATGAATAATTGATGTTCTCAATAGAGGGTTGTGCGACTGAGCATCATTAAGAGAAAATGCCGAGGGATCTCACAGTAATTGAGAGCAAGTGCGTACAGCTACGACAAAGGGAATAAATACTAAGAGTCATGCCGGCCGTGATTTTAAGTAAAGCTGGAGAGCAGGAAGAAGTACGTGGTACATAGGTATAAGTTAGAGCACGATGCCTAGTGCTTTTCCTTCTTGCCCTTTCCATGCTTTCCCTTCTTGCCTTTCTTGTGCTCCTCCTTCTCGTTGTGGTGGCGCTTCCACTTCTTCTCCTCTTTCTCCTTCTTTTCCTTCTCCTCCTTCTCTTCATCGCAGTCCTCGTCCTTCTTCTTCTCCTTCTCTTCCTTCTCTTCATCGCAGTCCTCATCCTTCTTCTTCTCTTTCTCTTCCTTTTCCTTCTTCTCCTTCTCTTCCTTCTCCTCATCGCAATCCTCCTTCTCGTTTTTCTCCTTCTCTTCCTTCCCGTCGCCGCGCTTCCACTTCTTCTCTTTCTCCTCCTTCTCCTTCTTTTCCTTCTCCTCCTTCTCCTCGTCGCAGTCCTCGTCCTTCTTTTTCTCTTTCTCTTCCTTCTCCTCATCGCAATCCTCATCCTTTTCCTTCTCCTTCTCTTCCTTCTCCTTCTTCTCTTTCTCCTCCTTCTCTTCATCGCAGTCCTCCTTCTCGTTTTTCTCCTTCTCTTCCTTCTCCTTCCCGTCGCCGCGCTTCCACTTCTTCTCCTTTTCCTCCTTCTCTTTCTTTTCCTTCTCCTCATCGCAGTCCTTCTCCTCCTTCTCCTTCTTTTCCTTCTCCTCGTCGCAATCCTCATCCTTCTCGTCCTTGTCCTTGCCCTTCCAATCCTGAATACGCCAGTGTCAGCGGCAACACGAAAAGCGCAAGCTGATATACATACCACCCATTTGAAGTCCTTGTCCTTTTCTTTGAAATCCTTATCCTTTTCCTTCTCGTCGCAGTCCTTGTCTTTGTCCTCCTTCTCCTTGAACTCCTTCTCCTTAAAGTCCTTGTCCTTGAAATCCCAGTCTCCTCGCGTGACGAGAGCGCGCGCTTGCACATCAACCGGCGCGCGCATGGCCGGGGCCGCGATGGTGACCGCGGAGAGAGCGAGGACGGAGAGGACGTTGACCAACATGTTTACAGAGAAGAGGAAGTCGAGTTGTTGGAGGAGTGGGAAGGATGTCGACAATGCTAACAGTTCACTGCTTAAATACTGAGAGTAACGCAATGACGAGAAGGTGGGCCGCAGAGGTGGACACTGGACCGACTGAGGCGTCGTGAACACATGAGCATGAAGGCTTGGCTGCTTTCATCAAGCCAAGGCGATGTGTTCACTTCGTGTTCGGGCGTGCATGGACGAATTACGGCCACAACAAGCTGCGCCGTCCCATTTTGGTGCATGAACGCCCGGTCACGTTGACTCCAGGTGAGACATTCGAGCTACACGTTCGTCGAGGTGGCGGATACGACGACCCGTTAATAATGTCTTGTGCCCGTAGGTGACTCGCGCAAAGAGAAGACAAAGCTGTCGGGGGTGACAGAACGGACTGAGGGGGAGCGAACGTGGGCGCCGGCACCGCGCCAAGTCTTAACATGGTTAACGACGACATGTCCCATGCGTATATTCGCGGTTTCAAGACCTGGTGTGGACGCGCTGATGCAAAGCCTTGCAGCTCAGGAGAAGCCTTGCCCAAGCATTCATCAATAAAACGGCAATAATGACTTTGTGTCATGCGTTGGTTGCCATCTCTGATCTACATCGGCGAGCACATCCAGTAACGTGTCCATGTTTTCGCCGTTGGGACGTTGAAGAAATCAGGGCTTAGCCGATTGGTACGGAATCGAACATAGACTGTTTTTCGCGGAGGTTTGTCCAACGGCTGCACAACAACGAAGTGACGCGATAGCCGTCTGCGCTCCAGACATAAGGCCGACGACATCGACGGGGCTCGTGATCTGGCGGTTCAGAGATAACCTTTACGACTTTAACGCACTTGAAGAGAACCGCACGATGACGAGGTACAAAACATCACATCATAAACGCCAACCTCGTCAGCCTCCTACTCTCATCGTCGCCTATTTTCTGCAATTTGGTCGCCATCCCCTTCGAAGTGAACACTTTCAGGTCGAGAGGCTGCCGCAGAGGAAGCATCTCGCCTGAAAGCGCCGCTGGAGACGATGACCTGCGCGCCCGAACCGGGAACGGATTCGGGTCAAGCGGTGGCAAATTATTTGTCAACTGACGTCGGCTCGCCGAAGCCACAGGTGGGAGGTACTCCTCATGGCGAGAGCTGGAACTGGAAGACCATCGAGAGACGGGCGCTGAGGATAGGACGCGCTCCACATACACTGGCGATAGCAATCCTCGCTCACGAAGAGCATGTTCCCGACGGCGTTTCGCAGCGTTTGCGTCGTAAAGCGGTTGATCCACAAAATATACGAGTTCGGAAGGAGATTTCGGGGATGGCAGTGGCCAGGTCAACGCTCTGGATGGAGAGAGCAGGCGCCCTTCCCTCAACGCAGCTTGCTGATGCTCGACAGTGGAAGGATCCGTGGAAGATGAGGATTGGACAAAACTGTCGGATATGCGCCGAAGGTGTTTGACTCGGGGAGGAGAGCGTCGTTGATGGGTCGGCCTAATCGGGGGCTGTTAGAAATGTGTATTATATACAATGTCAATACTCACGAAAGCTCTCGAGGAGGACTGGTCTTGCTCGACATGACAGTTACAAGGCAAGTCGTAGCACAGGCGGCTTTACTTGGCAGTGCTGTCAAGGAGAGAAGCAAAGGTGAGAAACCGTGTGCATGTGCATCCACTCTTGTCTCGTTTGATCCCACAAGGACGTGCCGTTCTCAGCACGATGTTCTCCCGGACAGCCGGTCACTGCAAGAGAAAATCGTCCACAGCCCACTGCGAGCGAAAGAAGTAAATGAGCTGATGAAAATTTAACCGATACTGGAACAGTCGTCAGGCCTTGTCATCACGAAATCTCAGGCGAAGCCTATCGACACGCGACGCGACACCTTCGGCCGAACAAGACAGGTCATACGACACGATGCCGGGGTGTAGAGGATGGATTGACTGACGGCATGGAGACACTGTACTGGAGGGATGTATGGCGTACTCTGGTTCGGCGCACTGGCGAACCGCAAAGTCTGACAACGTAGAGCGCATATGAGGAACGAAGCCTGCGTCCATGAATTATCCGGATGTGAATGCCAGCCATGACGCGGGTTATAATCGGAGTAGGCGCAATTCCCTATCAGTACTCAGTATGGATCACCTACACAATACGTAAACACTTACCATGAAGCTGTACGAAATCATCAGAGCATAGAAGCCACAAGGAGCGCAATATAGGTGGCCGCGAATCTCTACGATCCTAGGTAGGTCTTGAGACACCGCTGACCCTCATAATGCGGTACAGGACAAGAAACGTGCATAGGCTGTTTATCATCACGGTCATCGAATAGTAAACCAATGCCCAATCAGTCCGAGAAATACTGAAATCGACGTCGGTATCGAATGTATCGAAGAATAGGAAGCTGACGTTGACTACATAGAATGTGAGTGGTGGAAAAAGCTTGTTGAGTGAAAGAACTCACGATTTTAAACATCAAACAGACACTGGGAGCAACAACAATTTTCGCATTGCCGTCATACGGTACCCAGCAACGCGAAATCTGTTAAAGAAGATAAGTAGACAAACATTACTTCAGTAAATGAACGTACCAAGATCAGGTCGGCGAGAAAGACGTTAAGCGAGCGAAACACAGACTTCAAGTACCAGCCCACAAATGAGATGAACCACAATCTGTTGCTCCTTTATCCACGTTTGATAAATTGCGAGTCAGTCGACCAATGCGCGATATCGATATGACCTTCTCCACCAGAAAGCCTGCAACGTGATTGAGAACAAGAAAAAAAAAGGGAAGTAGTATCGTAACTCACGAAACGCCGGTATCGACGCTCTACGTGTTCTACTAAATTTCGTTGGCCCTTTTTATCAATACGCGTAGTCCCCGCCTGAGTTGGTCTGTATTAAAATAGGAAAAGAAAGGATATTTGTTGGTTGGAAGCTGTTGGTCATGGTGGGTCCAAGTCAAGAATAACTGCGTACGTAATCGTGTCCATGTACCAAAACATCCACCATGGTCAGGTAAGGATATTTCTTTTTCAGTCTCCCTAGGTCATCTTTCTCAGGCGGTTTTGCAGCACTATAGAAGACCCTTTGTCGCAGCACGACCATGATGTCCTCCCCTGCGAGCATGAAGCTGACGCCAATTGCCACTACTGCCTGGCGGAACACCCACTCCAGGAGCCGGAAAAGTGGGAAAATGCGCGTGGAGTTGTGTCTGGGGAACGCTTTGCCGACAAAGCCTATCGTTCCTGGGCATCTGGTTGCATCAACCAGTTGGATTTAGACATTGCCAGCGCGGAGGAGCACATCCGCAGATTAGAGAGGCATTGCGCGCGCCTCCGTCGCGACCGACTCACCCTGTCTTCCTCTCTCGCGCCTATCCGTGTATTACCCCAAGATATCCTGCTAGAAGTGTTCTCATACCTTGTTCGTGATCATGGCAATACTGCAGACGCAGACGTAGCACCTTGGATCTTCCTCAGAGTATGCCATCGATGGCGCCTGATCGCACAGTCTTCGCCTTTTCTTTGGAGCACCATTACCGTCACCCTAAACTCCCGGTTCAGGTCATCACATTCTGGGTTCTACCTAAAGTTGGTTGAACATTCCCTTTCCGCGTCTCGCCAAGTGCCGCTCTCAGTTAGCGTTAATCTCACCATTACACGTCCCGGGGGAGACGACTTTGCCGCTGCTTTGATAGCCACCCTGTCTACGCACCGGGCTCGCATTCGGACGTTAATCTTGTGTGTACGTATTTGGGACAGCAATGGAGAGCAAGCCAGTCAAGACGACGTGTTCACCGATGCCTTCTTCGATATGGCAAATGCCTGTCCGATGCTTGAAAAGCTGGATTTTCTTCCAGGTCGCCGCCATTGCGGGGTACGTCCAGCACTCAATTGCGCACCCAATCTCAGACGAGTTCGCGATCTCGTCCGTCGTAATGTCGATAATCAACGGGAACCACTGGACGCGTTTTCCAACCCCTCCCTCACCCATTTCTCTCGTTATACTCCCTCGCTGGATAATATATCTATCCTGGGTCGCATGCCATGTCTAAAGGAGCTTCATCTCTTTATCACCTCACATGATCCGATTCCTACACCACAAACTCCCATCACGCATTCTGGAGTGCGTTACTTTAACGCAACACCCCCCACTGTGCTGGATTATCTCACCTTGCCCTCCCTCGAGGTGCTTTCAGTCACTCAATCATATTACTACGACCTTACAAGCGAAACGAAAACGAGAAGCACGATAGAGGCATTAATATCACGCTCAAACTGTGTGCTTCGGGCCTTGGTCGTAACCTATCTGTATCTGACCTCATCGTTACTGGACATTCAGGGAATTCAGCACTTGGACACGCTTGCAATCCACATCAACGTGGATGCCATTCTAGATGCAGAACGGGCTATCCTCGCTATCGCTTCATCTCGAGCGCTTCCAAAACTCAAGCGATTAATCCTCTTACTCGATGATACATGTGACCGCTATCGTTTGGGAAAATTCTGCACCGCTGTAGACGAGGCCCTCCGCCAGAAAACAGAGACGATTGAGATATGGAACACAGATGGAGCGTCGAGAGATGGCTTGATAAAGTTGTTGAGTGACTTGGATTCCAAGGAGAGCGCGAGGAAATGGGAGGCTCGGCTATACTACGACACTGCTGATGCACTCGGTCCTCCTCTAGGTGGAATAATGTGGCGCTGGTTGAGTGATATCATCCCCTAGGGTACAGTGATAAAGCAGCTTTCGGCATCTACATTATACTTTGATATGAGAATCGGCGGATATGTCTAAAGTTGTTCTAGCTTGAAAGTAGATACTGGCAGTGTAAATTGCACCTATCTTTCTTATGCATGTCATACGGACTCGATGCCACTCCATCAACAAATAAAGTTGAGCAATCGGACAAAACATCACAGTACAATTGATCCCCGCCAACCTGCTCTTAAGCCATGTTCGTCGTGGCATGTCCCGCCTGCGTCCTGTGGTTAAGCACTGATCGCGAAGCGAATCTCATACACAGCAGACCACACAGGTTGGAGGGACGACTGTGTCAATGAACCGTCCGGAGACGAGTGGGGGGAGTACCTCCGGTTGTTGAGGCTAGTCTTGGGCCTCTTGAGCCATTGATGAGTGCATATCATTCAATTATTTTACCACGCTCGCGTCTTTCCCCTGGATGATGGCGACTCCGATCGTAAAGCATGCTCAGAGCCCCAGACGGTTATGCGATGTACTATTGTGGGGAACGGAGAGATCGCTCATGGCAAGGTGCATCTCTCTCTCGTGCAAAATGAAGGGGAAACGGAAATGAATGTGGAGGATGTTATAGTGATTGCGAGCAAGTGATAAGTACCATAAAGAAACCTGTGGTAGTACATGCATACAAGTTGTGAGCTTGATGATTACCAGTCCTTTTTGTGCTCCTTCTCTTCCTCCTCCTCATCACAATCCTCCTTCTCGTGCTTCTCCTTCCTGCCGTGCTTCTCCCTCTCGTCCTCCTCCTCATCGCAATCCTCCTTTTCATGTTTCTCCTTCCTGTTGCGTCTCTCCCTTTCTTCCTCCTCGTCATCGCAATCCTCTTTTTCCTTCCTGTGGCGCCTCTCTTTCTCTTCCTCCTCCTCATCGCAATCCTCCCTCTCCTTCCTGTTGCGCCTCTCCCTCTCTTCTTCCTCCTCGTCGCAGTCCTCCTTCTCATGTTTTTCCTTCCTGTTGTGCCTCTCCCTGTCTTCTTCCTCGTCGTCGCAATCCTCCTCCTTCTCGTGTTTCCTGCCGTGCTTTTCCCTTTCTTCCTCCTCCTCGTCGCAATCCTCCTTCTCGTGTTTCTCCTTCCTCTCCTTCCTCTCTTTCTGGTCGTCCTTGTCCTCTCCGTCGCCGCGCTTGTACTTCCTGACGTGCTTCTCCTTCTCTTCCTCCTCCTCGTCGCAGTCCTCCTTCTCGTGTTTCTCCTTCCTGTTGCGCCTCTCCCTCTCTTCCTCCTCCTCATCGCAATCCTCCTCCTCCTTCTCGTGTTTTTCCTTCCTTTCGTGCTTCTCTTCCTCTTCCTCCTCCTCATCGCAATCCTCCTCCTTCTCGTGTTTTTCCTTCCTGTGGTGCTTCTCCCTCTTTTCCTTTTCCTCCTTCTCCTCGAATTTCTAAATACATCGCCGTCAGCGAAAGCACGTCAAGCGCAAGGTTAGACTGATGCGTACCACCGTGACCCAAACCTCCTTGGCCTCGAAGTCCTCCTCAAAGTCCTTCTCCTTGAAGTCCTTGGCGAAGCCCTTGTGTTTGACTTCCTTCTCGTCGCAGTCCTTGTCCTTGTCGTCCTTCTCTTTGAACTCCTTCTCCTTGAACTCCTTTTCCTTGAAGTCAAAGTCTCTTCTGGCCAGAGCGCGCGCATTCACGTCAAGCGGCGCATGAATGATCGGGGACGCGAGAGTAATCGCGGTGAGAACGAAGACGGAAAGGGCCTTGACCAACATGTTTGCAGAGAAGAGGGAGAAGAGGAAGTCGACTTTTCCGAAGAGTGGAAAGGATGTCGACCAGACTAACAGTTCAGTGCTTAAATACGCGACGCCAAGAAGGTGCGCCGACGCAAATGAACATTGCATCGACTGAGGCGTCGGGACCACGTGAACATGAAGGCTTGGAAACCAAGGCGATATGCCCACTTCGTGAGGTAGAGTGTTCGGGCGGGCAGCTACAAGCCTCGGCCGAAGCAAGCTCGCTTGGCCACGAAAGGTCACGTTGAATCCAGGATGAAACAGTAGAGCCTTCGTCGAGGTGGCGGATACAACGAGCCGTTGACAACTTGAAGCTGTCGGGGGTGGCAGAACGGAGGATGTATGGAGAGCGAGCTTGGGCGCCGAGATGAACGGCAAAAAAACGCCAAGTCCTAGCACTATTAGACGACACACCGATGCAGACTAGTCTAGGATGGTATGCGTATATCCACAATCTAAGCGCTTCACCCATGCCCTGTAGATGCGCCAATGCAAGGCTTGCAGCTCAGAAGACGTCTCTGCCAAGCGGGCGTCAATAGGGGTCATGCGTTGAGCAGATCAGTAATGTGTCCATGTGTTCGCCGTTGGGAGAACTGCTGCCAAAGTCGGGGCAGGGGAACATAAGCCAATCGGTGTGACAAGAATGAAGATAGACTGTTTTTCATTGAGCATGATTTGTCTGACGGTGGCGAGAAGACACCGCAACGACGCCGTCGACGTAACGGCTACATATACCTCACCCCAGACCTACACCCATAAGTCAAACAAATATCACATAGCAGAGCGTAAACAGGCTAACCTTGACGAAGCTTTAGCCTCTCAAGGGAACCAGAGCAAGGAATAAATGCATACCACCGCACTCAACGGATTATCTAGCAAGCCATACTTCGTTCGTGCGTAAACGGCCCTAGCAAGTTTCTGGTAACCCAGAACATGCTCCAGATGGGATGGATAAGTCGACACGGGGACGCACAGACTTATCCCGAACAATGAACGGTAATTCGATAATGTTGGAGGCGTGACAGAGCATATTCATGTTGGGAAAGCGAAGAATTGACATGAGCGGTAGGGGAGAACCTACACCTTGATGTTGTAAAGACACGTTGAGGCAAGAATTTGAATGGACTCACGAAATGATAATAACAACGCAACATGTTCGACCTGTGAAACGTGGATTATTCGCAGCCACAGGCTATATCATTTTGAATGCGCATTCCAAGGACGCAGAGATAGACGGCGATACGTCAAGGTAGAACGGGCGAAGATGAACAATCGTATTTCGACGTGGGCAAAATGACCGTCAAAGCAAGGAGTTTGCTGGTTCATAGAGGCGAAGATACGCAGAAATGAGGTAGTCGTTGAGCGCAATTTTCTGATAGGCCGCGGTGGTGGGACGGCTGGCCATGATGATGGTGGCAAGAGCAGAGATCGGTAGTACTGCTATTTTGGATTTCAACCACCATCATCATCTCCAAAATGCCGATATGGAACTCTACTGCCTGCTTGCGAACGACCCCCAATAACGCTTCAGCTGGTCGACAGCACAACGTCACGAACATGGACGAGTAAGGCTGGCGGACTTCACGGACGGTATCCTGCCAGTGACGAGCGGTATGTGCTAAAATTTAACGCCTATGTATTCGCCTTCCAATTTAAACGTACATTGTAGGCATTGTCGCCGCATCCTTGTTGAGGCGTCTGTCCTATACCAAAGTCATCGCGTTCCCCGTTTGGTCGTACGGGCATCGGCAAAGTCACCAGTCTGGACGACGCACTCCTCACATATACGTGCTTCCTCGCCTTCAATCGCGCTCGCTATGACGTGCACAGGCGCAGCGGGGCTTTTCCTCGATCTTCCGCTACAAAGATTGGTTTAGAGGTTTCCCTCCACAGACCACAATATGACATTGTCTCTTTTGAGCCTCATGGTAAGGGCAAGTAACATGTCTGAAATCCTGGCATGAACATTAACTAAGCTCCACCCCTCATGCGGAATTTCTCCAGGCTGTACGCGAGCTGTGGATAACGGACCCTACAAAGGATTCTACCATGGTCAACGCCACGCATGGTATATCGTGATACATTTACTGCGATGTCGCCGGTGAGGACAAGTGTTGATCCCTTTTCGCCTATTATACTGATCAATATGTCTACTTTCAGGATAATGAGCGCGTCGTCGGGGATATTTACTTACTAGTTTCGACGTGTAATCACGTCCTACCTGATATCGCCATTACCTTAACGACTCCGACAACGCGTCCACCGCCGAACGATTCCCCGCCATGCATGTCATCTCGCATTTATGTTCTCGCTCAGGCCTCCAATTATTATTATATAGGGATACAAAGTAAAGGAGGTCAAAGGTTGGGAAGACGGACGTTTAAGGCCAGCCTGTTCGATCTCCCATGCGTTCAAGAGTACGCTTGCGGAACGCTCTTGACTTATCGTTGCAAGTTTCATTGTTCGGAGGTCCGGTGGTGCTGGATGGGTACACCCACGTCTTCTGGGTAAAGAAGGGAATCAGGTGACCGTTGAAGGTCTGAATCTGCAAGTGTTTGAAACGGGTCCTGTCACTGATCTGGCATTTAGGCGCGTTCAAACGTGCAAACATTGTTCAACGTGAGATAGCTGAAAAGGTGAGGATGGGGTTCATGTTACCTATGCTGTCACTGAAAGGAGGCAGTTCATATGCTAGGTCGAAGAAGGTGGCATAATAGGCCGCTGAACTCAGTACATCAAGAGCGTGAATCACGATGATGCCTTGGCATGATGGTTACGGTGTAACGGCAGTGATTCGCCTTCAAAATGACGGTACGACCGTGGTTGTCATTGATTTAGAGCATAGTTGCTGATGCCTGCTATAGGAATAATTCGGGCCAGAGAAGGTCAGGCAGCGGCGAAAACATAGGATAACCTGGAGAAATGGCTAATATCTCCGCCTCTCA
Source organism: Hymenopellis raphanipes (assembly GCA_036872995.1). Taxonomy (NCBI): domain Eukaryota; kingdom Fungi; phylum Basidiomycota; class Agaricomycetes; order Agaricales; family Physalacriaceae; genus Hymenopellis; species Hymenopellis raphanipes. The sequence continues at coordinate 703,956 of JAYMDG010000019.1, forward strand.
AACGAGTCCGACAGCCGCCGGACAATGCAGAACATCAGACGACAACAAATAGATGCCGTTTATCCAGTACGCCTCCAGGTACTTACGTTCATGTAACATAGTTGTCACCCGACGGCAGCACATATCGGTCTGTCAAGGCCGTCGCGACTCGAGTATAAATACGACGCGTCTTCTCCCAGCGAACCTCAGCAATTCGCCCTCACTAAAAAGTCATAAGCACTACTCCACACCCACTTTACTCATCATGTTCTCCAAATCATTCTTCGCCGCGATTCTCCTGGCCACCACCATCGCTCTCGTCTCCGCCGAGAGCACGACATGCGACTTTATCATGACCCCCACGCCCGACCTCGGCGCTGAAGCGCTTCAGACGTCCATTAACTATGGTAGGTGTTTCCCTTCAAGTGTGCCTTGACAAAAACTGACTATCCATTTAGCTGTGGGCCACAGCGTCGGCGAGGCTTACCCCAACACTATCCTCACCGTGAGTGTCACGATCGATATGTATTGTAAAGGGTGTCGAGGTTTAATCATCTATGTGACTGTAGGACGTAAACACGCTCGTGCGCCACAACGATGGCACATACGACGTGCGCTCGATCATCGAGGTGACTGATGTCCCCGCCGCTGATGTGGGCGCGACTGTGGAGGCGTGGCAGGGGACCGTTCTTGACGGGCTGAGCGCACAGTGGGATGTTGGAGCGACTAACTGCTTCTAAGTGGCGGGAGGTTTGGCGAATGTTAGCGTGGTGTTATGCGCGACGTGTACTACTCTTTACCGGAAAGATATTGTTGATTCCACAGAGATGACTTGTCTCAGAGGGTCTGTATAGTATGAATGAACAATCTACTGTTATTTGAAGCCATTTTCAATGTGGTAAACTTGGCTGTTGTGCTCCTGATTTCAGTATGATTCATGGAGAGGAAAATGACTGAATGCGCAGGATGTCAAACTGGTTATAAAGAAAAGGTAGCTGGTGCAATTTGAAGTAAAGCCCCAGAGCAGGAAGAAGAGTCCGTGGTGCATAAATACATATAAGTTAGAAGCATGATGACTAGTCGTGCTTATCCTTCCCGTGGCGCTTGCTCTTCCCGTGGCGCGTGCCCTTCCGATGGCGCTTGTACTTCCTGTCGTGCTTATCGTTGTCGTTGTGTTTCTCCTTCTCTTCGTACTTCTCCTTTCTCATCATCGCACTTCTTCTCAAAGGAGAGTTTCTGAATACGCCGGCGTAAGCGAAAATGCATTAGGCGCAAGGTTACATACCTACCACTGCCCAAGTCCACTTGTCCTCATTGACCATCCTTCCCACTCCTCCAACAAGTCGACTGCCTCTTCTCTGTAAACATGTTGGTCATCGTCCGCTCCGTCTCCGCGATCACTGTCGCGCCCCAGCGCCGCTTGACGTGGAAGCGCGCGCTAGAGGAGACTTTGACTTCAGGAGAAGGACTTCAGGGAGATGGGATTCAAGTAGAAGGAAATACGTGACGCCGAGAAGATGCGCCACAGAAATGGGCGACGAACTGAGTGGCGGCTTTCATCCAGCCAAGGCGATGTGTCCACTTCGCACCAGGTCACATTGAATCCAAGATGACTCGAAGCCGTCGAGGGTGATAGGGCTGAGGAGAATGCACAGAACTTGAGCGAGCTTGGGCGCCGAGATGGAGGCAAAGCGCCAAGTCCTTGCGTGTCTAGACGAAAGACTTTGGTCTAGGGTGGTATGCGTATACTCTTGGTTGAAAATGCAAGCCGTGCAGCTCAGAAAACGCCTTGCCCAAGCCTTCATCAATAACACGGTCATCATGAGTCCAAAGGAATGGTTTGATCGCTCATTAGACGAGCTATAATCGAATTACACCCTGGCGACAGCGAAAGATTTCTGAGGAAAGAGGAGAGCTGAGAAAGCAGGACACAAAGTTGGTGCTTGACGGCAGTCACTGACCAGAGATAGATTGGGCACTGGGCGTGTGGAGGAACGATATGTCAGCACGGAAGTTGCCGGAAAGCCAACATGACGTGCCGCGCACAGACCACTGATCGGACTTGTTCAAGAACTTCTTGCTCTCTAGCCATTACTCCATTCTACGCAGATTCTAAGCGCCCACGATGCATGAAACGTGAATCAATATGGGGTCTTAGCATCGACGTCCACGGCGCAATTGCTCACTGCCTGCGACAGCGTCACAGGACCATAGAAACCTCGCTTCACATGTCTCCCCATTGTGTGGATCCTTCGTCTCGGAGGTATGGAGAATCTGAATGCCGCCGCCACCTGACGCGCGCGCGGCGGCGTCGGTTAGCGCGGCGCAACTTTTCCACTTGGGCTATATTTACGTGCCACACAAGTTCATGCCGCTCATCTCTCCCGTGGCAAGTCGACTCGGTACCCGGAACTAACGTTGGGAGCCCATGTATAAAAGGTGTGGGTATCAGCAGTGGTCTTCCATCCAAGTTATCTTTCTTCTCATATTCTCACCTCGCGTACTCAGCCTACAACCTAGTTCACTCACATTCTCATTATGAAGTCTTCCGTCGTTGCTCTCTCCGTCGTTATCCTGGCGGTGTCTACTACCTTCGCCGCTCCATTGGGTTAGTATCTTCTACTACTCTCTTGTCGACGTGTTCGTCTGATGCGGAGCTAGCGAAAAGTCGACCAAACATGCTCACGACTTTCTTCGATGAGGAAATGTACACGAAGAAAGACAGTGTCCCGGAAGGCTAGTCGCTCCCTGTGCTGACCATTCAGCAAGGGACTAAACTCAACGCACAGAACGTTCCAACATGCTGACGACTTTCTTTGACGAAGAGATGTATGCCAAGAAAGACACAGGTTAGTTTGAACTACGCTTTGAGTTGCGCTGTGGTTCTGATTATTGTCAGACTCTGTTCTCGGACGCCGCTCAAGTTCCAACGTGCTTACCACTTTCTTCGATGAGGACATGTATATCAACGAAGACTCAGCAGGTATGCGCACTTTGTCTATTATTCACAAAAAACTCCAGCTGAATGCACTGACAGCTTCGGATGTTGAACGCCGCTCAAACGTGCTCACAACGTTCTTCGATGAAGAGATGTACACCAAGAAAGAGTCCGAGTCTGAATCAGGTTGGTTCTAAGCCTTACTTACTCTTTCTCTGCACTTGATCTAAAGTCTCATTTACAGATGTTGCGCGTCGGGCAAATGCGCTCACCACGTTCTTCGACGAGGAGATGTACACAAGGGAAGCCGACTCGGACCTTCCAGGCTAGTGGCAAGTTTCATTGTTTGGGTCTTTGACTGACGTTGAAACACAGAGCGCCGGGAAACTCGGGAACGTTTGAACATGTTCATACCTTTCTTCGACGAGGAAATGTATGAGAAGAAATAGTCTGTTAGTTAGTGGAATACATTAGGGGCAAGGTTACATACTTACCACCCAAATTCACTTATCCTTGTCGTCCTTGTCTTTATAAAGTCCTTCTCCTTGAGTCTTCTCTACCATCCTTCCCACTCCACCAACAAGTCGACTGCCTCTTCTCTGTAAACATGTTGGTCAATGTCCTCTCCGTCCCTTCGCGGCCCCGGCGCCGCTTGACGTGGAAGCGCGCGCTGTAGTGGCCAGAGGAGACTTTGACTTCAGAGACAAGGACTGCAATGAAAATGACTTCAGGGAGAAGTAATTCAAGTAGAAGGAAATACGCGACGCCGAGAAGGTGCGCCACAGAGATGGGCGACCAACTGAGTCGTCGAGAACACTTGAGGGTGAATGCTTGGCTGCTTTTGAGTTATGTAGTCCCGTTAAGTCGGCGCATGAACACCAGATCACGTTGAATCCTGGATGAGACGTTCGAGCCACACGAGCTTGGGCGCCGAGATGGAGGGCAAAGCGCCAAGTCGTTGCGTGTTTAGACGACACGCCTTTGGTCTAGGATGGTATGTGTATACTCGTGGTTGAAAATGCAAGCCGTGCAGCTCAGAAAACGCCTTGCCCAAGCATTCATCAATAACACGGTCATGATACTGTAGTTTTTTGATTGTAAGTTCGTAACGCGTAACGCGAGACCCCCGAACCGAACTATTTTGCGTTACGTAACGCCCCGATCTATGGTCCCGAACTAGTAGCGTTACGCCGAAATGTGGCGCAATTAAATAGAAAAATTTCTAAAAAATCGAAACAATTCTCAATAAAATCTAATTTGGTGTTCCTGCTTCTCTACATATGTCCTGAGAGTACTTCTAGGCCAGAAACAGCAGAAATACATGTTATTTAGTGGTATTTCTCTTAAACTGTTGAACTTGGGTCTACTACTGTAACGAACCTCTCGGACCACCGAACTAGCGCCAACTGCGTTACGATCACGTGACGTGTTCCTGAGCGAACTTATTATCGAAAAACTACAGTAGTCTAAAGGAATGATTTGCCCCTCATGAGATCGAGGAGCTGTAACGGGTTCCACCGTGACGACAGTGAAAAATTTCTGAGGAAAGAGTAGAGCTGAGAAAGCAGGACAAAGTTCGCGCTTGACGGCATGGCAGAGATAGGGCGGAACGATATGTATGGAAATTTCGGAGCGGAAGATGCCGGAGGAGTTTTTCGTTTCGACCGCCACCTCTTGAATAACCACCACCGCCTCTATCCCCGATGCGCGCGACGTTCTGCTCCGAAACACGGGCTTTCTGGCTGTAGTCCATTAGGATATGGCCTATCTCTGAACGCGCGCATGGTGGTGTAAACCCGGATGAGGATAACGTGGACTGACTAGTATGACTGTAAACAGGTAGTAGCAGTTGGAACGGTGAGGTGTGCGGCAAAGCGTGTCTATACGACAGTGATGGTGCGAATATTGTTGTTCTGCAGGGTGTAAGGTACGGCATCCGGCAGAACGAGGTCTTCGGACCGACACGTGGTGTGATCGCATCCTTTTGCTTTCGACCACCGCGACCCGTTTGTCGTGGTGGTCGATATCGTCCGCGAGCACCTCTGCCTTGCTCAGCGGACTCTGCTTTCTTTCTTTTCTTCTCCTTCGTATTGCAGCCATCTGGCTTGCATTTGCCGAGTCCCTCTCCTTCGATTTTGGGTATCCGCGGTCGCTGGATGCGTCGTAGGACTCCTACAGTTTTGGGTATCCCAGCTCCCACTCCCCCATGCACCACAACCCCCTGGACATGGTCTCTCCATCCGTGTTTGCTCTTATGCTTCACGTGTATGCCTCCACCACTTCCGCACGTTGCCCCCGCACCCGAACGACGCCAGCAGCCCGTCGTTCTCGCTCCCCATCTGTGTCGCGTCTCCGCAGCCACGCTTCACAAGATCCCCGCATTGCACCCGGGTGACGTGTCATGCAGCCACCGTCACTCTCTTCTGTGTCGCGTCCTCCGCAACCCCGCGACACAGAGCATTCACACCTCCGCACCGCGCGGCCTCACACCTCCGCACTGCGCGCCCTCGCATCACACCCCCTGATACGACGCGTCTCATGTGAGTCAACAGCACACCAGCCATTCATGGGTTTGCGTGATGCGTCGTTGCACTCCTTCTGATATGGGTATCACGTCCAACCCCATTCCTTCTTGTTCTCAGCCTCAGCCTCAGTCTCAGTCTCAGCCTCATCCTCAGCCTGTGCCATGTCAGTGCGCAGCCACCTGCATGCGTCGCTGCACTCCTACTTTTATGGGTATCGCAGCTGTCTGCGTTTTTTCCTAGGACACTCGCGCCGGGGCCCAAGGGCCTGCGGCCCTTACCCATAATACTCACTGCTACATCCTCTTCCTCTCTTCCCAATAAACTTGGTTTATTTGCTAACGAGTGAGCACCACGTTAAGAGTCCGAAGACAAGACGGAACCGTGCTCTACGTGCCTACTGCTGCTGCCAAACACACACATACACAGAGACGCGCTCGCGCGTCTCTCCTCTCCTGATCCACCGACCTCCCTGTTACACAGTCCTGCGGGGATTGAGTACCCAAGCAATGAATGCTAGTTTAAATGACTTGGTCGATGCCTATCTTCGAAAAACATGCAAGACTTATTAGTGGATAAACGCACAGCGTACCCTTGGACATCCAGATCCGGGGATCAGTACCTGCAGACCAAGTTCAACGTCGCCATCCCAGGCAGTGTACACGATTCGTGAAACAGTGTATCCGATATGAAAATGTACACAACGGCGACGAGAAGACACGTATGCAATGGAGAAATAGACCGCAGCTTTGCTAAGAGTGTTTCGCAGGTCCTTCTTTGTCCTCTACACGTTCATCGGTGCCTCCAACTCCTAGGGATGTGTAAGGCTATACAATGTAAAAACAGCTTTTGCGAACTTACCAGTATGAGGCGGCGAGCCTTGGTGTTGTCCTCTTCGACGCCACCACACAAGAGCAAGGATTACCAAACCGATGAAAGCAAGCCCTCCAATGACTCCTCCCACAATAGCGCCGAGAAGGTTGTAGGATTTGCCCGAGTAGCGAGGAATATCCTCAATACTATCAAAGATGGCTTCGTAGGTCAAGAAATCGAATCCGATGGAATAATCATCGGTCACATCACTGATGTTCAGCGTCAACCGGTACATTCCTTGGTATAAAAACCTTTCGTAGCTGAAAATCTCGTACACGCCTACGGCATTCGTGTCATTAATTGAGATATCAGGGAATGTGAACTTTGTCCAGTCGATAGTGGATCCAAGGAATTCGAGGGAGCCGATTAACGTTATGCTTCCGTTCTGAGAAAATGGCAGCAGATAATGGATGTACACCGACGCTCCTGTAAGGGGAAATTAGGCACTAGAAGAAGCTGAGAAGAAGCGCCTCTGATTAACCGTACCTGGGAACTCGAAGGACAAGCTATCTCCAGCCTTCCCGGTAAAATGGACGGTATCTTTATAAGCACCACGTCCATTCGGAAGGGTAGTCGGCTCTAAGATGGCGGATCGCCACCCATCACCGGTATAAGTTATCGCGCTGTCTCCATCATCGACTATGACGTTGCGCCCCGTCATGTTTGTTGAGCTCCCTGCGACGACTGTGAGATAGTCGAACGTCGGAGATGAGGCATTAGCAGCGGTAGCGTAGATCACGGTATGCTCCCCGTCGGGAAGATCGGTCAATGATGAGCCGAGTGGAACGACCTGGCCGTCAAGAGTGAGGCTGTAGTTCATCGTGGGCTGGCTGTAGGTGACAGGAACGTCCACCGCTGTACCTAAAAGGTAGTCAGTAACGCGGATACCTGAGAGCGCAGTGAAAAAAAAACTTGCCGTTGAACGTGTACCGGAACCAGCCATTGCTGCAGTCAGTATCGTTCGCTATTGTGGACCAAGTTTCGTTGTAAAATGTGTTATTGGGACCGTGCACATTGCCGAGATGTGTGGTGGAACAAAGATACTTGAGGTCGGGGTCGCGGTCATCGACGATATAGGTCACCGTGGCCATGATGGGCGTACAGCAGTGGCACGAGTTTGACGACCAGAAGGCTCATATAAAGGCGACGCCTATAAACACGTGTTACGTGGCATGTTGTAGTAGTAGTTGAAGAATGCGAACACCGCGGAGTCGGAGGACACTTGCAGATCGTGCATAGGCCCTGAGGAAGTCAAACGTTCAACTCATCGGGTAAGATTGAACGTCTACGTAGGCGTGAGTAGGGCCAATCGCTTCGGACAATTGTAGCTTCCGGTCCTTGGAGCCTGCGATGCAGTTGAGCGGATCATGATCCCACTGAACGCGCCGTTACACGGAGCTGCGCTGTCAGTCCGATTAATACAAGCGTCTGCCAGCTTAAAAGCAAGTGACGTTACCGAAGAAGCTAAGACTGCTTCTGAGCCATTGATGGCATTGAGGTTTGCGGAGGTAGAAATCTGCCGACGGTCAGAGGATGGGTCAAGTTTAAATTTCATCATGGAGGGAACAGCGCGTGCTAACTCACGTCCACAATCTCGGCACGTGGTCCGTTGAGCCCATAATTCGCGTCGGCGACTGGAAGTCGGACCCGGGCCCTGCGGCGCCGTTGCGAACGCAGTCGAGAATGCGCGACCCATACTTTGAAAGATGATACTTTCTCCGAATATGAATGTTTACTTCCGGTCCGGGACATGTCTTTGAATTTAACGAGAAGTCGAACGATTGTTGATGATGTCGAGAGCGTCAAATGTCTTCTCCATGTCATATTGACGCCTTGAAGTTATAGATTCAACATGAGCTATCTAGGAACAGAATTTAGACTGTAGCAACAGCACGACAGTATAGATACTTAAACTTACTGCGACGTGGTACCAGTGATGCGGCAGTCTCCCAGCGACGCGGTGGCCTGAGGGCCAAGGTGACGCGGCGGTGAGAAGCTGTCCGAGCTTGAAGACACCACCTCGCTATAACGCGGTGGTCCCGACTCGGATCATCATCCACAGTTGCAGAGACGACAGACAGAATCAGCATTCGGGACGGATGATGATAACTCACCTGATGGATCAGGCATTTCCGGAACAAGGACGGTTTCCGCGCGCTCAGGAGCAGTCGCTTTGTCGACTTCGCAAAGAATACCGGTTCCGTAAAGACATGGTGTCGAAGGTCGCTATTAAACCAAGAAGTCGAGATTGAGAAGAAAAGCAGAGGGTTGTTGCCTAGGATATCCGGGTTGATCAGACCTGGAGGCTCCAGTTGTGTCTAAAGGGTTAGTTGGGTTGTCGAAAAATATGTGGGGCTCACGAGACACAGAACAGAAGATAAATATTTTAGAAAAGAGTTTTTTGAGGGCGTTCGAAGCTAGAGAGAACTGGGTTATCGTAGATTCAATGATACTCGTACGGGCAGTGTCTAAGCTCTGTATACTGTCAGTAAGAGTAGGAATAAAAGAAACTAACTGAAATATCACTGTGGCACAGCAGCGTCTCCGAGACGGGTCCGATGTCGGATAGCGAGGAAAGCCGCACCAACAGATAGTCTAACAACGAAAGGCGAACAAAGGATAACAGAAAAGAACAAGAAAGGATGAAAGTAAAGAAGAAGAATGGATGGATGAGGTAAGCTAGTTACCCGTTAAGGAACGTGTCCGTCTTTCAGAGCCCCATTCTGTTGAGCTTATCCTTCGCCATCTTAGTGATGTTCTCCCTCTTGCGAGTCGACCCCGCCAATGACGCCGGTGGAACGACGTCGACAGTGACCGAGCCGGGACCTTCCGGCAAGTGAGCACTCTTGGTGAAGTACTCCTCCGCCATAATCTTGACAGAACAAACTTTGGTGGTAAGCGGATAGTAGCCTCCCCATGGGCCAATGTTCCACTCCTCGCCCCATGCGTCGTTAATGAATGTGATGTCGTCGCGGAAAACGAAGCGCCTCTGGTAGAAGAAAAGCTGCGAGCGGGGCGCGACGTTAACAGTGATGGCCGTGGTCTGGGTCGAGATCGTCTCGGTGGACTTGAAAGTGCGCCTCCTGCGGCCCAAGCCTATGGACATGCCCTTGTAGGACGCACCAAGGTTGAAGCCCTTGTTGACCTCACCGCCCTGGGTGATGGTGAGTCCAGTCGTGTAGGAGTACTTGTACTGCTGCATTGCATCGGTGTCGTTTATCCAAGCAATGCGCTGGACCCACTCGATCCTCTCGAGGAAGCGGTTGATGACGGCGTACATGGCCTCGGCGCCGGTCGGATGACGAGGTTCGTCGTAAATCGTCACCCGACCGGCGAAGGCGCGTGCAGTACCGGTGGCGTTGTATACGCGGTAGGCGTACAGATCCTCGAGAGATATGGCATCGTGAGCGGTATGCTCGACTTGCTCCTCGACTTGAATATGTTCTACACCGGGGTCGATAACCAGGGCATTCTGTGCGGGAAGGGTCAGACTGAGTAATATCAGAAGCCACCACTCACCGTGGGCGCGGATGGCTGAGATATGGCATCGTGAGCGGTATGCTCGACTTGCTCCTCGACTTGAGTGTGTTCTACACCAGGGTCGCTAACCAGGGCATTCTGTGCGGGACGGGTCAGACTGAGTAACATCAGAAGTCTGAAGCCACCACTCACTGCTGCGGGCACGGATGGCTGAGAAGACATGCTTTACAAGCACTTGTTGTACGATGGATGGGATTATTAGTAGCTGAAGCACTGAAATATTGGAGCTCTGCCCTGCTGGCTTTATAGAAATCCAGGGCACTGCTGGCTTACGATCTCTTAGGCCTTCGTCGTAAGCCTCCTTTCATTTCGTCTGTTCAAGCTCCACAGAGACATCGTTCTCGTATACGTCGTGCATCCACACATCAATCAGTAGCGTCAATCGGCTATGCTGGAGCGCAGCGAAGGCACGTCTGGGCACTTGTGCTTGTCCTTCCTGTCGTTCTTCTCCTTCTCATCATCGCACTTCTTCTTCTCGTCCTGCTTGTCCTTCCAGTCATACTTTTAGAGTTTCTGAATACGCCGGCGTTAGCTAAAATATTAAGGCATTAGGCGCAAGGTTACATACGCATGACACGTCGAATCCTGAGCTACGGTGACCTTCATCGAGGATAATAGTAATGACTTTAGCTTTTAGGTGGCTCGAAGCTGTCGAGCGGACTGAGGAGGGTAGAGCGCCTCGGGCGCCGAGATGGAGGGGAGGGTAAAGCGCCTTGAAGTCCTTGCGTGAAGTTTAGACGACACGCCAGTACAGACTTTGATGTAGGATGGTATGCGTGGACTCATGGTTGAAGCGCCTCATGCATGCCATGTGGATGCGCTAATGCAAGCTCAGAAAACGCCTTGCCCAAGCATTCATCAATAACTCGGTCATAATAGTCTAGAGGAATGATATGCCCCTCATTAGACGGAGGAGTAGTAATCGAGTTCCACCGTGGCGACAATGAAGGATTTCTGAGGATAGAGAAGAGCTGAGAAAGCACAAGTTCATCACTGACAGAGATAAAGTGACCAAGTAAGCTAGGCGTGGGAATTTCGGCAGGGAAGATGCCGGTCGTTGCCGGAGAGTCTTTCTGACCGCCACCAACAATGACAGTTGGGACAACGTCCACCGCCTCTATGCTCTATGAATGCGACGTTCTGCTCGGGAAGCCTGGCTTTTTGGTTGTACTCCATCAGGACGCGCCCTTCTCTAAACGTGCGCCGAATGTCGAGATGCCAGTGGAAGGATAACGCAGCTTCATGGGATCCGGAGAATCAGGATAAGTGCCTTTGCTCATCATGAGCCGCGGCTCTAACGACCCTAATGGTACCGAGGAGATGAGGATGAGATCGTGATAGAGGCCTGGAGAGGAAAACTGGCAAAGTAGCGCAGACAGGTCGGTGTTCACAGTTTTGTTGTTTGCTCTTTTTCACATCCATGGCCTCAGATTTCGTGCGGATAAGCCCTGAGGGTTCCCAGGCGGGCACCGGCAGACAGCTTACATAACGAGCGCCAAAGTAAAGGAGACTTGGAGAACTCTGGGAAGCGATAGGGTTCAGACCGTCGAGGATAATACTCTAAGTTATGAACAGGCGCGATGACCTCGGCGAGCATCAAGTTGATGTAATTATACGCGTCACACGTGCGTTGACGCCTCACCTTCGTTTCTTGGAACTAGCGAGATCCTTACTAAAAGTGCACATGTTGGGCACGCATCAAATCGCCGGTTTGTGCTGTCGAAAGTCGGCCCACATCGGTTTCCTCTTCTCTATCACCTCAGTTAGCCATTCAGTAAGTCCCGTCATTTTCAGGTCTTGTTTGCGTGTTGATTAATGATAATCAGTGAACGCGGTAGCAGTGTATTGCGCTTCGAGCACAGGCAATCAGCCGGCGTTTGTGCATGCAGCTAAATGTAAGTAGGGTCTTTAGGCGCATGTGACTCTTTTATTGAACGTGGACAGCACTGGGTACAGCTATTGCTCGAGCCAATCGGACGTTGGTCTATGGAGGAGGGTCTACGGGGTTGATGGGGGAGGTATCTGCCGCTGCGCTCAAGGAGGATGGGGAGGTTGTTGGTATTACTCCGGCTGCCATGGTAGATGTCCATGGAAGTGTTTCTGGCCTTGGCGTTGGCCGTCTAGAAGAGGTGGGAAACACAGTGGAGCTCGAAGACTACTACTCACAATGCACAACTTAGATTGTCGTTGATTCGATGCATGAGCGTAAAGTGGAGATGGCTAAAAGGGTCGATGGATTTGTCGCGCTGCCCGGAGGGTTCGGGACGTACGAAGAGGTAATAGGTTTTGACATTTCCGTTCATTACTAGAGCCTTACGCGTTGGTAGCTCATGGAAGTGACAACCTGGACTCAAATCGGGATGCACACCAAACGTCAGTACTCATCGTTCTCACTATGTTCGTTCAAATCGTCTTACACCGTCATTAGCCGTCATCATTCTCAACGTACTCTCGTTCTACGACCCCATACGCGCGCTTATCCGGAACGGCATCGGTGCAGGATTTATCGCGCCCGTTAACGAGAAAATCATCGTATTCGTTGATGGACCAACATCTTTAGAGGAGCATGGTAGTTTTGATTGGGGCAATGCTGCATTGGAGGCTATCAATGGATGGACTTGGGAAGCCGAATCGATGTACGATTGGACGATACGCTGCCGGGAGGAGAGAGATGATGCGGAGCTGGGGGCGACCTAAGGAGGTGTTATGTACCAGGACAGCCAAGGGTTTTCGAGGTTGGCATGTCCGAGGTTGGACCACCAGATTACTGAAATCTTTTGGGCCGCTCATTTTGCGGGCTGTACTCGTGTTTTGATTGCGTCCCTTTTAACATTAAATGGTTAGCCGTTACGTAACGTCCTGTCGTTGTTCCCTCCGACAGTCATGTCGCCAGCAAGGTGTAACACTTGTTGAAGTTTCTGAAGCAGAGTCAAATATTCTCAAATCGCGATGACTCCTTATGAATCAGAGGAACTCCCTTGGGATTGTAAGTTTCTTCTGTCCATGCAGAAATTCTAATGATGATGCTCTCACTTCAGGTCTGACTGACCATGTCCTATTCCACGGAAAGAATCAATTCACGTTACGCCCCGAATCGAAGAAGGAAGCGCGAAAAGCGTCGTTCCTCAAGTTCGCGCTCAGTCTCTCTTCTCTAGTCTTCCAATCTGTGGAGGAGCAGCTGGCATCTATTCCCAAACCCGATGCTTCACGAGAGGAGTGGCAGGCGGCTGGAGTTTTTGAGGATGCACTGTTCCCTCATAGCATTCTTCAGCCAGACTCATATCATGCCAATCGCAAGGCCTTTGAGCGACGGGCAAAATGGGAATCACTTGACGTTGCTCAGAGCCGCGCGGATCTGCTAGCCGCCGCCGATGTCGTTCAGATCGCGCTGGTCCTTTCTGAAAACCCTCTCCAATTTCTTCCCTCCCTTATCCACCTCGCGCAGCATCCTAGGGTTCAGCTCTCTTGCATTGAAAGAATTACAGTCGCCAACACTCATCGTTGGAATCACGGTAAGCTACTCTGATTGGCCAGAGCAATGAAATTTGAGCTGACAGCCTGTGAAAGGTCATACGCCTCCGCAAGGCATTCAAATTATGGTCGAGTTGGCCATCGTCACTTTTTTGGACCTCAACCTGACGATTGCACAGTCCAGATCTGGTGAAAATGCCGTTCACAGCTCACGCCTCTACGTAAACAACGTATTTTCGCCCTTATTATCTCCCGAATCTCGCCATACTCAGAACCACTGTTCTTTCCTTCATATCGTCGCTCTATGCACAATTACCACGGAACTAGTTTCAAGGGATCGCGCACTTGGTAGCGAGCGTCGCAAGTTTGGGCGCCACGACTTGGCGCTGTTGATCTTATCTCAGTTGGAAGGCATTAGCGCCGTATTTCATGTACCAGGACTTTTGAGGGCGATTCAAGATCTCGCTGCTTCGGAGCCGCCCCAGAACATGCCAACCGAATCGCCTCAGCAGGGTACACTGGCTTGCCTGCCCATCGAGATCCAGTTCCACATCTACTCGTTCCTCCCTAAACGCTGCTTACTTTGCCTGTGGACACTCTGCAAAACGGTCCGGGAGGTCTGCTTGTCTTTGATTTATGCCGATCCTTTGAGCATAATCCTTCCGATGCCTGGTCAAAGCAGTGCCACGTATAGTCAATCTGCTTATAGACTGGTCCGTCTATTGAAAACTCGGCCGGATCTGTGCGCTGTGATGTGCAGTTTCCGAACCAGAGCATTCGATGCTGTCGCGAGACTTCGTCCTCCCCAAGGGGTGTATGATCCTCCGTTGAAGGAGTTATCTCTTCCCAACCTTCAAAATTTGGTATTATCATTATCGATCTCCCCATGTCAGGAATGTAGGCTCATCAATAGGGCCGGTGCATGTCATGAAATCGTCTACGCGGCTATGGGCAGGGTAGCTCGACAGTGGCCAAATCTGTCATCACTCACTATCCATCTGTACGAGATACCTCTCAATTCACACCTCGGGATGCTGTCAATCACTGATAATGATTCTGCGCCGGAGTCTCTCCCAAACGGTCTCGTCACTCTTAGGATTACTTCTTGGGCACCCCTTTTTGAGCGGCCTAGCCAGGATTATACCTCTCTGAGTCACCGTGTCATCACAGCTTCGGCGACGACCCTGCACACCCTCGTTATTCACGTCAGTCACAAATTTCCTGAAATCATGGGGTGTTCAAATCTACGTATTCTATCTCTCATGACGGATCTTCCCTCCTCGGATGTTGAGAGATTCTTGAAATACTTTCCCTCCATCGAAACACTGCGACTGGAGCCTACCAAAAAATTATGCGAGCTGCAGAGCGTGGTGCAAACCCAGCCGCGTAAAGTGCATGTCATCCCAACTTTGGGCCACTTGCAGTTCTCGACGCCGTATTATCCCTACGAATTACCCTGCTCCATTCAAACAATTACGTTCGAGCAGACGTCTTTGCTCCCTGAAGCGTACCATCCTTGTTCTTCGACCGAGGCTCTGCTCCTTCGTAAATGGCAGCACACCGATCATCTCTCCCTTGACGAAGAGGTGGAGACAATCGGTAGAATGTTCCCTCAACTTCGCTCATTACAGGTTTCCCAGTCCTGGGATTGCGCTCCCTCGGCCGGGCAGATGGATCTTTTGGTGAGTTGGAAAGTACACGTCCTACTGATTTACGATTGATCATGAATACCTATAGCTATCTCTCGCCGAAGCCGTTTCCCATTCACTGCCCCACTTGGAGGTTCTTATCGTTTCTCTTATCCGGTTCAGTCGTCGTCCAAGACGATGTGATTATCCCTTGGATGACGGGATCGACGACTTGCAAAGACGTCATGCCATTGACTTCTTCACGACTTGCCCCAGCCTTCGAGTTATTTCATTTGATGGTGTACCAGATGTTTGGGATCCCACCGGCCGTTTTCCATTTCGAGTCTGGGTGAAAACGTCAGGAGAGGAGGAAAACTCGGTCAATGCCAGGATGGGCGGGCGGAGAGATATTCCGTGGAAACTGGAGGAATTCTGGCAGGATATTGGAGTGCCGATTCCTGAGTAGAGACCATTCGCGATTCAACCGGGAAAGCTTGTGGTCAGTCATGAAATCCGATGCATTGAAGAGTAGTTCGCGGTCTGGCGGGTGCTGGTGGACGGGCTGCATGGGTACACCCATGTCTTTTTGATAAATCATTAAGAATAGATTCAGGTGATCGTTGAAGGCGTGTCTAAATCTATAAACGAAGTTTGAAACGCATCCTGTCACTGATCTGGCCTTCAGTGGCGGTCAGGTGCGTTGAAACGGGCAAACATTGTTCAACCTCAGGCCTTGGAGACTGTGACAGCTGAAAGAGTGGGTGATTCATGTTACCTAAGTATGATACTACCCTAGGCCTGACACTCCATCTCCCGATGTCCGCCGTAAGGATTCCTCCCTCACTGTTCTCATACTAGCCCTTTCCTGAGTCTAAGAAGCATAGGCAACATGTCGGCCATTGAATCACACTGAGTCGCGAACATGTTTGTTCTGAATTCTGAACATCAGCACCCGCAATGTAGAACGTGTCTGGGCACATAACCAGAAGAACGGTGTAGTCAACTCCGTACACTGTAGCTGATTCGACAACGGTCTCTTGGGACCGGCGCTGACTCGCGAAATGCGCTGTAGGAGAAGGCGAACTGGCCATCCTCAAGCCAAGGCGATGTGTATACTCTGCCAAAGTGTTCGGACGCTGACGGCCGAAGTAGGCCGCGCAGTCCCGTTTGGTGCATGAACGCCCACTGATCACATCGACTCCTCAATGAGACATCCAAGCTAGGCTTTCATTGATGTCGTGGGGACAGTCAGTCGTCGACAGGGTCTTGTGCTGCTCAGTGAATCGAACGAAAAGCGGTCGAATCTGTCGGAGGTGAAAGGACGCATCTAAATTGAGGCCAGACGTTGAACAAGGGAATGACCTGATACAACTGTACTAGTTAAGCACGAGATATGAAAAAGGATATCCGCCTTGATGAAGGTCTCGCTGATATGAGTAAGTTAGTTGGCGCCGTCCGCATTGGCCGGAGCAGGCAGGTCAAGCGTTTAGAGAAACAATGCGCCTATCCTGGATAGTCAGTAACAGGCTGAGAGAGCGAATGGTAACGGAAATCGTGCAGACCTAGTATTCAATATGTTCCAAACCGAGGGCAACAATCACAACGATAACACGTCTTTTGCCAAAGTTTGCGAAAGAAAGGTGATGATCGCAGCGGGCGATCATCCGAGCGATTGTAAAAGCTCGTAACACGATGCGCAGGTCAAGCGACTACGTCCAGTGGGAACAAGAACCCGTAGGCCATCCTATCGCGGCACTAGGTCGCCTGGACTGATCCCGTCCTCCTCCTGGGGGAAAGTGACGGCTGGGAGCTACATCAACAGAGTTCTCTTGTCGGGGAGCACGAATGCGGGGTGCGAAAGGGGGTGCGTGGAAAAAGAATGCCTGAACGGACTCGATGCGCGTGGTGGTGATATATAGAATATGGGAGCCAGAAGGGTTGGCATAGTGGCTGCTCGAACAGGGACGGGGAAAGACGTCTACCGAAGTAGCAGCGCAGACGAGTGTCCTATTAGGGACAATTCTCAAAGCAGTAGGAGTGTCGCATCGGGAAAACAAAGGCGCAAGTAGACGTCGCAAAGATTTAACAAAGATTGCATCTGGCTGAGTTGGTGCTCGAATAGATCGTTTCAACCTAGTTTAGGCATCAGATGATGATGACTCGCACAAGACTTCAAGGCTTTACCGGGGAGGAGGGTCCAGCTACTCGTGCTATGCGGTGGGAATGGATATGAAAGAAGGAAGAGAAATGTAAAAAGTGATCGACCCTGTGCCGACGGCTTCTTCATCTAGGCTACAGTTTCTCTACGCCGCTTGATAACGCGTGCATGGTACTATGGTTCTACCAGGAATCGAATCTTTCCTTTTCTGCTCCAACATCGCATTAACACGTCGATGTGGCAATCTCAAGCTCAAGGTACGGCACGTAACAAAAGAACGGTTATACTTATTGCAAACTACATGGACCAGTTATACTCCAATTGTTCTCCATCCAAACACAGGAGATCGGAGACAGATTGAACTTGTGACTAAATCAGAAATCGCGAACCCATCCACTGCTCTGGGTGATGAAATTAAGTTGCCCGTCTCCATGCTGATCCTGGCCGCCCGCGTTCGTGTTCATGCTCGAATCAATCGCATCCGAGAACGCAGAGCACGTATACAGCGCGGCTTGTCCATTAGGGAGTGTGATGCCCTACACCGTAAGCCCTCGGTCAGTCGAATAGTGGGAGGCTCTCACCTTCCCAAAGTTGTCCAAGTAAACATTGACGGCTTTGCAGTCGCAGATTTTGATGCAGAACTCGACGCAATCTGTGGTCGACGAACGTAAGTACGTGAACAGACATATGGACAGGGACCGACCCTCTACAGGTGTACCGGGATCGACCAACGTGAACGTCATGTACGACGAGGACTGCGTCGCGGCGGTCGCGTTGTCAAAGACCTCAGAGAAGAACGGGACGCGCGCGTCGAGTTCAGCGACGGGTGACGCAGCGACGAAGGCGGCGAGAGCAACGATGGCAACGAGAGGGTTCATGTCTGAGTTATGTGACTTGGGGTAAGTGTTTGCTTCAAACGCTTGCTGACTTTTCTTGTCGATTCGGGCACCCTTTTATACGCGTTGTGAGCCTCAAGGCACGCGTCGAGAGGTACGACGTCAATCACTACAAACATTCATCAGTGCACCGAGAACACGCTGTCTGGCGTACTGGCGGGGGGCGCCGGGGTCACCGGAAGGATATTTTAGAGATGCTTAGTATATGTCACGGAGAAATCGCCGTCTAAGCACTACCAGAACGAAGATATGGATTGAGCAGGTCTAGACTCATGTGAGATGCACAAATGAAGCTAGTAAAATGACATGGATAACACACCAATCATAAGGCCAGGGACCGGTGAAATTAGAAGAGGTCAACTTTTGGCAGTGAGCATTCTGTCCGTCAGAACATGGGGTACTGTACCTCGCGAAAAAGTGTTCATAAACAGGACAAGGGACGCAATGGGACAGCTAGGTGTTGAAAAATAAACGTTCTCCTGCGGGATCAAGATTGAAGGTTAAGTCAAGTTGAGTGATTGATTTATTGTGGCGCTGGGTGTGAGCGGCCCAAGCAAGGGCGAAGCTGCACAGCCACGACTTTTTTGGCCCAGAAGCCTTGAAGGTTAGCGCGCGAAGACAAAGAACAAGAAGAGTATCCTTGTACAAAGGGGAGCATACTCACGAAAAACATCCCACCCCGAGTCCCGCGACATCTCGCGCATGCCGATGCCGTCTAGACCTCTCTGCTGTCATCCTCGGTAAACCAGTGCACGTTGGCACTGACAAGCATCGGTTCGCGAAGGAGCAAGCCTAATTGAGCCATTGAGATTATTCGGGAGAGCGGGGAAAGCTTTCGTGCGTAACTTACATGCAATTTCCACTGTTGACCTCACCGCAGGTCACTTTTACAGCCCGAAGTGGACTCGGGACTGCGGCATGGTTTAACGGTACTTTAGAATTTGCCTCGTGTAAGTTCGTGGCGCGCTTTGCGCTTCCGTACCAGAGGCTTCCAGTTCAAGCTGATCCCCGGGCCAGGTCCATCATCTCCCTCCACGCAGTTCGTCTCGCGTGTATATGCTCACTCAAGCCACCGAGACCACCGGAAAATGTAAAGTAAAAGGGACAAACTTATCAACAAGGGCGGGAAGACCCATTGCGCAGAATGTGTCCCAAGATAGATCTAACACGTCTCCGTATACGTCGCCAGAGGACTGAGGAGCCGTTTGTACCGGAACACTGGAATGGGGTCGCCTGTGATGTCCACGGCTCGTCTTCGCGGATGGCATGGTTCAAACAGATCACCGTTGAGCCCCTAAATGAAAGTTGAAGGTATGTCAACGTTCCAACGCGCAGTCTCATCAAGTGACCATCGGGCTGGCATTACGTGTCATTCAACAGAATACAAGTGGTTGAAACGCGTACTATCGCTCATCTGGCATTCAGGCATGTTCGAACGTGCGAGCATCTTCCAAAGACGTCCGTGGCGGGAGGCGGAGATGTTTGAGTTGGACTATCTCATATGCGAGAAACAGCCATCAGTACATTGGGTAATCGAGGACTTAATGGTGTCCCTCTGTCTCATTCAAAGAATTTAACAACAGGTAACATGGGCCCTTACCTGGTCGGCAAGATCTGCAATCTCCTCTTGATTCAGATTTCATTAGATGCTTGCCGCCGCGGAGTCGCAGAGTTATCTGCTCTGTTTGTCAGAATTGAATCACTTTCTTACTCTTGTGCTGTTATGTTCCTTTTGAACATGAATGTCAAGAGTAATTGTTTGCCTGTGTTTGGCAGGAGCATCAGGCGTGTTTTTGCACCATCACGGTCGTATCCAAGTCGTATCGACACGCTTTACCGTACGGTCCACCTTTCCATCAGGCAGATCACTAAATCCTCATTCAGGTTCTATGCTAGAACACCAATGGCGCCGTCTCATGTGAATGATACTCGTCCTCGGCGGCGAGAGCTATATTCGTGAGGAAGAGCCATACTGCCAAGCCTCTCTCACTCCTTCATTTTCCCTGGATCTCGGTGTCTTGAGCATTTTATGGCTCTGCGCATATAAAAGAGATTTCTTCCTTGCCCTCCACTCACTCAGCATCATTGTACTCTTGGCATGTTGCTTCGCAAAGTCGTCCTGCAGTTTAGCCTTATTGGTCTTTTCGTCGTTGTCTCTGCCTCTGCCCACCGCGTCACTTGTCGTAACGCACCTGGAGATTCGGGATTCCCGACAAACGAAGCCTGGAGTACATTAAACGCGTCCATTTCTGGGCGCCTTGCAAGAGTTGTCCCTTCTGCCCAGTTCTGCAAAGATCGCGGAGGATGCACGGATGCTGAATGGACTAGTGCGCTCTTTCGCGCTAATATTCCTGGTGCGATGGACGAGGTTTGTTTTCTCAATCTCTAAAAAGTCTTCCGTTCTGACGTCCCGACAATGTACTAGGTTAATTGGGAACAGGTATCCTTTTCTCCCTATCCCCTGATTGATGAAATTGAATTAATAGAACGTTAGGACTACGAGTCTAACCCTCCGGAGGTTTCCGTGCGCAATACGACTGGAGAATATGCACAAGGCAATGTTCCTTTGTATGCAGTCCTGGCGACCACCCTCGAAGATGTCAAGGTAAGGAACATACTTACTCCTCTGTTGTCTATGCTAAAGATAATACCAGGCCGGTATCGCCTTCGCAAATGCGCACAATCTACGCGTTTCTATCAAGGCTTCGGGACACGACCTTCTGGGCCGATCCACTGCGCGGAATTCACTGTTGATATCGACCCATTTTCTCCAGAACATTTCGTTTCATGATAACTTCAAAGTTGGCCACAACAGCAAGGGCTCAGCGGTCACCGTCGGTAGCGGTGTTTTCTTCAAGACTTTGTACCAGGCTTCCAAGGCCAAGGGCAAAATTGTTGTCGCCGGATACGCTAGCACCGTCGTCGCCGCAGGAGGGTACATTCAAGGCGCTGGGCATTCACCGCTTTCTCCTCTTCTTGGTTTGGCAGCCGACAATGTTCTTCGTACGTTGTCTCATGATGTCCTTTCTGAGAGCTTGATTGACGGTCCTGCAGAGTTCACCGTTGTCACTGGGAACGGAGACGTCGTCGTTGCGGATGAGACTCAGCACAGTGATCGTTGGTCTTCTCCTTCTACCTTCTCTTTGCGACTCACCACGATACGTTAGTTTTCTGGGCTCTTCGGGGAGGCGGTGCCGGGTCATGGGGAGTCATTTTGTCCGCGACGTTCCGCACTTTCAGCACCTTCAATGGCACGGTGTCCAACATTCTCATTGGCACCAACGGCTCTGCCGCCACGTTTGGCGACATCATGCGCTTGCACGCCCGACATATTTTCGACATGGACGACTTGCGCGCTTCGCAGTACTTTACCGCCATCCATAACGCGTCGTCTGAGTTCAAACCGTTCGAGTTGAATCTATCAACATATTTCCCCAAGACTGCGGCGGCCGTTGCAACGGCGGCAATGCAACCCTTCTTGGACGACATTGTGGCGATTGGCGGCACGATTGGCTTACAGTCGGTCCAGGAAATAATCTTCAACGACGCGATTACTATTCCAGACGACCCAGTTGGCGTGAACCTCGTGATAGGTTCCAGGTTTTTCCGTGAAGATGTCTATCGGAGGTCGCCAGATGCTATCGGGGAGATGTACACCAGACTTTTTGAAAGTGGCACCTTTTAGTAAGCAGTGGTTTCCTTTCCCTCAATCTAAGATTGACTTTGTGCAGCATGATGGGTGCTCTGGTTGGTGGAGGTACCCATTTATGCTTTGATTCCGAAGACTGTTAGAGGCTAATTGGCTCGTTTCGACAGGAAAAGTAGCAGAGAACGCTCATGTCGATTCTGCCGTTAACCCAAAGTGGAGGTCAGCCAAGACGCTCGTATGGGTTATCCGGACGGACATTGTTGTCTTGTATTGACGCGCTGTCTAGGTAATTGCCTTCAATCCTTGGCCGGACGGTGTTGCACTGGCTGAAGTTCAGGCGATGAAGGAGGTTTTTCAGAAGACTCAACTACCCATCATGGAAGAAGTTGTCGGGAGGGACGCTGGCTCATACTCAAACGAGGCTGACTCGATGGAGCCACACTTTCAGACCACCTTTTATGGACCCAACTACCAGAGGCTCAGCAAGATCAAGACGAAATATGATCCCCGAGACCTTTTCATCGTTGCCGGTGGCGTTGGCAGTGAGCGTTGGGACGCAGACGGGTTCTGCAAGATTGTGTAACGACAAGCCTTTTCTAATCAATGAACATAGTGAGTTGTCTGTAGAATATTATTTAATCGTCGAGAACCAAAGGATGTAGTTATGAGCTAAGTATCAAGAAATGACAGTGTAGATTCTTGGGAGCAGCCAGTCGACAAGAAAGCCGAAAGCCAATTTGTATATTAAACGTTCAAGATAGTAGACGACCTCATAAAAACACCTACGTCCTTGTTCTGAGCACCGCGTTGAGAAAGGTCCCCAGTCAACAAGCTTGTATGGTCCTGTTTACCCTCAACATTGCATTGGACCAGGCGCTGAATATCAATTTGAGTGGGTACATTCTTAGGCATGAAGGACGACTAAGTATCTCACAACCGTCGCCCGTGACCCGGAGAGGTTTAAAGGTCCAAGTCGTGCCAAAGCATATGACTGAAGAACGCCGAAGAGTTCATCGCTGCCGTCTCAATGGAATAGATAACCAGTGGTTTATCGTTGTGCCACGCCTTCTAAGTGGTGTACTCTCTTCGCACGTGGACTAGGAACAACTCGATTTAGCCGCTATAGCTGGCGGCTATACTTCAAGCACTGTTCTCGTGGCGCGTTTACTGGTCCCAAGCTCACCAACACCTGGAAACGAAGGTCAGTTGATTGCTAACCTTTCTTGTTATCCCCTTGACCTCGCGTTGTGATAGTCACTTTTGTCTACAAGGAGACTCAGAAGTATAATCACCGCTCAGCGACTTCTGCAATAGAATGTGTTTGGTGCATCACTGCTATTCTTGTCACCTGCGATGACATTCATTGACTGCGTTTCTCAGCCGTGTACCTTCGTCGGGCTAATGTATAGCCCCTCTACTTGACAGCGAGGGAACCATCTGGACAGTATAAGAGCTTATCGCTCTCACTGTGAGACCACAAGGACTTCTGCAATGGCTGTCGACGCTGTGCCCTATGTGGAACCCTACGTCTTTCCACCTCCTACGAAGGAACCTTGTACGACGTTACTTCAAGCTCCCGTCCTGTTTCATAATGCCTGTATTCTGTAGTGCCTTACGCGGACTTGCCCATCATTGACCTTGCGAAGAACGCCACAGATGAAGGGCGTGCAGAGCTCGTACGCGAAGTTCGAGCTGCATTCAGCGATCATGGCTTTCTGTATGTCATAAATCACGGATTGACGAAAGAGCAGGTAAGTAGTCGCCGGTGGGTGTCATTCTCAATCAGTTGCTTAAGACACTGTGTGCATAGACGAAGAGGATGTTCGACATCGGAGAGTTAACACTCAGTGACGCAGTGAGCGACGAAGAGAAAAAGAAGTACGAGAGTCATACCCTGGAGACGGGTTCCTACCAAGGGTACAAGCTCCGGAAATATTGGGTATGTACTACATCCTGATACCTACTTCGCGACCAGTGATAATCGCTCGTTCTAGCATATTAACAATGGAGTTCGAGACGAGATTGAGATGTACAACTGTAGCTTTTCAAGTTCGTCTCGAGGAACTAGCACTGACCTGACTTACTCAACAGTCAACCGAGATGTGACGATGCGCGAACATCCGGTAGCTCTGAGGCCTTATCTTCCAGAGATCGAGATGTTCGGACGCCATAACCATCTCAACGTCCTGCACCCGCTCTTGAGGTTCGCCAGCCCATTTCCCGTGTAGTTGTTCGAGCTCAACGTGATCTTGAGGCTCCTCTCTCTTGGAATGGGCCTCGAAGAAAATCGCCTCGTGGATCTTCACGGCTACTCGGCGGTCGGGGAAAGCTTTGGTGGGTTGCTCCCGACATCTTTTTAGTGTGGCGTCGGTCATCTAACTCATCGTAGTCAGGTTCCTAAAGTAGTACGTCCTAATAATGGAATTATCCGATGACCAGGTTGGATCATCTTGTTTAACCAGCTACCCGCGATCCCCGGAAGCTGAAGAAAAGAGTGGCCAGGTCTGGTTGAAAGGCCATAGCGGTAGGCCTGCTGTTCGTAGTAGCACACTCTTCACTAAGTATAAGCTTTCTAGACATCGGTTCCATCACCCTTCTATACAGCCAGCCTGTAGCCGCCCTCCAAATCCAGTCAAGGTCCGGAGAATGGAGGTGGGTAAAGCATATTGACAACGCTTTGGTAAACCTTCGGTGATCTGTCATTAATGGCGACGACACTCAGTCATTTATCACAAGGTGGTCAATGCTGGTGATGCACTCGAGTTCCTCTCGGGTGGTCTTTACCGGGCCACAATTCATCGGTAAGAGCCACTCGCTATGATGACTGCCACACGCCGACCTATCCCGTAGTGTCGTACAGCCTCCGAAAGACCAACAGCAGTACACACGTCTCGGAGTGTTCTACTTCGCCTTACCAAACGACGACGTTGCACTCGCGCCTCTCGTTGATAGTCCCGTTTTGAAAGAAGTCGGAATCAAGCGCCGACCAGGCCTCTCAGATGAGCATCCCCCGAATGTCGCGGCGTGGCGCAAGGAAAGAACGAAGGCTTATGGAACGAGTCAACTCGTGAAGAAGGAGAATGGAGATGAAGAGGAAGTGATCAACGGCGTCGTGGTCAAGCATTACAACTAATGGCTGCTCTCAGGAAGGAAATCGAAGTAAGAAGTATCAACTCCTGTTGTAACAATATAAGTGGACCAGTTATCCTAACACCATTGTGCGCATCAACGGCGCAAGGCGAATCCCGTTTTTGTTCGACGTGTTGACGACAGCGAACCACAGGCAAGGAGACAGGGTATGGTGGTCAAAAGTCAAGCGTTCGATTTTAATCATCTGCAGCCCCCCGGACCTTGCCCCCGCTCGTGCCGACCTCTATCGGGGATGCGAGCAAACACTCTACATCCTTCTATCTCTCTATTCTTAGCCCCGAACTCTCAACCCAAAGTCGCTTATAGCACTGTCATTTCCAGTTTGGTTTGAACACCATTTTCACTATCAACAGAGAACGTTTGAACAATGAAAACCAGTTTCTTGTTACAAATAAATAAATGAGTTTTGTACAAGCCACGTCGTAAGCAAGAGTTTGAAAGTCGGCCTGAAAAGAAACGCCTAGGCTGAGGCGAAGGAACTAGCGTGCTCAAGAATGTCCTCGACATTCGGGAATCGTGGCGTGAATTTGCACTTGAAAGGGAGGGGATGGCTGGCGTACATTGTTAGAGACAACCGAAGAACATGCCACGGTGATACTCACAGTATGATGCTGTCAGTGTATGCTCTAGGATCGGGTAAGATATCATTCCCATCCGCGTCTTGCGCAGCTCCGATCTCGAATGCCCAGAGCAAGCATGCGACTTGGATATACGCTGTCTTCATAGCGAAGTAACGACCGGGACATATGCTAAGGTTGCGTGAGCATGAAATGGCTCCACTCAACTAACACGAGATCTCTCACCGTCTCCCGAACCCGAACACGCCTACTTTCGTAGGATCAGGTTGTGGCTCCGCGCCCAGGAATCGCTCCGGATCGAACGTCTCAGGGTTTGGGTAGACATCCTCGTCATGCATCATCGCCCTACAATAGAGTTTCAGTCAAGCACGAACAGCTTTAACAACAGTAGCGCACCAAACGTTTCCGAGAACAGTGGAGCCTAAAAGAGCAGTTCAAATCAGATGTTAACACCGCACAGCGAGGCAACTCACCAGCGGGTATACGATGCCCTTCGTAGACATCGTCGGTTACGTTTGCATGAGCAACAGCTTGATGTACTTGTGAATCTAAAGACGGACTGAAGCGGAGATGACATACATAAAGGTAGCACGGGTCGCCATCGCATAGCTTCCCAAATGATGGCCGCCACGAAAGGAAGATTCGACTGGTCCTCAAAGCTTGGGAGCCTGGTCCTACCAACAACAGCGTCCAGCTCCTTTTGCGCTTTACGCTGTACGTCCGGATTAAGAACCATGGCGATGATAGTAGTCATGATTGCGGAGGTGGTCTGGTGGAAAGTAAAAGCTTGAGAACCTGGCCCTTGCCCACAATCACATAATGGCACATACCGTATCCGCGCCAGCTGTCATCGGGTTCGAATTAGTATTGAGCTCAGTACCATGATAAGAGAAAACTTACCCGCAAAGATAACGGCAGCGCAATTCTTGATAACTTGGACACTCTCTTTTTCATGAGCAACCTCGTTTCCCACTTGCTGATGTAGGCGTTCAAACCAGCGTGAAACTAGGGAGCCTTTCGCGTGACCTTTGGCCTGTCATGGAATCAGTAAGCAGGATTTGAGCACCAGGAAAGATCTCACCATCGCTTTCATAGTCCACTCGAAGGGCGCATTCAAAACTTCAAGCGAGTCCTTCGCCGCAATCTCCGCCTCCTTTTTGAACGAACCGAATGGGAACCAGGCTACAACGACGTGAGTTGCTGTCAGTCTACCTAGCACCTACGACGCACCTGGAACAAATCTGAGAATCGGGAAGAAGTCGATGAGATAGTTTCCCTGAAACATAGCCCATCCCGCTTCTTGCAAGGCCCTGTCTATGACATTCACAAACTTATCGTCCTTGGGTTGAACCTCATATCCATAGGCAACGCGGAGGACAATTGATCCAATGTGGCTAGACCACGCATGCGGTTAGCATAGACGCCCTGACGTCGAAATATGAAAGCTCACTGTCGAATAAGGGGACGGAACTCGTCTGGTTGGCGAAGGATCTGTTTCACCATCGCAACGGAAGCACGCCATTGAACAGGCTCATACACCCCGACTTCATTCGAGTTGAAGTATTGATGGAAGGTTTTGCGATGAAGTCTGTAGGATAAACTGTCGTAAACGTAAAACACGCCGTATAAATCAAGACGCACCTCCATGTGTCGGAATGTCGCATGAAGCCAAAACTCCATTTCCACTCCATGAGTTCGCCGGCCATGTAAAAAGCTATTCTAGAATGTTAGCACTATGCGTGACACGAGATACACTGAAAACACGAACACGGTCGGTCTGAATAGTTTCCAGAGCGCCTCTCAAGCAATTCGGTAGCTGCCTTCGTCGAGTTAATCACAACAAGCGGGTTGCCTGCGACGTTGACAGACACGACATCCGAGCCGTAGGTTGATTTCCAGTCGGCATACGCTAGCCATGCATTGCGCGTCGGTCGATCTAAAAGGTTGCCAATGATGGGAAGACCTTTGGGTCCAGGAGGAAGAGGTAATAGGCGGCGGCGGCGCCAAATACGCTCAACCACAACAACGGTCAGCCAAAGCGATACCAGAAAAATAATGGAGGCCATTCTGCTGTGGTGGAGAAGCATTATTCGAAAAGTGCACTGGGAATATCACAAACATATTCACCTGCTATACAGATGCGCCGTACCCGAGAGTGTCGTCGAAACCTACGTCAGTCCACTCGTTGTATGATGTGAGCGAGTTGTCGGGTGTGCGGAGACGAGGGGCAAGAGATAGGATACGACGAGTCGTAGATGGTCGGTGTACGGGTAGAGTAAAAGAACGAGACGGTTGCCACAGGCAATCAGTTCGACGTAGACAAGGGTCTTTCGAGTCCAGAATGAAGGGGGGAAGAGAAGGTAAGGGGACATTTTCCTAACTGGAGCTTAAGTACTCGAACAGAGCTGTCGAGATGGGGGCGGACAGATAGGAAATAGGTGTAAGTAATGTAGCTATAGAAGGATATAGTAAGGAGATAGGGAAGGTCACATAAACCATAGACATGAAAGTGTCCATAGAGGCATAAAGGAGAGTATCAAGGGGAAAACAGTGGGAATGAAGACGAAAACACGGGTAGCGTACATGCCCAAATCCGGATCCGAGTACGACGAACCGTACTTCCACAGCGTGACACAGCGCGAAAGGAGGACTAAACAGGGAAATAGAAGTGAAGAGTATAGATACCTGGGAGGCACTGTTCCCTAATAGAGTCCAGCGTCAACCGTCCATTTTCAAGAGGAACAAAGGCATGAGGTGAACGCGGTCACCGCGTTCACCTCATACGGTCGGAAAGTAGATTTCGGATCACCATGCGCGGACAGGAAACTCCTCCGACAATCTTTTCGACCACTAATCACGTACAGCATAGCCCGTGGCTGCGAAACGAAGCGAAGATCCGGTTCATAGAATACTGTACAGCATCAACGCTGACGCGAGGTTCGCAGGATACTATGATTGAGATGGCCCAGTCCTCAGCCATTGTTCTAGGACGACATACACCTTCCTTAGCGCAGACCCTAGATGCAATAGAGCGATAGCTGGGAAGGCGGGACCAAATTGTTAACCCTCTTCCTCCTGCCGTTGTCGCCAGAAGATGAAGCACATCTGATGGAGCGCTCCGGCTACATTGGGCTCGGCGCTCTGGGGATTCTCCTTCGGCGCGTCCGCGTCCCGACTGTGAGTTCGAGTCCATATCCACCGAGTTCCGGTTCGCCTCCTCGCCGCACGATGATCATGGGAGGAGCCGGTGTCAATGGGTAGAAAAGATGGTCAATCCTCAAACAGGGAGTAATGTGTGCCCCAGCCCCAGATGTGGGGGTCCGGGGTATACGAGTGCGATCGAAAACGATGTTGTTAAACGTAATATATGTCAACATGACAGACGGTGTACAGTATGTCGCTCTGTGCTGCGCTGGATTTTAGTGTTTGGATCGTCCAGGTCAGGTCCTTCGAACTCCACTCACCCTGAAACAGGCCTTCTCTTCTACGGCGTCGGAAACAAGACTTGGAAACAAATGAGTGGCTCCCTAGTCCGAAACTGACAACGTTCATCGTTGAGAGAGAAAGACTGACATGTCGATCCTTAATTCACGAAGGCACCACCGGTGAAGGATGGACCTCCACAGTGCGCGAGAGATCGAACTGGCCACGGGACAGGGACACCAGACCCTCTGCGGGAAGTGAACTACTCCACTGTCACCTGCAACACATCCATGTAAGGCATCGAAAAGGAAGGAACAATCTTCGGGTAGCATGGCGATAGATGTTCTGCTAGAGGTAGCGAGAGCAGAACGTTGGCCGCGTGGACCCGTATAATGCATTCAATCGCGAACTTCTCTAGATGCGTCCTGTCGAGTGTGCCCACACGATCCGGACCTCGTCTCTCTGTACCACTCCCACGGCGCAAGATCTGCTCGATGTTGGTATACCGGAAGGAGGCGAAAAATCAATTCTTCACCTTGAAGAAACAAAACGATGTATAGGATTTCCCGACCTCGCCTCCGTTTCACGAGATACAGAGAGGAATGGCTATCTGAGATTTTCCGTCCCCGACAGTAATGAGAAGCCCATGCGAAAAAGCGTGATAATTGGGAGGACTGTGACGTAGCCACGTCGACAGTCTGCGTGGGTGCTTATCCAAACTTCATCTGCTTTACGATATCGCATAGATGTTGACTCCTGCGTTGGTGGGTCGACCCGCCACTGTTCCTCGTCTGCCGATGTTTGGCTTTATTTGGCTGCACCATCCGCGACGTCTTGGGTGTTGATATCCTCGCATTCACGCCACGACGCGATTCCGTGCGCGACTGTCCGCCGGCCCCTCTCCACTCCTACCAGAGATAGGGATAAGTATTTGAAGCACCCGTGTACGCAAGCCAAATCTCACCTTCCCGACTTATGCCAGGCGATGACCTTTTCTCCGGATAAACGGTTGATCGAGCCTACGTCCACGTCCGGCAGCTTTGTTAAGGCTCGTTCATATAAAGCTCGAGCAAGCGTTTGTTCATCCCACATCCAATCCAACCACAACAATGTCCGATACCTACAAACGCGTAATCTTCGTCACTGGCGCCAACACCGGCGTCGGATTCGAGGTCGTCAAGGTTCTCGCGGAGAAAGGCCACCGCGTCTACCTCGGTGCACGAAACCAAGACGCAGGACTAGCCGCGCAAGCCAAACTCACCGCCGAAGGCTTAGACGTTCACTTTGTACTCCTCGACATCACATCCCCCGAATCCGTCGCCGCTGCCAAAGCCATTGTAGAGAAGGCCGAGGGACATTTAGACTCCCTTATCAACAACGCAGGCGTCGGGCTCATGCACGACAGCACTGGCGCTCTCTCCGAGCCGCTCTCCAACATTCACGACGCCATGGCCGTCAACTTTTTCGGTCTCATCACCGTCTGCCAGGCCTTCATCCCTCTCCTCCTCAGCGCTCCTGCGGGGAAAGCATGCATCGTGAATGTGTCGACACACATGGGGAGCAGCGCATTGATGGCGAGTCACCCAAAGACCATGTTCCACGATTGGATTGCCTACAATACGAGCAAGGCGGCGGCGAATTCGTATACGGTGGCGCTAGCGAAGGCGTTGGAGGGAAAGGTTAGGGTGAACGCTGTGACGCCCGGGTTCGTCTCGAGTCAGCTGAATGGGTTTGCGCCGGGAGGTAAGACATGGAGGGAGGGGGCGGAGGTCGTTGCGCCGTGGGCGGAAGAGAAAGATAGAACGTGTAAGTCATGAGTGCTGTTCGTTTCATTGCATGGATATTGACGCTTGGCAGGTGTATTTTGGGGAGATAAGGGCGAAGCCATTTCTTGGTAGAGAATTCCATCCGAAGAATCAGTAAGAGGAGGCAAGTGACGGATTATAATTCGGCTACGGTGACCTCCAAGGTTGAGATGATGACGTTATTCTTTCTTGCATTGAACTAGGATACTACCACAGAATGAGCGCGCGTTATTTGAGATTGAATGGAAGCACTTGCCATTGACAGCTCGTCCTAAGCTCACTTCACTCTGAATAGAATGATTAGCGAACAGTCAGGATTGTCGCGTTACCCGAAAAATTATCATATCCACTTACCGTGATGCGACGACGAGAATGAACAAAGCGGAAGATGCCAAATAAGCTGATGTTCTGTGTATGTTGACCAACGATTTATCCTCGTGGTCGTTAGCATCAACGTCCGGCCTGCTCTATAAGGCGCGCCTGCAGCTCTCGGAGCAAAAGTCTGTTGTAGATCATCCTCAGGATGCGTGGGTTAATCCAGCCAGACTCAGATCCCTCGATATAACAAGGCGCCACCTTGATGATGAAGAGTAAATTCGGCGTTATCAGCGTTTCTGTTTATTTATTACCTACATGAGCCGAGTTTGCTGCGTGCGCAAGATAAGTTCAAGAACCCTGTACGCAACACGTCAGGCGACTGAGCAGTGCAAACAAAAGAAATGTTCCCTACATCTGCCTCAGTTTAAACTCGGAGTCACGAATGGAGACCACCAGTCCCATCACGCCGGGAACTGGACGATTGCGAGGCATATCCAACGTTCCCGTTCAAATCGTGGGTACTGTAGAAGGATCGTGAAGGTCGGCCTGCAGTCGGAGACGACTGCGAGTGACAGTAGGACAGCTACATTAAGAGCTGACTCAAGAAACAATCTAAATCCACAGGGTGGAATGTTTGGCAACCGCAATCACCTATTCGAAGGAATTATGCGCTCCAGCGACTTTTCAAGGCAGGATGCCTGGACGCGGTGACTTCAATAACTGGTGCGAAGCAGCTGGTTAAAGACTAATAATCCTTGTGAGTTCTAGTGAAGCAAAAATGATGAATGTATTTACGGTCATTAAAACAGGCGCCAATGTCTCGATAGTAGACGGGTAGGGTTGTGTTGGTTTAAGGCGGGATTGTGTATAGTACACGTGCAGGGGGACAGCTCGTGTGGACGTGTAGTGCACCATGAGACGAAATGGGCAACGGTGAGTCTTGGCCTGCTTGTCTCGCGCGTAAATCCCTGGATGTTGCACGACGGAGCGTGGGTGAAGATGCATCATTGACGGTAGAGACGTGAAATGCTGCCTGTCGAAGCGTAGATTACGAGCGGCGCCATGATGGTAGACAATAGGTTACGAGCCCGCGACGAAAAACGCCGCCAACCGGTGCCCGGTCCGAAGCCGATCAGTGACGTCAACGGAAAACCTTGGTCCTCATAATTACGCCACACACGTCCTGACCACACCTTCGAGCCACTTATTAAATGTCTTTGCTCATTCGAGGTATGCCCCATATCTTTGCGCCCCAGACCGCCTCAAACTCAAACCTCGTGATGAGTCGCCCTCGTTTCCTGAATGGCAACAGTGCATACATATCTTTGGCGGGCCCTCTCTTTGTCACCCATGGCTTATTGTAGTGCTAGCCACTAATCGCTGACGTGTCATTCACATACGTACAACAATCGCTGATGCGTCATTTGGCATACTTATACGTACACGCCGCGTCGCCGCAACGTCACCGCCAAATACACAACTGTCATCGCCATCTCGTTCTTCGTTCCTGCGCACCCCAGAGGCTTCAGGATGACCATGACCGGGAACGGCGCTGTGTTCAGCTCATCCAGTGTGCCCGGGGGAGGGGAACACGCCCGGCGGGCCTATTTATACTACTATTTTACTCTGGAATAGTAGGTTGACACATTATGCTATTAACTCTAATGTTCTAAGTTCTACAGACTCCTACATGATCTAAGTAGTCCAAGAGTCAGTAGTTACTTCTCGTCGGTGCTGCTCGTACATTCGCAGTGAATGCATATTAAGTGAGTACCTGAAGCCCAGCGATGCATTATCCACGGGCTCTTTGGTGTTTGGAGTGATCATTTCATTGTGGTTCCAATGATTTGACTGATTTTTATCTGCCTTTGACAGAGCTTCATCCAAGACCCCCAGAGCGGCAGAAAGCCATTCACTGGTCCTTGCATCACTGAAACATTCCCGTACTGTTGTGTCACCAGGTAGTATAGGCGCAAGTCGTACGTGGTCCCACAATGGAAATTCTGCCAGTTTTCTTGTAGGACTTTGCAGCCAAGTCTGGAGTGCCTTCAGGATAAGGCGGCATTCCTGCCATGAGGGGTGCATTGCGTGCAATTCAACCAGACGAGTCACTTCCGTGACCTCGGAGGAAAGAACGATGAACGCAATTGTAAGATTATAAGGCTCGTATAAGTGCACCAGAAATTCGTGTCGGGTACACTCCTGTAATAGGGAAAGACCAGATATGTAGCAAGAGATCACTGGATAGATTCGGTCGGGAAACGGGCTGTTTTCGATGATCCAGGATAGGCCAAGACGTCTGATCCACTCAACGTCAACGAACAGACGGAACGCTCCTTCAGACCCTCGGGACAAAGCAACTGACATGGCATTGGTGGTGTTAAATGAAACCGATCTCCAACTTCCACGCCTGTTCAACCTAGCGACAGGATCGGCAATATAGTCGATGACCATATGGAAGATTTGCTGTTGGAACATCTGACAAAGAGATGAGGTGGGGGGCTCGCTTTGAGGCGACATCGAGCAAAATAGCACCACTGTTCTAACGAAACAACGATTCAGGCACGCTCTGAGCTCATCGGGCAGTTCCCCGCGATGAACGGTGAGCTTATCCGTTGCTACCCGAAGTAGATTTTCGAGCTCATGAACGTAAATCGTGGGTGCTGTTGCCTGATCCTTGCACAGTTCAGCAACATGGGCTGGAAATAGCCAAAGTACGCGCTCAAACACTTTGAGAAATGGCCAATCTTGTGCTGTGCTCGACAGCTCTCTGTCAAAATGGCGTAGCGCAAGTTTACCGAGAACTAAAAGAGCTTCTTCACTATGGACCTCAAACCGGGTTGAAGTCACCTTGTGGCCGGGTGACAGTCACCATTTCCTAGGTTTCCAAGTCCCGGCACGGTGAATTTGGATCAGGTCAGTTTCACCCTGTCTTTGGGTAAACTCCATCTCACTCTGAACTAAGGTTGATTTCAGCCATACTTTTCACCTCGTCAGATCAACCCGTCGTGTTAACTTTGTTTTCAAGTTGTAAAGATAGACATCTAATAACCATGTTTTCATTCATCCGGTATATAGTAGGATCGTTGTAAGGTACCGCTACGGTCTAAAATCGCCCAACGCTGTGGGCGCGCGCCAGGAACGGGAGGAATGCGGCCGACGACGCACTGCACAGCGCTCATATCAACGACTTCGTGGCGTCCCATCTTCGTATACACCGGAACTTCGCGGGTATGAAGCTTTCGCATAGTTGTCTCGCATCGGTGCACATGAGCGAGCAGGAGAACCTGTTCCTTCTCGAGTTCGAGCTCCGGAATGGGCGGTAAATGGACAACAAGAATGTTCTCCAGTTGTCCAAAGAACATCTGAGGATGAAACTGCGGTTTGCGACGTGGATAGCGGGCGTTGATATCAACGAGAAGGTCGTACTGAAAACGAATGAGTAAATGGATGGTGACACAACAGAAACATACCCGAATGAATGTGGCGTCACGCCGGTCATCTGCCAGAGACGACATGAGTGCGGCAGCTTTCATGTCGTCACCTCCTTCCAGACGTCGCACAGTAGCCCACTGGTGTACCTCATCAGGCTTGTAATGAGCCCGAATCGTAGCGACATCGACATCAAAGCGTGTCGCCAGGCAGATCAGAATCTTCTCGTGAACGTCGGATGCAATGTCACGACGTTGAGGAGGCAGGAGGACACATGAAGGATCTAAATGAATGGTCAGCGAGAATAGAATGACAGTGAGAACACGTACAGTCCGGGTGAGAAAAAGTATTCTTCGGCAATTGATGTAACTTTCGCAGGCGAGGCCGTTTCAGCTTCTCTTCGAGTCCGTATGTAACTTTGATTTGCGAGAGTTGCGCGGATAAAGTAACGTAGCTGTCGATAGCCGCGAACGGGTACCGACGACTCTTGATGGCTGGCTGCAAGCGTCCGCAATATCGTTCAGTCGGGAAAGCCCAATATGCCCACATAGGACCCATGATCTCAATCATGTCGGCAATATGAAGAATGACGTGTACTGTGAGAGGGCATGCGCGTGTACGATCCGGATTGTTTTGATAGTAAAGCCTATGAATGTTATCAGCGCATGCTTTGACGATTGAACAGGATTTACCGACCGTTCGTACTCAAGGACCCAGTCCTTGCACCCAGCGCGAATTTTCCGGATATCCTCGCGAGAGATTTCATACTGCAAACAGAGCTCGACGATGTTGACAAGATCAATGAAATGTTTATAGTAAATTGGCCGAGGAAATCGATTTTCGAGCAGAACGGGGGCAAGATGAAGTAGCCAGAATGACCAGGACTCGGCCGTCGTGGCTTGTTTATCGTCTGCAACATTCGGCGGATTTGCCGAGAAGGCAGAGGGAATGTACGGGCCACAGCGCGCCGTAGCAGCGCCAATTTCCTCCCAGACCTTCTCTTTAAACTCGTAGTCGCCCGTGCCCGTATCCATGCCTTTGAATTGGCCAGTCCATAGCAGCGTGAGATTCTTCATAACATTCTCGTAGATGAGATGCATGAAATCGTATGGGAAGGAGAGGGGAAAGACGATAGAAGAGAGATTGAAGAAGATCGATCTCCCTTTGATGCCGTACTTCGTTGCAAGTTCCTTCGACCGACTCTCCGTAGAAGCGAACTGAACCTCATCCGCCTGACGCTTGAACTCGTCCTCCGTTCGCAAAGGCAGGTTAAGCGGATCGTAGCGCTTGACACGCGAAGGGTCGGCCAAAACATCCGGGTGACGAGAACGATCAAGAGGGACATAATAGGTTCGACCGTCTGGCTCCTGAACCCCATTGATGTTGCACAGGCGACACGGTCGCACACCATTGTGGCCGGTCATGCGGGACGCAAGGGAAACGGCAGGAATATCGCCGAAAACAAGCATAAGGTAAGCACGCAGGGCAAAGACTTCACTAGTTGAGACGTTGAATGCACGGACACCTTTAGCAAGCTGCATAAGCTCCTGCACCAAGGGCCAAGCAAACGAGTCAAAGTCCTTTGGCTTCTTAGGGCCCGGGATGACACCAACACACAGAATATGCTCGAGATGGAAGCGGATATCTGGCGGAAGATTGTAATTATAGACCAAGAGCGGCCAACAAGTCTTCTTGCGGCGGCGCCAAGGTGCGAACCCATCCGTGGAAAGGCCTAAAGCAATGTCGTGTAGGAACTCGAAGTGCGAATACGGCAGTTCGACGCCATTAATAGTGACTCGCGTCTGAAAAAATGATATTAGTTAAGCGTTGGTTCATGGTGAATATAGACCTCACCTGTTGAAGTTGTTCATAAAGCTTTCCATCGAAAACATCCTCGATATGATCCGGGTGCTTCTTGAAAGTAGCGCGATACTTCAGCTTGTCAATCATGGACATATTGCGAAAGAAGCCGACGAGGCGAGGGATAAGGGGAACATAGGTAAATTGCTTGCGCGCCCGTTTCCCATCTGCTCGGTAACGTTCCTCGTTGCAGTACGGACACTTCTTTTCATCGGCGTGAGGTCCGACAAAGCAGCAACACGAGTTCACGCAGCAGTCGTAGGGAATGGGCCGAAACTTGGCAAGCCACTCGGCGCGAGCCTTCGTAACCTTCCATGTCGACAGCTCTTCATCATCAAAAACCCAAGGCTGATCATCAAAGGCCTCATCAGTCAAGTGGTGGTCAAGTTTGTGCGCGAAGCGCTTGAGAAGCCTGATTTCATCGTCGGTAAGTTCTTGGCCTGGCGGGGATAGTACATTAGTATATAGACACGGATAAATCAGAGACAACTCACCAAAGTCGGCCAATTCTGGTTCCATGTTTTCGTTTATAACATCGTCGAGTGATAGCCCCATGAAGCGGTCAGACATGCCGAGAAACTCATCATCCTCATCATCCAACTCTCCACCAAAATCAACGGAAACCCCCTCTGCGGTTCTGACATCCTCATCGACTCCGTTTGGATCATCGTCTTCATCATCGCTGTCCGGCGCATCCTCAACAGTAACCCGGCGAGGAGGATTCAAGATGGGTGGGGGTGCGCGAGATGCGGAATTGTCATCTCGCTGGTCGTCAATATCCATGCCAGTAGGAAATAGGGGGACATCGTCATGGAGAGGCGCAGGAGCCGGTGGAGATGGTGGCCGTGGGTGAGGGGATGGAGGCTGAACATCCAGCGCACGAACTGCGGGCTCGGCATCACTACCAAAGCCGTCGTCGCTGGAGAAGCCATCGTCGACGCTGTCAACATCCATCGTATCAGAAAGTGCCTCGTCATCGTCGTCGACGGTACGAATAGGCTTCGGTAGGGGGGGTAAAGTCACCGATGGTTGGATGTGGCCGTCACGATGCCGTTTAAGTGCACCAACTGTGACACGGCCGCCACAGATGGAACAGGTTGTTTTCGCGTTGCGGGGGTCCTTCTTGACCTTTCGGCGTCGTCCGGGACCCGACATCGTATAATATCTGGTACAAGGGATCGCGGGTATGGCAGAGGGCCGGAAAAGAGAAAAATGACAAGTCCAGCCATTTTATAGTGGCGGTCAGGTGAAAGTCACGAGAAGTCTGTTGAACGATAAACAAACCGTTCAGAAACACCGCCACATTTCAAATACCTTTTTGGTATAAATACCAACGTCGCAACCAACCATCCTTATCTCTTACCCATTCCTACCTTCCACTGCCAACAAGTCTTTCCAACATGTCACCGACTCGCACTACTTCCACACTGTCCCGCCCCACAGATCCGACACAGGCCGCCGCTAACAGCACCGGTGCTCGTTCTCGAGGCCAAGGAGACAGGAACGGGGCCACCATCCAAGGCAACAAGTCTAGTATGTCTCTGAACACCCAGTCATACACGATAGAGTCGCTCAAGCTTCACAGAGAACACCGGAGGACGCAGGAGGAAGTCAGCGACCGGTACGTATGAACTCCCGTCCAGTCGTTAAAATTGTTGAACGTGTTTAGATGCTACACGCGGTCACGGTACCGAGAACCAGCCAAGTAACGCTGGACAGCAGCATGGCAACGATCCAACACGCCCTCCCTTGGTACCAACCGCTAATGGGAATGCCGCCGCTGCCGTCGTCGATGGAAGTGAGGCAGATGCTAGGGCGGCCGAACTTGCTAGGCTCAAAGGTTAGTACTATTTAATACCTACTACGACACGTTTACTAACCAGATAAAAGCACAAATCGATCAACTTCTCCAGAACGGTGCTGCTGCCAATGGCCAGAGCGGGCCTCAGAATACCAGCACGACTCAGAACGCGGCGCCGAACGCGAACAGTGCAAACGGCTCGCCTGTCCAAAATGCCACTGCCATCCGCGTTATCAACAAGCCCAGGGGAGAACCAGGCAACGGCAGGACAGGATATAGTCTGCAAACCGAGATGCAAATGGACGACGACATCCAGTACAACGAGTTCCTGGTAAGTGGTCAAGCGTGTTCAAGTTTGTCACTGTTGACGAGCCATCATTACCTTTCTCCTTCAGGCCTCCATTCGCCGCAACGCTGCTCGTGCCGGCATCGATTACGGACGCTCGTACAAGAACCAGGACCTCTCGGTTGTTGACAACGTCTGCAAGCTGGTAAGTGGCTACTATGTCACTGATCAATGCCATCTAACTGCTTCCAGTGTGTCAAGGAGAATCCGTACCTCACGAAGCGGCGCTTTCCCAACTACTGGCCTCTCACGGCGGCTCTCAAGGTTCATATCGCAAATGCCCGCAAGTACCGCAAAAGGAGAGTGACAGAGTATGAGGAGGAACACGGTCAGGATGATAGCGACCACGAGAACAACGATGCCGAGAACAACGACGTGGACCACGAAGACGCGTAGATCGTCGAGCTCTTCCAAGATACGTATTATAACATTATTTGCTACCCTACAGAATCACGTTCCGGACAGTCGACGTGCTATATTCGATATTCTATCCATTTGCTGCATCGCGAGGCATACAGCCCAATTTCTACCTGTATTTCTTACTCTATCTACTGGTTACAATACACTCTATTTTACCTCATGAAAGGAGTGATTTTCTACTGTGAACCTCACCTGCAATTAAGCTGAAATTACCCCCAAAACAGAGACATCTTGGACTTGGAAAGCAGCTCAGAATCACTCGAAACAAGGATGAAAATCCGAAACAAGGTGAATAAATCCCTAAGTAGCCCACCGGTTTAAATACACAAATTTCACTAGCTTTCGACCTGCCTTCGACTAGGTACAGCTTCACCCGGTACACAAGTGACTCTCACCGATTCATGACCAGAATTCCGGGTTGATTCCACCACCTTAGACACGGTGGAATCAACTTGGTCGGCGGCTTACAGTGCTTGTTCAGATGTCAAGGATCTGGAACCCCCATTGTCGGATATGGAATCGGGATATCTGCCAACAACGAGATCCCATATGACGGGGCGAAGATGTTTGTCCACAACCTCTGTGAGCGGTATATTCAGTGACTCCGAATCACGCAGCCGGGCAAAGAAGGCTAGGCCTGGTAGAAGGAGGCGCAATAATTGGGCATATGAAGAGCTGGGGCTTTCAGGCAATTGCAGGAGACCGTGACTTGCGGCATTAACCACCATATTTTGCCATACAAGAGGATGCATCCCAATACCTTCATTCAGCAGAAGGAATTCTTGCATCTCATCTGGACTTATACTATAGCCACATCTATGTTCGTGACTAAGCCACAAAACAGCTCTTAATCGAGGATGATGGAGGACGGAGGCATCCACATAGACATGAGTCTCGAAGCTGGCTGGCATGACAACGTAGGAACGATATAGACGTTCTAAACGACGTTCAGCACCAGGTAAACAGGCTCTGGTGACAGATACAACGTTGTACGGTAACGTTGAGTCCAAAATCGATTTCGCGCGCGCCACCTGTAGGAAAGAAGATTTGTCCCAGACAGTCTCTGCATGTGGTTTTGAGTCGAGCGGAAGGCCGCCAATAGCTTGGATGACGATACTGTGGACGCTTGGATTCGACGACATCTTGGACAGCCAGTCCAGAGAATCGACATACAAGGTATGATGAGCCTTCTGAACAGCTTCAGCCTCTATAGTTTTCAGAGACTTCATAGCAATCACGGGCTCATCAATTGGGCCAAACACAGTGTCGCGTTGCGAGGGAACTTTACTGTTAAACCAACGAGACATGAGTGACATGACTTGTTTCTGAAGGTTATAACCAGTTGTGGATGAAAGTTGCCATGTATTATGAAGGAAGTCGGTTAACGGCGTCTGGTACGGGCACTGAGGAAATAACATTGGCATTGCGTTGCTGACCAGATACAGTACGCAAACCACCACGGCCATGATACCGATGGTCCATGCCAACGAGACGCGAAGAGGAATGTAGAAAAGGACTAGGCCCGCAAGAAATAGCATGAGGGAGACATTCATGATAAGAGGCAGCATGCCGATGATAACGTGAACGCGCCAACGTTCAAGCCCCATGAAGCGAAACTGGCGAACATGGCTGCGATCAAGAGGTGTACCCGACGGCAGCGAGATGTAGTGATGAAGCCACTGCTTGACAAGGACAGACGCAAGTGCGACGACCAAGGCGGCCGTGAGACTGACAGCCCACAGCCCGTTGATCCACACATCAAGGGCGTCCGGATAGAACTTCTGAGCGGGGTCTATGGACGGAGTGGTGATATTCACAACAGCACCGTCGGATAGCTGGATAGAGACGAGGTCGTGAAGGAGCAGGACAGACATCTGGACATAGTCCGCCTGCAAGTTCTGTGACACCTGAACGAGAAATGAGGTGACCACAGCGGAGAAAAGACCAGCCTACGCAACTAGTTAGGAAGAGTGCCTGAGTAAACAAGTGCGCGGTACACTTACGAAGACCAGCATAACATCTAAGCCATCCCTATATTGTCCGACCATGATACTGTCAAATGAGGCAGCCTCTTCGACGTATACGCGCCAAACTCGCGCATTTGGCTTCGTTTCTTCGCCGTATGGATCCTCTGGAAGCCGCTTCTCGTAGTCATCCTGAAAAACAGGCTCATGTCGGGGTACATCCTGCTCCAACCCAAAGAGATGCTTCTTGTTCTGTTCAATCCTCGCTCGCCCCGGCGATACAGCTGAGGCAATGGGCTCGGCCGCTTCGGGTGCTGAGGATGGCTGACGTAGAGGAGTCTGCGATACCTCGTCCTGGCGTACTTCTGTGAGATTTTCTTGGGCGGACATGGTGACTTTGTAGGAAGGTTGTAAACTGCTGTCAAGGTTGATGGTGAATCTCACGCCACGTGGAATGGCACGAGACCGTGGAGACGCGTACCGGATTTCCCAATTCAGAGCCTGCCTTTTACCGCGATGTCGGTCTGACCAGAACCAGCGACGGCTGTATGCAAGAGACCAGAGAAGCGTGTCCCTAACCAGACAGCTACGTCGAAGAAGGTATGGATCATTACGCACTGATGGCACCATTAGCAAAGCAATGAGAGCAATAAGCGAAGTGCGCACCAGTCGCGTCCGTGATACTAGTTGTCACCTTCGAGGAGAACAAGTCACTGAATCGCAAGATAGGGTGAGCGAGAACAGATTTTTTGAAGCTACATGATGGTCAGGAAGCAAGCCAAGTTTAGCTCGGCCCGGGTTCCGCAATGCTCCTTCTTCCCACTAATGACTACCCCCTACCAATTTAGTTTCATCAGTGGTGCCAGTGCTCTACCGGTGCGAAACGACTCTAGACCAGCTAAACTCGCAGCAAATTTACCATACCCCACGGCTCTTCACCGCGCCCTTCCCGTCGTCTTCGGCGACCGAGTCAATGGAGGAGGAGGAAGAACTCTCGAGAGTCGTCATCCCTTGGTGAGGACAAGGAAAACCTCCGAGTCATGCGCCTCGCGAACACGTCCAGCAAAAATAGGTATCGAAGTAGCAACGAATTCCAGTGGAACATATTTTGGTCCTACTGCTTGCTGACTGTGATACATGTGTAGCATTCCTTAACCCCCCCGTCTTCTTCGGAGCTCGTGCCTCGCCCAAATTCTCGAGGATGCAAGTATAAAAGCACGACCAATATTGCACGTATTCTACAAACTCCACCGTCGGCATATCGACCGTTTTAATACTACTTCATTCAACAACCATGCACTTTTTGAACATCATCCTCGTCCTTCTCGCTTCCTCCTTCTCCACACAAGGAGCACCCGTCGAAGCGAAGACGGCTGCTATCACCCTTGGATCGAGGGCGAAGGCGCCATTCGTATGTCTTTCTTCCTTTCTTCTGTCCTCCGAGTCTCACAAGGTAGCAACAGCCTTTGCCAGAACCCGACGTGGGTTTCCTTTACACGAAATTTGGCTCTATCGGTGTACTAATCTAGCGCTACAGTTTGAGGCGACAGCGGATGCTACTGTATCCGATTGGATCACACCTCCGTTGTCAGCGAGGGCGAAGGCGCCATTTGTGTGTTTCCTCCTTTCGTCGTCTGTTTCCCAAGTCTTACACGGTCGCAATAGCCCTTGCCAGAAGCTAACGTTCGCTTGCTTTACACGAAATTGGGTCTATCAGTATACTAATCTAGCTTTATAGCGCCGTGAGCCAGGAACGGACGAAGAGGATAACAATAACTACAACAAGGACAATAACTACAACAAGGACTGGTAAATAGGAGGCTGTCAGACATGGTGATGGCAGTGGGGGCAGTGGAAGTCGTGGAACAAGTGGTTGTGCTTTATTTGACGGGGTTTTCAGATGGTGTAGATTTGTTCGCGTTGGTTGCATAAAATTGGCCTTGGTGTTGACAAAAAATGTTGTAGTTCATTGAATTCACTTTTGTCTTTGACGAATTTTCTTCCATGTCTTTCACCAAGCTACGGTGTTCCGGCTTTGGATGTGCCATCCAAATGGTCCTCGATAACTTGGCAATAACTGTGAAGCCGATGTGAGGACGCTGTAACTTTGCTGTTTTGGCCATAACGAGGTGGAAGTCTTGATATCAATGCAATGTGTTACTACTCTGTCAATGACGATAAATACAAGCTGGCAGTGTAAGTGAAGCCCCAAAGCAGAAAGAGTCCGTGGAGCATGGTGATTACCAGCGCTTCTTTTCCTTCTCTTCCTTCTCATCACAGTCCTCCTTCTCGTTTTTCTCCTTCCTGTGCTTCTCCCTCTCCTCCTTTTCTTCATCGCAGTCCTCCTTCTCGTGTTTCTCTTTCCTGTGCTTCTCCTTCTCTTCCTTCTCCTCGTCGCAATCCTCCTTCCTCTCTTTCTCTTCCTTCTCTTCCTTCTCCTCCTTTTCGTGGCGCTTGTACTTCTTCTCCTTCTTCTCCTTCTTCTCCTTCTCTTCCTTCTCCTCATCGCAGTCCTCCTCCTTCTCGTGTTTCTTCCTGCCGTGCTTTTCCCTCTCCTCCTCCTCCTCATCGCAGTCCTCCTTCTCGTGTTTCTCCTTCCTGTCCTTCCAATCCTGAAGTCACCGCTGTTAGCGCAAACACGAAAAGCCCAAGATTATATACATACCACCCATTTGAAGTCCTTCTCCTTAAACTCCTTTTCTCTGAAGTCCTTATCCTTCTCGTCGCAGTCCTTGTCCTCTTTCTCCTTGAACTCCTTCTCCTTAAAGTCCTTGTCCTTAAAGTCAAAGTCTCCTCTGACGGCGAGAGCACGAGCTTGCACGTCAAGCGGCGCGCTCATGGCTGGGACCGCGATAGTGACCGCGGAGAGGGCTAAGACGGAGAGGACGTTGACCAACATGTTTGGAGAGAAGATGAACGCGGTGGAGGTCCGGGAAGGATGTCGACAACGGTAACAGTTCGGCGCTTAAATACGCGACGTTGAGAAGGCTGGCCGCACAACTGAGGCGTCGAGAACACATGAGCATGAAGACTTTGCTGCTTTCAATAAGCCAAGGTAATGTCTCCGCTTCGTTAGGCAACGTGTTCGGGCGCCTGGCAGCTACGAATTACGGGCGAAGCAAACTGGACCGCCGTTTGGGCGCATGAACGTCCGGTCACATTGAATCCAGAATAAGACAGTCGAACTACACATCAAGGTTGCGGATACAACGAGCCGTTGACGATGTCGGTGGCTCGAGCAAGGAAACTGAGGAACAGTGAACGCGGCGCCGAGCTAGACGGCGCGCCAAGTCCTAGCATGGTTAAGGCCGATACAGACCTCGGTCTAGCATGGTATGCGCATACCCACGGTTGAAGCGCCTCCCGCGTGCTATGCGGATGGGTAATGCACGCCTTGCAGCTCAGAAGACGCCTGAGCCAAGCCGTCATCAATAACACGGTCGAGTCATGGGTTGGTTCTT
The DNA here is from genome assembly GCA_036872995.1 of Hymenopellis raphanipes. Classification (NCBI taxonomy): domain Eukaryota; kingdom Fungi; phylum Basidiomycota; class Agaricomycetes; order Agaricales; family Physalacriaceae; genus Hymenopellis; species Hymenopellis raphanipes. The sequence goes on from JAYMDG010000019.1 coordinate 748,168, forward strand.
GGTGTCTACGTTGGACAGTAATGTGTTCACGTTCCCGCCGCTGGGAGAACTGTTGCCAAAGTCAGGGCCCTCATGGCAGATGAATACAAGCCGATTGGTGCGGAATCGAGGATAGACTGTTTTTCATTGAGTATGGTTTGTCCAACGGCTGCAGGACAACACAGCGATGCAATCGATACGATAGCCGTCTGCGCTGCAGACATCACTGGGCGACCACATTGACGACATGAACTGGCGGTCCGGAGATGCGAATACCTGTCAAAGTATTTGGTCGCGCCTCCAGCTTCCCGAATTCAAGACTAGAACACACTTGAATAGAACCGCATGATTACGAGGTACAAGCCATCAAATCATAAAGACCAACCTCGTCAGCCTCCTACTCTCATCGTCTGCAATTTGGCCGCCATCCTCTTCGGAGTCTAAGTCGAGAGGCTGCCACAGATGAAGGCCCTCACATAAAAGCGATGCCGGGGGTGTAGGAATCACATTGACTTCCAAACTAGACTACGGCCGTGCGCTCTGTGTCTGAATATCGTGTTGTGGCGAACCACGCTGCTAGGGGCGGAGGAGACAGTAATCCAAAACTCTTCCAACGTCGTCGCATTCCTTTTCCCGCCGCGTCTGTCCGACATCGAGACATGGGCGCTGAGGACGTTGATAGGGCGCGCTCCACAAACACTGACCAGGATAATGCTAGTCCATGAAGGGCGGCGTTCGCGTTGCGGATGATCCAAGAAGTACACCGGGTCGGAGGGAGATTTTGGAGTGTGAAAAGTCTTCCCTTTCAGCAGTGGAGGGACCCCAAGAAAATGAGGCCTGGGCAAAGCTGTCGGATATGTGCCGAAGGTGTTTGGCTTCAGCTCTCTGGATAGACCCAACGGTAAGTTCGGCGTTATCAGAGCTGCTGTTCATTTATTACCTGCCTGACCTGAGGCCAGTTTTAACTTTTGCTGCCTGCGCGAGACGAGTGCAGGAACCTTTACGCAGCATATCAGGGCGACTGTGAAGTGCAAACAAAGGAAGTAAACTGACTCTTGAATGTCCGTACATGCACCACAGTTCAAGCTCGAAGTCACGAATAGAGGCCACCAGTCCAAACACGCCAAGAACTAAAGGAATGCGAGGCGAATCCAACGTTCACGTTTGGAAAGCGTGGCCCTACAGACGCGGGTGCTATGGAGGGAGTGTGTCGGTCGACCTGACGCCCACAGTAGTTCGATCTAAATTCACAGGATGGAATGTTCGGCAGCTGACCTATTAGGAACCCAGGACACGCGCTGGACACAGTGGCTTCAGTCGGTGGTTGGAAACTAAGAAGCCTCATGAGTTTTAGTGAAGCAAAAATGATGAATGTATTTACAGCATGGCACGCATTAGAACGGGTAGGGTTGTGTTGATTCAAGGCAGTATTGCGCGAGCAGGGAGGACACCTCATACGGACTGGAACCAGTGCACTATGAGAGGAAAGGTTTAAGGGCGAGTCCTGGCCTGCTTGTCTGGAACCGTGTGTAAATTTCCGGGTGTTACGGAACTACGAATGGCGGAGCTGAGGACATATCATTGACGGTGCACGTCGAAGCGTAGATTCCTAGCGGCGCCATCATGGTTGACAATAGGTTACGACTCTGAAGCCACGACAAAAATCCCACCAATCGGTGTCCGGCCCGGAGCCGATCAATGATGTCAGTGGAAAACCTCTCACAATTACGCCACACACCCGGTGACACACTCATCCTGACCGCACCTTCGAACAGCTCTTCATATGTCCTTGCTCATTCGAGGTCTCGCCCCACATCTTTGTGACCCAGACCGCCTGAATCGCAAACCTCCCCCGCTTCGTGCTATGGATGACATCAGCAAACTGACATCTGTATAATCAGTATGCTCCGGTATGCGAGGTATGCACGATGTATGCAGGGTATACTGAGAACTTGGCGGCACATCTGATATACCCTGCATACCAAGCAGACATAGTATACCTGGTAGATACTGCATACCGAGCTGGATTTTCTTGTCTCAAAATCAAGTACCCGAAATATATTCATCTTACATTGATATCCAACTCTAGGAGATGGTCCTCCATGTCGTTTGCGACCTTGACGTGAATGGGAAGGAGGGAAGAGCGAACGGGATTCGGGTATTAAACCGGTCCGAGGCATGTGGTCCGTGCGCGAGAACGCAATCGACCACGTGCATGTTGCTTTCGATTTTTGCAAGTCCCAACTTGTCTCTCACTCTCACTTGCTCCCGCTGCCGACCACTCATTGAGTAATCGTCTCGCCAGCGCGGAGTTCGCTGACTTGGATTCAACACGGCGGTTGGCCGCCAGATTCACCAACTATCCCCTAGACCCCACGAGCACGACGACGGGACCGCCAGCAACCACAACGATGAGGACCCCAAAGTATGTTGATTGTCATCACGGCCGTCCAACGCGACGATAAACTACCTGCATTGACAGCCCGCCTCGCCCGCTTCTGGCACCTGCAAAGAGCAATGCCTCCGCGCTTGCTGATGATGAGAAGAAAACCGCGAAAAGATTAGCTTGGAGATAGTACGTGTCCACCCCATCCTTCACCTAGCGTTTGCTAACGCGTCCGAGTGTTGAAGCAGGTCGACTCCGACGCTGGTATGAGTAGTCGAGAGCGCCGAGGGAGACATATTGCCGCTCTTTCTCTGGGCCTCGAACATCCTCCAAATGGTTGGCCTCTGGAACAGCGCCTTGTTGATTATCCATACGAAGCCTGACGCTTTCGATGTACGTGATTTTCACCTGCGCATCACGTCGAGTCGGTTTCCCAGGCACCAGCCACTACGGATATCCCGTCGCGGGTCTCGCTGTTGCTGTCGCTGCGGTTCGTCATTCGATATTTTTCCAACAATGATGTAGATAACGAATTTCAGAACTTGAACCACAAGAAGGACCTTGAGGACGAGGACGAGGACAGGAAAGAAACAATGACGACAACGACAATGACTGACCCAAGGATGAGGAAGCCTGATGACGACGCCGCACTCATACTACCCATCGGAGCAGGACTCGCCAGCGTGTTCAGTGAGGTACGTGCTTTCTACCTTCGGGGGGTGCTCTAACTTGCTTGGCGTAGACGGTTCGTCTTGCTCTATTTTTTTGCTGCATTGTCTGATACATTTACAGGTTAAATGTTTCTATTCCGGTGAGGTTGGTATCCATCTTAACAATGACCACGATGACGAGCTTGACCACGATCCCTCTGCGAAACAGAGACGACGCCGTGGGGTTGGTGGAGCGTCCGAGTATGTTTCCCGGGAGAGGATGCGTGTGGTGGTCAAGAGTGAGCCCTTGGCAGAAGGAAGCTCTGGACGACGTCGTTGGTGAGTCATTTTCCTCCTAGCCCTGCACCTGGAACTAACATTGCAATTCCTCAGAAACAAGATACCGGCGGTTGAGAGTCCGGCGCCTGTGCTTTTCGTATTCGACATATTTGTATCTTGTCTTCTTGTCTCGCAATGAAATCTAGTATTGTTATTCATGACGTTGTGATATAAATAAATATAAGAAACAATCTAAAGCTGTATGCTGGGAGGGTATGCTGCGTATATATGGCGGTATGCAGCAGGTATACGGCGTATGTGTTGCGGTATGGGCCAGGTATGCATGGTATGCACGCATACCAGCCGGTATGCAATTAGCCAGGTCCTTTATGCCGGCATACCGCCAATTTGGTATGCGAGGTATGCCAGCATACCTTGCATACCTCTACAGACGGTTGCGAGTTTGCTGATGGAGTCGGCCTCGTCTCCTGAATCGAAGACGCGGAGGTACGTCCGTATATTATCAGTTAAAAGGTTACCATGGCTCAAATACATGCAGCAGTTCGAGTGCTCTTTCTAGTGAGTTTAAGGACTCCAAGCTTGGCTTTGGTTCACTCCATTTTTACTAACGTCATCTTGTGGCTGCAGTTGACGAACGCTTCAAGAAAGTCGACTGAGATATCCGTGCTGTGCACAACTCACTCAAGGAGCACAAAAAGGAGGTTGACAAAAGGTTCATTCAGGTTGACGGAAAGTTGGATGAATTGATCAGGCTCGTCCGATGTTTGACTCCACCCCAGTCGTGATAAATTCTCAGATTTACTCGATTATATCAACTATGATTGCCATGCACCCAATGTTCGCTTACATTACTCGACAACAATTGATCGTACGGGATTACAACCCCTCAAGGCCAAGAAACAAACACTTACCCTTATATATGTACAACCCGAGTCAAAGAGGTGCTCGTATGAGATGCATTGCGTCTCCTCGGATACCTGCTAGTATCCTGTCGACGGTCTGCTTGAGCTGTCCGGACTTCATACGTTTCGCGGGCATCGCATATATTATTGACGCGCTGTCCTCATTATGTCGATTCCTCTAAAGGACTAATCACGCCAACAAGGACAGTCGACAGGATTGTCTTCATGGATGGAAGGACACCCAATCCAACCACAACTATGGCCGACACCTAAACACGCGTAAGCCTGGCAACCGGCGTCGAAGTCGAAGGGGTCAAGGACCTGGATCTCGCAGAGAAAGGCTCTTATTTCTACGACGGAAAGCCGATGCTAGACCTAAGCGTAGTATGGCAGAGCTTCAACCTATATGATTGTGAATAACTTGAATGCGCTGCATCGAGAAACAATGAGGTCACCTAGTCCATAAAATGGTGCGGCCAGGTCGAGCCATCCTGAAGGCATTGACAGTTCGTGTTTTTGAGGAACACTGGAGAGTCAGTGGACAGGTCATGGCGGCAAGGGGGGTGACAAAGGAAAGGAGAAACGGCTTATACCCACGTTGGACCGTCAACGTATCGGGGACAAATAATCATTGTGAGCAATTAGACATGGTACTTTAGTAGCGCGGGAGAAAAATCCTAACAAGGCATTTGCACAAGACGTGTCGTCCTACCACCTGGCTTTATCTTGGGAGGCGGCCTCATGATGATGAGAAGCAAGGTGTACAAACCAAGAGTTCTTCGGCGTTGCGGCCATAAGAATTGATACGTTGACAGCCTGGAGGACAATCAACAACCGTCCTATTTTGCCCCTTCTTGCGCAGAAAACGGAGATGATAAAAGAGGGAGACTGTCGCGACATTGTGTAGGAAAGAGTTCAGAGTCAGAGGAGCGTATCCCAAACCCAACAGCTGCGTCGAAAAAGGTGGTATGGACCATCGCCGCGGCTTCAAGGGTACTGAAGGTCAAAAGCATCCGACTTTCAATATTTCTCGAGCTTGAGCAAAGCGCCACCTTCCACGAGAAGTAGCTAGTGAATCGCAAGATAGACTGAGCAAGAACACATTTTTTGAAGCTGCATGACCATGATGGTCAGGAATGAAGGCCAAATTTAGCCCGGCCCGGGTTCCGCACTGCTCTTCCTTCCCAGCACCTACCCTTGCTACCTTTCAATTTAGTTTCATCAGTGGTGCTCTACCAGTGCGAAATGAGTCTGGATTCAAGAGACGATCTAAAATTGCCATAGCCCACGGCTCTTCACCGCGCCCTTCCCGTCATCTTCGGGAGTCAATGGAGGAGGAGGAACAACTCTCGAAAGTTGTCATCCCTGGGTGAGGACTAGGAAAACCGCCGAGTCATGCGCCTCTCGAGCACGCACAGCCGAAATAGATATCGAAGCAGCAACGAATTCCATTGGTTCAAAGCCTTAGGTGTGTACCAGGACTAGATTTCAAGTTGGCGTCGCTTTCATCGATTGACGACAGGAAAATTACCGTGACACAAGCGCAGGCCAGTGAGTCGTAGACAGTATCTACCCAAAACGCGAACTTCGCCGCCCACCTGAATTGGTTCTATTATAATTGTGACTGCATTCAACATATTTTGGTCCTACTGTTTGCTGACTGTGACACAGATGTAGCATTCCTTAACCCCCCGTCTTCTTCGAAGCTCGTGCCTCGCCCAAATTCTCGAGGATGCAAGTATAAAAGCACGACCAATGTTGCACGTATTCTTCAAACTCCAACGTCGACATATCGGCCTGTTCAATACTCTGAACATTATTCACTACACCTTCTGCTCAACAACCATGCACTTTTTAAACGTCTTCCTCGTCCTTCTCGCCTCCTCAATGGCCACACAAGGAGCACCCGTCGAGTCGACGACGGATGCTACTATCACACCTCCGTTGCCAGCGAGAGCGAAGGCGCCATTTGTATGTGTTTCCTCTTTTCGTCTGTTCCCCAAGTCTTACTCGGTCGTAACAGCCATTGCCAGAATCTGCCGTGCGCTTCCTTTAAGTGAAATGGGTCGACCAGTATACTAATCTAGATTTATAGCGTCGTGATCCAGGAAAACAAGGAACGGACGAAGAGGATAACAGTGACTACAACAGGGACTGGTAAATAGCAGGCAGTCGGAGATGGTGACGGTAGTGGACTCTCGCGTATCGTGGAACAAGCGGTTGTGCCGAGGTTGATTTGACCGGGTTTTCAGATGGTGTAGACTTTTCGCGTGGGTTTTGGTGTCGACAAAAACGTAGTCTATTCAATTCACTGCTACCTTTGATGAATTTCCTTCCGTGTCTCTCACCAAGCCACGTCCGAATGGCCCGCGATAACTTGACAGTAACTGTTAAGCCGACGCAGTGTCCTGATATGACGCTGTAATTTCGCTGTTTTGTGACAACGAGGAGCAAGTTTTGAGGAGAATGGAATGTGTTACTGCTATGACAATGAAGTGAACACAAGCTGAGCAGCATAAGTAAAGCCCCATAGCATAAACAAGTCCGTGATACATACATATAAGTTAAGAGCATAGTAATTACCAGCGCTTCTTTCCCTTTTCCTCCTTCTCCTCATCGCAGTCCTCCTTCTCGTTTTTCTCCTTCCTGTGCTTCTCCCTCTCCTCCTCCTCATCGCAGTCCTCCTTCTCATGTTTTTCCTTTCTGTGCTTCTCCTTCTCTTCCTTCTCCTCGTCGCAGTCCTCCTTCTCATGTTTCTCCTTCCTTTCCTTCTCCTCCTTCTCCTCCTTGTCGTGGCGCTTCCACTTCTTCTCTTTCTTCTCCTTCTCTTCCTTCTCTTCGTCGCAGTCCTCCTTCTCCTCCTTCTCGTTCTTTTCCTTCCTGTGCTTCTCTTTCTCTTCCTTCTCCTCGTCGCAATCCTCCTTCTCCTCCTTCTCATGTTTTTCCTTCCTGTGCTTTTCCTTCTCCTCTTTCTCCTCATCGCAGTCCTCCTTCTCGTGCTTTTCCTTCTCCTTGCGTTCCTTCTTCTCTTTCTCCTCCTTCTCTTCCTTCTCCTCCTTGTCGTGGCGCTTGTACTTCTTCTTCTCTTTCTCTTCCTTCTCTTCGTCGCAGTCCTCCTCCTTCTCGTGCTTTTCCTTCCTGTGCTTCTCCTTCTCTTCCTTCTCCTCATCGCAATCCTCCTTCTCCTCCTTTTCTTTCTTGCCCTTCCAGTCCTGAACACGCCAGTGTCAGCGGAAACACAAAAAGCGCAAGGTTATATACGTACCACCCATTTGAAGTCCTTCTCCTTAAATTCCTTCTCCTTCCTCTCGTCGCAGTCCTTGTCCTCCTTCTCCTTGAACTCCTTCTCCTTAAAGTCCTTGTCCTTGAAATCCCAGTCTCCTCTGACGGCGAGAGCGCGAGCTTGCACGTCAACCGACGCCCGCATGGCCGGGGCCGCCATAGTGACCGCGGTGAGAACGAAGACGGTAAGGGCCTTGACCAACATGTTTAAGGAGAAGAGGAAGTCGACTCGGTGAAGGTCCGGGAAGGATGGTCGAGAGGATTAACAGTTCGGTGCTTAAATACGCGAAGTCGAGAAGGCGGGTCGCACAGATGAGCATTGGACCGACTGAGGCGTCGACGACACATGAGCATAAAGGCTTGGCTGCTTTCATCAACCCAAGGCGACGCATCCACTTCATTAGGCAAAGTATTCGGGCGCGCAGGTACGAATTACGGCCGAAGAAACTGCATCGTTCCGTTTTGGCCATGAACGCTGAACCCAGGATGAGACGCTCGAGCTCAAGGTTGCGGATACAACGAGCCGTTGGCAATGTCTTGCGCTAGTAAGTGGCTCGAGCAGGGAGAGTGATGAGCAGCGAACGCGGGCGCCGAGCTAGACGGCAGCACGCCAAGTCCTAGCATGGTTAGACGACACGCCGGTACAGACTTAGGTCTAGGACGGTAGGCGTATATCCACGGTTGAAGCGCCTCATGCATGCCATGCGGATGCGCTAATGCAAGCCTTGCAGCTCAGTCGACGCCTTCGCCAAGTGTTTATCAATAACACGGGCATAATGACTTTGAGTCATGCGTGCTTTACCGTCTACGTCGGAGCCCAGTATTGGCCAGTAATGCGTTCATATTTTCGCCGTTGGGAGAGCCAAACAAGAGCACAGGCCCCTCAGTAGAGGAATACAAGGTGATTGGAATGAGAATTGAGGATGGACTGGTTGTCGTCGAGCATGGTTTGTCTAACGGCTGTAAAACAACACAGCGATGCATTCGACGTAAAGGATACAATAGCCGCCTGGCTCCAAATATGAGGGCGGCGACATCGAACGACAATGGCGGGGGAGAATCATGATATCGGGCGCTCCCAAGATCCGAATACTTGTCAAGGATTGGTCGTACCTGAAGCTTCAGGCTTCAAAGCGCTTGAATAGAAGCGCACGATGACGAGGTAGACGACATCACTTCAAAAACGCCAACCTCGTCAGCCTCTTACCCCTATTCTGCACAATTTAGCCGACATCCTCTTCGGAGTGAACACTTTGAGGTCGAGAGGCTGTCGCAGGTGATGAAGGAGCTCGCCTGAAAACGACGCTGGGGGGACGACGAACTACGCGGTAGAGCCGGGAATGGATTCGGATCAAACGGCGATAAATCTTTTGTAGTGGTTGGACGCCTTCTCGGGTCAGAAGCGACAACTGGTATGGGGAACTTGGGACACGGGTGTGCTCAAGGTACGCCACTGATGATGTGGAATGGGGGATGCAGGATGTGGAATCTCATCGACGTCGCCCACAAGGGCGCTGAGGAAGTTAGTGGGACGCGCTCTACAAACATGACGAGGATAATCCTCGTCCATGAGGGCGCTCTCCCGACGGCGTTTCGCGTCGTGAAGCGGGTGATCCGAGAAGTAAGGAAAAATCGTTGACGATAAATCTGCAATAGCCGTTCGAAATTATGGCTCTTAGCAACATCACAAGGGGTAGGGATACGAGCGATGTGCCACTCCGAAGGTATTGCAATGAATAGGAAATACAATTTGGGTACACGGACAGCTAAACTGACTGGTGAGCTAAGACGACTGCAGGAAAATGTTGGATGCCCACCATGAATATGGATACAGTGCCAATGTATGGGGACGTTTAATGGGCCTCCGTTGTGGCATCAGAGACGGTAAGCTTTTCCATGGCATCTTCGAACTCGTCGTCACTGCTCGTTTCTGAAGATTCTTCCTCTGCATCTTCATCCTCCTCTTCCTCATAGTCTTCGTAATCAAGCTACAATTTTTTCATCAGCTCAAAGTATCTCCAAGAACAAGTCTGAACGCACCGGATCATATATAACACGGATAATAAGGCTGCAGCTGGGGCAAGTCGCAATGTCTTCATAGTCCGCCAGCTGCTTTCGAGATATCTCAAAGCGGTCACCGCATGGACAGGGATAGTGGTAGACACGCTTTTCCGCATCCCATACCATGTCCTCGATCTCGATTTCGTCGTAGTAGGCGCCCATGTCGAATAGTTAGCGCACGATCATGAAGGTGAAAAGAGAAAAGCGGCGATTGCCCAACTTGGCGGGCAGCCCAATTGGGAAACCCTACGCTCTTGACACACGTCGATCATGACACGCCCAAGAACCACTGGAAATTTTCAATACACCTCCGAAATAGACAGGTAATGGACTACCAGCTAAGAATGAGTTACTGTAAGAGGCTATGGTGCGTTTATATTACGACGATACATTCAAGGCGCCGTGGCCCCGCCCCCCATCATAGGCACTTGAGTAGTCTCTAGTAGTCCTCCTTAGTCTGCGCCCAAGGTCAGGCGCCAGGGACTTCAGAACATAGAACTAAATCCGACGAGGCCTAGGCTGTCAGCCTGACAGGTACTCTATAGTCCTTGCGACTACGCGCCAATACAACCAGAAACTTGCGAATGTTGCCTCATTGTTTCCGCCGGTAATATATCGCAAAAAACGCCAAGGAAGCAAGGGGAGCAATAAATATGATCGCAGGAGGAAGAAGTCCCTGTCTCTTGTCCATGACATCCTCCCCTCTCTTCTAGGAATATATCAGTCATAGCATTCCAATGCTACCCTCTGCTCCCCATGGCGCTGGACGGCAATGATGCTGCCCTCGTATCATCCTTCACTTCCGTATTCTTCTATGGTACGTCGAATCCTTTGGTGGCGCAGTTCCTCGATGCTGACCGATGTCAAATTTAGGCATCTATCTCCCAGTCGCTTTACAATGTAGCAAGCTTCTGTATGCGATGCATAAAGCCGGTCGTGGACATACCTATCTGACTGCCACGCACACGTCACTTTTCGTGTTGATTAACGTAGTAAGTGCTTACTAGCCAAATTCTCTTCTCTATCTCATATACCGGAGCGGTGCATAGGTAGCGCTGCACGAGCCATGAACGCCTGGAAATATGCCAACGTCAGTAAGGGCATTGTCAAGTTGGGAGGTTACAGTTCGCCAATGAGCCTACTTGTCAACATCATCTACGTTCTGGTCATACTCGTAGCAGATGCGTTCCTAGTGAAGCCACCCACCCTATACACTCCCTCCATCGCATGCTTACTTTCCTTATAGATATACCGCACATCCACCGTATGGCATAATAATCTCAAAATTATGGTGGTTCCTATCCTCGTATCCCTAACCGATGCCGGTGAGCCACCTCGCCGGTGTTTCTCGACGGCAATAATCTCATTTATAGGCGCCGGGATTTGGTGGATATATTGTCTTTCCGTCTTCAACGGACTCAGAGGCTTTCCCACCGATATCGTCGTGTCCGTAACTGTCTTTCGCGTTTTGACAGCAGTTCTCAACATTATGTGCACTGGTATATCCCATCTCATCTCGCTGTTTCTCGCTCACATTCTATGCATCGACAGGACTCATCGCTTATCGAATCCTGAGCTTCAACAAGCAAACAAACCTCCGAGTCGATAGTTCCTTTACGCGTGTAATCAGTCTCATCGTGGAATCTGGTAAAGGGCCTTTTCTTCCTCTCATCACGCGAAGAGTTTATTGTTTTCTCAGCCTCTATCTATACTCTCATATCAATCTGCCAGATCATTACCCTCACGTCTAGATCCTTCGCCGTCTATATCTTCACGGACATGGTACGCGAATTTTTCTCCGTGGGCTCCTCCATTTATTCATCGCGCTTTGTAGTCTGTTCCAGTCACTGTACGTCGGACGTGCAAGCATTAGAATTGAACTGACTATCATATCCCTCAACAACAGGGTATCGTGGTACGTGTCCTATCCAATCCACTACCTCGTACAATGGTTTGACTCTGTGTACTCTCAGTTTTCTAGCATCATCATCCGCGTCAGTCAAGGGCGAAGTCTCTGTGACGATAATTATGTTTCCGATGTCTCGACGGAGCTCCAGTGGCGTGCTGCCAGCACCGAACGCACTACTGCGAACACGGCTATCTCTTTTGACAACGCCACTCGCCCTGACATCGATATCCTCGTGCTCCCGCATGGCAGCCATGATCTCGACACCATGCATTCCAGCCATTCCACGAATAAGCGCAAACGCGTCCCTCTTGATTCAGCTTCTACCTCAGCGGATCCATAAAAGTACTAGTCCTTTCCCAAGATCTGTTAATGTATATTATATATCCTGGCTTTAGCTGCCACCACATCTGTAACTTACCACTAATTTGCCACTAGCGCGTGTAGTATTCGCTTGCTTGTAATGGAAGTCCTAATGGGCAGTGATAGTATGAAGCTGCATAGACGCTTTAAACGCCAGCAGTACCATCAATGCCTCTGCTCTTTGCCTACCTGCACCCTTGGCTGCTTGCATGATCCCGGTTCCCGGTCCGATGATCCGAACCTAGGAATCTGAGGATTTGGGTTTTTCCTTCCCGCCTCCATCTCCATCATATTCGTCCTCTTCTCGAGCGTCAGCAAGTTATCAAGTCGCGCCTCTTTCTCTCTGCCAACACTGTATGCTTCTTGCTATATTCACCAAATATGCTCCCAGGACCAGTTCGCGACCGAAATCTGCCGTTTTCGAGATATGGATTTCGAGTCTATGTAGACGCGTTGAAATTTCAGTAAGAGCCGCTAAAACGTGATAAAATGCGTACCGACACAGTACTTTGAAGTGGGACTAAGCCGAAAACCCAAGGTTAGAAAATTGTCCTTGCATTCTTTCCAGTGACCAATTAGTATCTGCCACGACCGCAAGATTTTGCCTTTTGCGTTTACCGCACGCGTAACCCATCTGGACCAGTATTCAACTAGCGTCCTCGCAGCAATCGGTATGTCATTAACATTCCTTCTCCGTCGCGGCCAGTCAGTGATAGTTGCTGGGTGTACCACCCAAGTGGGATCTAGTTCCTCGTCAAATGCGCCAACGTTTGACCGTGCTTGTGTGCAGTTCGTGCTGTAATGGGATCTTCGAAGGATGCCAACATGTCGGATTCAATCTCCACCCAGAATTATTATGTTTCGACGTGATCAATACGGCTCATTTGATACTGTCGTTGTTTTGATGATAAAAATCGACAGCGAACAGACGTTGACGGTTGACCTACGCTATGCCTCGAACAGACGGTCATGATACTTTGGAAGGCGGAACAATCCCATGAACTGCGATTCCTGCGTCTGGGACTTTTTGGGCTCGAATGACGGGTACGACGCTCGTCTCGCCCTCTGACGAGGATGCTCTTTTTTAACGGCTTCAGTGTCAAGCTCTTATCCGCTGTTTCACTCATACTTCATTGCCTGCAGACCCAGTCAACCGCATTGGCACGAATCATCATATCTGATGTTTTCCACTGTAACGTCACGGCCTCCAATCGAAGAAAATTGAAAATACTGTGTCGATGTGGATAGTCGCAGTCATAACCTCTGAAGGTAACCTCACAACTATTATTCTATTTCGTACTGAATAAAATCCCTCGGTCTAGTACAAGAAACCTTGGTCCAGAAAATTGCGCCACACTCAATGCAACTGTTCAAAGTTCGGGCCCCATCTGTCTATAGCACATCGTCTACTCGTTGAGATTGCAGAAGACAGCGCCCCCGCCTTCTCTGCGCAGTCGCGCGCTTTGACTGACCGTTTATAATCTGCAATGCCATTGTTCTTTGTTCGCTGTTCATGGATCCACGCCGCCAAATCTTGCCAAACAAACAGGCTACCGGTCGCTGGCCGTTGTTTTCATTTGCCTTTATCCACGACTCTACCTCATCACCCTCTTCCGCCATGGCCTCAGCCTTCAAATTTACGTGGAACGACAAGTCAGGCTTGGTAAAGCCGCCGAACAACTATAATCTGTTCTGCCAAGCGAAGAAGAGGAGAGAGCTTCCTTGGGTGAATCTCGATTGGTCTCGTCTTCCCCTGGACGATTCCAAGTATTGGGCGGATGTAGGAACTGGCCTTAGTAGGGCATTCGACCAGGCGAAGAGTGCGGCGGTGGAGCAAGGGCTGAATCATGCTACAGTGCACTGGCAAGTTCCAGTGTACCCTGGCGCGTCTGCCGCTCAGCAACAGCTCGCTATGTCTTCCACCATCTCATTGAACCCAGAGCCCTCCTTGGGGGAATCGCAGCCGCGTCCAGCTCAAGGCAGAGGCGCGAATCACTACCGCGAGAGACCCATTATACCTCTACCCAAGCGAAAGCCGCGGCTCACGAAGCCCCAGTCCTCTTTACCTGCCTCGTCGTCCACACCACATCCCGACTTTGCGTCTCCCAAAACTCCACAGAAATCGCGTCAGCCGGAACCCCGACACAAGAAACCTCTCTCCCCTCGTGCCCAGCCACAGCTCAGCGCCCAGACACCGCCACCTTCACCCCCATACTGCTCGGACCGCAAACCCAGTCCAATTTACGCGGAATGGTGTCGCGAGCACGGCACTGCGTCCGACCCGCCCCTCCTCTATTATCCCTCCAAGGCGTATAACGCCTGGTACGAAAGAGTCTGCAAGGCGGAGCTCCCTGGGGCGAACGATGAGAACGTTTTCGTAACGGGCTCGAATTTGAATGACCAGGAGGATGAAGAAGAGAAGCCGCTGGTGAAGAAGGAAGAACTGAGCGAGGAAGAGAAGGAGCGCCTGAGGATGGAGCGTCTCCTTGCTACCTGGGATCCCAACATTGATCCCGCTCTGATCGCGTTTTCGTAAATGGAGTCGGTTTTTGAATTGAGGATTCAGTGATGGACACTGTTTTTATGTACCTGTTTATTTCGCCTCGTCTATAGGTGTTTATGTGTCTTGTATTCTACTTCCACTTGGGTTTATGTATGTTGTCAGCCTTGTTGTATTTCCGAAACTTTTGGACCTCTTTGCCTGTTCACGCTGAGGTCAAACCAGATCTGGATCTACTCAATATTTTTCTAATTGTACGACGCAGGGAGCGTGGTTCTCCAGAGAGATACTCGTGCTAGCTCTAAGCCCCACAACGCAGAACACTCAATTTCACACACTCATGAAAAATATTTCAAACGTTCCTGTGGCGATTCAAAAGCTATGTTAGCCCACCGCGAGGGTCGAACTCGCAGCCTTCAGATATCCGCCTGTTCAGTAAGAGTCTGACGCTCTATCCGATTGAGCTAGGCGGGCGATATGTGGCGCATTTTGGTTGACCTCTAGACAGAATGGACAGGCAGCCACTTTTCTTCTCTCGTCCACCACGTATGACGCAGCCGCTGTTGGGCCTAACAGTTGACATCGTTATCTCTAGATAGGATGACATATACCACTGAGACTAGCGCAATATCTGGAGCTGGGTGATTAATTTGTGGGGATACTTGACATTACAAACGAAAGGGGAAAAACCCTGCTAGCAGTACGTATCATCGGCCTTAAAGTTAATGACTGGCAACGGAACACTGAGACAACATCAGGCGCCGAACTTGCGGGAAGACTCATCATTGTCACTGACTCTACCAGCTTCGATATTGTTTTAGTCAACCAAGGACGACACAACATCTAATTCCGAGCAATTATTCCGAATCACAGTTTTCTATACCCGAAAGTAGTGAAGGCGCAGCACACGAAAACGAGGCGGCAACTCGCCTGTCAACAGAGAGAGCGCAAAACACGGGTCCATTCGGGGATATTGTAGACAGGTAGCGAGGTAGTACGTGGATGATTTCGCTTACAATGCATGGTTTGAAATCGAAAGATTTGGCGTTCAGCTTGACGGCTGCACGTATGCGCGAACAACGACAGACTCCAGAGGGCTGCAAAGAACAATTCTCAGCCATGCCTCCAGCGCAATTATATCAGCTCTGATCGGAACGCGAGTGATATACGACGTTGATTGGGCAAGAGCGCGGACGCGGTAATTGTCGGAGACGAGCACTCTATCAAATTGCAACTACGCAATACTGCAGCTAGCTGGCTCGCGGAGAACCAGCGTAGGGAGCAGTCTCGAGCAGCGGCTACGAGCAAATGGGAAAAAATGAAACTTGTCGCGGTTTCTCGAAGGCGGTAGTACGGTAGTAGCATTGTTAGATAGTGAAGGCAACATTGCGGCACCGACATCTCTAGCGCTGGATCTTAGGCATAGTATACGATGCCAATGACGGACCGCCCCAGCAAAATCAATGTTTTAGAGTCTGAGTTACCAGTATGTTCCAGGAGCCGATTGCAAGCAGCGCAGAGAGAGACCTGTAGCCTGCCAACGATGGCAAGCTTTCGATTGTCGAGAAATTCCTGTACGAAACGCCACGAGCAATCCTAGTTCGCTCGTCCGAGCGATCAAGTTCCTGAATGCGGAGGTGGACCTTGATGATGGTTGAATTGGTTCAAGCATCTAAACGTGGTGATGATAATGAGATACCGGCAGGTGCCGGCATACTCTCGGCTTTCAGCGGAAGCTTCGTCAGTCCTTGATACCTCGTCATCCGAGTGTCGTCGTGTCCATACGCATCGCGTTCAGCCAGTTTGGAATTCCGCTTTGCTTCATGTCATCAACCCTCTCAGCCTCTCGCTTCTGGTGTATATGGGTCACGGGCCAGGAACTGCACCGACTGTAGTAACCGTGCGGTCCACGACTGATGATTATTCACTGAACGGTCTGAATCCGCAGAACAGTCGTGCTGACTCTTGCTTTCCGTACCAAAATCAATATCTCGAAACAGGTGTCTGTCATAACGAGGCTCCATTTGAACACTACTCGGACCTATACTAGTTTACGCCTTTTTTTGCGTTGACCCGCGGCTTCAGGAGGCGCAATCTCAGTTCAACCCGTGACTGAACAAGTAAACGGTGTCATGGTAATATGCAGAACTGTAGGATGTACTCGCGACGGCGGGAGTGTCAGTACGGCTCCGTTCGTCATAACCTGGCAATGTTGAGTGCGACTGCAGTGGTCAGACTATAAAGCCTGCATGCAATTCGGCTGGTACTTCCTCATCCTCTCAGGTCTCGTATTCTACAGTCCCTTACACCTCTATAATCTTGCATCTCTCAAACTCAAACTTCTGCGCCACTAGTCGAAATGTGCTGCCTTCGCCAGTACGTTTAGCCATTTTTCTCGAGGACAACGAAGCTCATGTCTCTTTTCAGAGTTCGTAACGTATACACCAAGTGCGGTCATGGAGTAACTCTGGTATGTTTTCTTCTCTCCTTCAAGTTCGTTCAGTAACTAATGCTTACAATTAGCCGGACGAAATGGTAGACCGCCACATCCTCTCACTTTTCTCATGTTGACATTCTTTGGTTTCAGATCTACTGCGAGAACGCCAAGTGTCGCTGGAGCCCCTTCCACCCGGCTACGTGCAAGCCACCCAGCTGCCTCCAGACTTGTAAGCAGTAGTAAGTCATTAATCTTATTGCTCAGGCTATGCACTGACGTGAATGTTGCACCACAGCAAGACGTTCCCTCAGCAATACAGTACGTCGCGTCTTCTTCTTTCCCCGTATTCCTCTCAACCATAACAGGTCCGCAAATCGACGCGTTCTGTCCCACTTGCGCTCGTCAGCAACAGCAGCAGTAGAGCCAGGCAGCGCCACTAGTCATGGGCGTGCATTTGAGTCCATTCGCTAACTACCTTACACTTCATTTAATTCGTTTGTACTCTCAGTTTAATTTAGATTAGATTCTGCTAGTTACTTGCTGAGTCTGATTGACACGATAATACATACTTTCTGCTTATCGACTGACGAACTCCAGCATGAGGGAAGCATTCTCATCCTTTGACTTGACGCTCGTCGCATATATAGCGGCGCAATGATGCTCTCTTGGGTATCTCGGCGGAAGTAGTGTCCCTATCGTATCTGCCTTATCGGACCGTCAGATTGTGGCCCTGATTATCTGGTATTACCGGCCTCTCCCTCAAGTTTCCCATCCTCCACCAGCATGGGCCTCCTCAGAAATATACTGCGGACTACCACCATCGGTGCTAGTGCTGGCATTGGCACGTTCTTCATCGCTACGCGAAAGAATACCTTTATACCCATGGATCCCGCGAGCTCGCCCCTGTTTAAATCAAAACAGGCGACGCTGTTCAATCCCAACAAGAATCCCCCGACCTATGATGATTGCATGCGTGCAGTTCCGTTCAGCCAAATCAAGCCGGAGTTGTTGGAGAACAAGGAGGCGCTCGTTACCGCGTTTTGCGCCGGGGTATGGGGAGGCCCTGGTGAGGACATTCATCTGCTTGCTTTCTCGTTTAGATCGATGAGTTTTTGCACTACAGGTTATGAGATTCAGCGGCGCTATCTTGAGCGTAAATATTACGGTCCGGAGACGAAAGACCATTTGTGGTCGCGTGAGCAGCTCAAAGCCTCTTCGTATCCTGTTGGCACTATGATTACCGACCACTTTGAGGTTGTCGAGCGTACGCCAGATAGTGTCGTCGTGCGCTGTGGAGACACTCCTCGCATTCGGGACGTTCGTTCGTCGGAGGGCGTTTTCGAGATGGCTGCAGAGGTCAAATCGGAGAAAGGCGTCGTCGAATTCCATCTCAGGAGTGTGTTCTGGCAGGGCGCAGGGAACGCGGACAAACCACCTATGGACGGGGTAGTGCTATTCCTTCACCAGCAGTACGACAAGGTGTTGATGGAGAGCGCACTGGGAAATGTTATGAACTAGTGGCTGGGCAATGTTTGGGATATGAATGCATTCTATAGGATCGTTAGACTGAGAAGTAAGTGAACTCTGATAGTAGCCTCTCAGGAGCCCTTTACTCATCTTCTGAGAAGATCACTTGCGATTTCCCTGGGACTCTTTCATAAATCTTCGAGTTATATGTGTTTGAATAGACTTACTTAGTGGAAGTCTGAAGAGTATCAATCGACAAACTGGGTGCATGCTGATTTCCGTAATAGCGAAGACTCAGATCAGTGACTGTAGCTTGCAAAGTCATCGTCGTCACGCCGGTTTAGGCCTACATGTTGAATTGGCTGTATGTTGTATTGTCACTGTGCTATTAATGCGCTGATATTTCATCGAGACCTCG
Organism: Hymenopellis raphanipes; assembly: GCA_036872995.1. Taxonomy (NCBI): domain Eukaryota; kingdom Fungi; phylum Basidiomycota; class Agaricomycetes; order Agaricales; family Physalacriaceae; genus Hymenopellis; species Hymenopellis raphanipes. The sequence goes on from JAYMDG010000019.1 coordinate 766,819, forward strand.
AGAGATGAGTGTGCACGCGATGCACCCGCAGTCCCTCAGAATTGTAGTCCCGGCATCCGAGGATTTGTATGGCCGTATGACTTTTTGTACTTGTCACATCCTCAATCAAGAGTTGGGTTACAAATCAAACAACATTGTTCAGTACACAACTGAGGGAACCGCATGCGCTTCCATTACGACAAATAGTGTATATTGGGACTGAGAGACGCTTCCAGAACGAAAGCCGCATCACAACACATTCACTGGTTCATGATGGAGGAGGGCGGAAGACTGGTGGACGAGTTAACTACATCATAGGATGACAAGTCATGGGTAGTTTCTTCTGAGGGAAGTGGATCAAATGGCAGTGGCACGCGAGCTTCGTGTTGAGGCGAGTTGCAAAGAGACGGAGCAGGGACGAAGAATGCAGAAGACAGTATGAGATTGTACAAGCCTGAGATTAAGAAGCCACGGCAAAGATTGGGGCTGCAAATGAGTAAGTAATCACGGTATAACCAAAGTAGCAGAACGAAACCGCTCTACAGGCATTCAAAATGTCTACATCTTGTGAACGCCGGATTTTCGGATAACGGTCAAACCCAAATATCCAACCAAGTCCGTCAACTAGAATGATTCCTCATGCTTCATCGTCCTGCTATAACATCCCACGTTACTCGTACGGCGGGGGCTGCTGATGGGCTCCACTACTATACGCCGGTGGCGGAGGGATGGTGATGGACTGCGCGACCTCAGGCTGAACCGGTCGAGGATGCTGCACAGCGACACTAGCGCGGGTCCCCTGTCGAGATGGCCGATTGTATATTCGGCAGAGCACGACTGCAACGACAAGGAGAGCCAGAACGAGACATCCGATAATCAAAGACACCCAGGGTGTCCCTAGACTTTGGAATAATGAGCCTTCGGAGAAAATTGCCAGAGCTGTTGAGCACCCACCCGCTGCGAACGTCGTCGTCGGTGTTCGAGGTCTGTCTTGAATCGTAGTGATGGTAGACAAATATAGGGATATCGTCATCTAGTGGGGCTGTGCTCCCAACTGGAATATGACTGCAGACGGCAAGGACGAGGAGGTATCGACGACGTAAATGCTTCTGCCATTGGCAACGACGCGAGAGGCGCGCGCACAGCACATAAGAGTGGATGTTAGACATGTCAAGACGAACTCCGACGTGATGGCATGTTGCGATTAGATGTTAAATCTCAGGCTATTTATACGGATCCTATTATTGGGCCAGTCACAAGTCCAGGGCGTCAGTTGCGGATGAGGGGAGAGTGGCTCTATTGAGGATAAGTTTATCAGCGAATTGAAGGACGCGCCTGTTCCATAGTAGCTCGGTGTAAAGTAGAATTCGGTCGGTTTCGCGCCGTCGTCGCGCCTGTGACTGGACTCGTAATGTGACAGAAGGGCTATCATGGGAACGTGCATAACCGCCTGCGAGGCTTCGTTCATGGCCAGGACGTCAGCCAACAGTGATTGGGATCAAGTTCGTCTGAAACCTGCAGCTGGCCATGCTGGTACTGCTGTAAACTTAATTGTAATCAATTGAGAAGTCAATGAGGACATTACCGAGAGAGATCTAGAACTCCATGAGAATTCTCTGATTTGGTTGAAGAATCCTGAAGCCTGAGGTGGAGTCAAGATTGCAAGAATGGAAGTCACAACTGTTGTGGAGATTCAATCACGCTTACGTACAAGACCAAGCTTTGTCTTCTACCGTCATCATTGCACACTCTGCGTCTTTACTGGCCTTGTTAGTGCTTCAAAGGTTTCGCTATAGCTTTCTACCGTGTGCTACATATCTTCTAAAGCGTGGAACCTTTTCTTGAGCTCTCTGGTTTCACCTGCAAGTTTTTTTTTGCCACTTGCTGCGCTTCGGCGAGAGCGTGTCCTTTTTCTAAGGCTCGCTCGCCTCCTGGTGGAAACTTGCGAAACAACACATGGAAACTCTTCAGACTGCGGGAAACAGCGGAATGTGACCGGATATGGCGGTTCGAAATACGCACACGACATGATGTCGACCGAAGGACCGGTCCGCCTTCAGCTGTGAATACAGAAGGTACCACATTCTTCGATGGATATTTTCCTCTCTTTGTTTCCTTACTAGTCTGATCTTCCTGCAGGACTTCTCTGACTTCGGCCTTCCGGACTGAATGTGGATTACCGGGTCTCATCGACTCTATGTCCACGTCCTTTTCCCTCCCCATGTCAGGAGGCGTGGCCCAGGTTGACGGGCTGCGCGTTCTTTATGCTACTGGTCTTGAAATCGCCATCGTCACGTTCATTATCTTTCTCGGTATGATTTGCTCCAATGTTGGGAGCAAATCTCGCTTCATGACATGAGTTGGGAGTGATTTGGATGAACTCGCGGTGGTATATTTGATGGACAGGACCAACAAGGTGGAGAGTTCGCTGTACCGTTCCTCATCGTAAAGCTGATTCGCGCTCAAGGTGACCCACGGGACTGGTCGCACGTTCTTCGAGTAGTCCTTGCCCTTCAGTAATACGACGAATTGAAAATAACAGATTCGAACGGTACTGAACCCCTCTCATGTACATATTACCCACCTGCTGCCTTCAGTCGGCTGTTCTTATCGTCATGACAAGTGTGTACTTTCTCCCTACGGATCAGCGCACTTCCACTTACACGCATGACCATCAAAGCTTCCTTCTCAAAGAGTACAGACTACCCCGCCAGACGTCTGGGGTATTGGATAACAGTGGCCTCTTTTGGGCCACCTTGCTTTACGAACATCTCAAGGCCATCCTTGCCATCCTCAAAAATATTGTTAAGCACTCAGGTGGAATGCCCCTAGAAAGCGCCGGCCTTTAAAGCGAGATAACATCGACACGGCCAGCTCATCAATCACCATCAGCTCCTACGGACAAGAAAGGATTTCCATTATGTGCAATATAATTACGCCCCGCCTCCGCGATCACCTCCTGTATGTGTTAGTAATCTCCAGATTTCGTATTTTCGCTGACATCCTCCCAGTATCCTATCGTGGTATTTGCAGGGAAGTCTCGAACTGTGCTATAGTGAAGCTGAACATTGTCCACCTTTTCTCAACGCAATTTGGCTAGCGAACTGATTGCGACCGCCAGGACCTACGAAGCATCTCTTGGCCGGTAGCGGAACGGGTGGCACGCAAGAACCAACCCGATCAAGTTCATGTCGATCGGCGCATGCGCGGGGCCCGCTCCGTCTACGCGATTTCTTTAGGAGGAGGTTTGATTGATGGCCTGCATAAATACCAACAGCGCTCGCCGCTTTTTAGCTTCTCTTTCTCCTCCTGCCCATCTTGAAAGAATGTCGGTCCAGCCAACTATGTGGGGGATGTATTGGCCCACCGAGAAACCGTTTGAGCTTCTCAAGGTTACGAGTGGAGATATGAATTGTAGGTCCTCGCTTATTAACTCGACGTTATTCTGACGTGCACGATAGTGGCATCGATTGCATTTGGTTGGACATTAGGCTTTGGTTACTTTGCAGTCTGCCACGCCTACCGTGAGACGCGTCGTGCTCGTCGCATAAATACCTATGTGATACTCATTTGGGGCGAGATTGCGGTGTAAGCAAGGAGGTTTTTTGGTCGTCGTACGAACTGACCTTCCTTCAAGGTGTTTAATCTTCGCCATCCTCTGCTGGTTGTATCTCGCCAAGGAAATTCCACCTTCGTTTTATTTCTTCTTCTTCATCCTCGCGTACGTTCGTTTCTACGAGCCTTCCCACTCCCCTGACGCTGTTAACGATAGTACCTGGACGCTTCAAGTGCAGATCCTGCTCCAAATTATCGTCAATCGACTTTGTATTCTTCTTGGGAGCGAGCGTCATCGAGTAAGATTCCATGTCCCTGGAAATGTTCCTCTTGATACTGATTCGACAACAGATCATGCTTCGCTGGGGTGTCGCGGCCGTCATTCTGGCAATCAACATCTCCGTCTTTTGCATTTGGCTCCCTGCTAAGCTGCAAATCAGTAAGAAGTATCACGATACCAACGTTTGGTGGGATCGTGTTGAGGTAAGCCAGCCACACCTTGCTGTTGTCTGAACTTTGCTTAAACGACAATGAGTAGAAAAGTATCTATCTGCTCGTTGATGGTGCCCTCAATTATTACTTCATCCGCACTGTCAGAGAACGTCTAGTTGTCCACGGCGGTGTACGTCTTCGTTCCCTTACTCGCTTGACTTGGACTCACTGGTTGCTTGTAGTTGAAGAAATACACGCGTCTAGTGCGGTTCAATACCCAGATCGTGTTCCTGTCCTTGTCTATGGACGTGCTCATCATCGGTACATATAGTCGCGCAATGTTGCTTCCAGCGCCACTGATGCCTTGATGATGTAGCCATGATGTCCCTCAAGAACGACTTCGTGTATATGCAATTTGTGAGTCACGTCAAATTGCCCATGTCCGGCTTCAAACTAACTCCGGCTTGTAGCATCCTGTTGCGTATATCGTCAAGGTTCGTCGGGAAAACAGTAACGCATCCGCTTCTCCTGACTGTCGCTTTAGCTCAACATCGAGATGGCCATGTCCAACCTTATCATCAAGGTCGCGCGCGACACCGGCATCCACGTCCAGGAGGATAGCACTGAACACTCAACTTCTAAGAGCGGCGGTACTGGTGTTTCTGGTACACGCTTCCAGACTACGACGGTGGAGGTTCAAGTGCAGGTCGCAAGGCAGCAGTTTACTACCCATGATGATATTGGTTAGTTGTTTCCTTTGTTTCGGCGCCAGTCTCTTGATCTTAATCTGGTCTCAGAATTGGGCGATGTCAAAGCAACACACGATTGGTCGGCCGGCGACGCTGAGTCGGCCAGGGACGTGGACAATAAGGATGGCGGCACGCGCGTCGGTGTCTAGGTCCTCGGATTTCTGGGCTTTATAGGATACATTGTAGAGTAATAGAAGTCGCGTATGTTACTTCGAACTGACCAAATTTATCTATGTTGCATGCCTCGCACAAGCGCTGGACTTGACTGAAGACATCAAATGTGACGGTTGATGGTGGCGTGGTGAGATGACAGGTACATATGGTGCATTTCGAGCGGAGAACGAATGACCCTTGACTCTACCATCGTCGATCTGTTTCTTGGTGAGCAAATGAACTTGCTCGATTGGACCTCTATAAAGCTTCACGTTCGTCAGATCTATAACCTTCAATTTATATCCGGAGTAAATCGGGCGCGCTTCAAGTTGAAAGGGGTTTTCCATCATTGGCGCGCCTAAACCACGCGATCTTACTCGACGCCACCCAATCCCGTATCATTTCACAGCTAATCCTTACCTTGGGACGTCTGACATTCTCAATCAGCAAGCTTTCAAAGCATGGAAGCCGTGCGCTTTGTACCGGTAAGTCACAATTGAACCACAACTTTACCTGATATACTCAATTTCCGACCTGTTATTTTTAAAAAGCACTCCTTCAGTAATCCTTATCCCCTTTGATAATCTCGTTCCGCGATGCGCCTCGTCCCCTCTCTGTCGAGAAGCTCCCGCCTGCGTGCATTACTACATGCGAAAATTGCAATGGTTATACGCTTTAGGCTTAAATGCCGCCTCACCCTCTCTGCGGCCTGCCGAGTTAACATTGAAGCGTGTCATCGCGTAACTCAGCGAGGCGTCTAGCAAGCGGCAGAGGTGGCGCACGGATAGGCTAGTTGTCACTTGTACTACGGATGGTCGAGTCCTACCAGGACACCAGATCTACTCGAACCTATTGGAATCCGTGCCGAGCTGAACACGGGCGCTCGCCGCTCTCTTCTTATCATATTCTCATACTCGCGTTGCGGAAGTCCATATGGCCGATGGTCCGCCTCGCGATCGTGGCAAAGCCGTTCCGCACGGTTTTCCTTCTCCTTCAGCTTAGGAGCATCAAAGAGAGTTCGACTTGATAAATAGAGCGCGATGTGGGTGCGGTATTATTCGTCTTTGTTCAACGATGTCGGTCAAGCCCACGCTGCCGAGTATGTACTGGAACACAGAGAAACCATTCGAGCTCCTCGATGTTACGCGAGGAGATATGAATCGTGCGTTCTATTCAATTGTTTACGTGTACTTTGACGCGTCGATGATACAGTGGCTTCAATCGCGTTCGGCTGGACTCTAGGTTTTGGGTATTTTGCTCTTTGCCACGCTTTTCGGGAGACGCGTCGTGCGCGCCGGCTAAACACCTACGTCGTCCTGATCTGGGGCGAAATCATTGTGTGAGTAACAATTCTCAATTTGCTGCGTCCTGTCTAACGATCTTAACAACAAAGGTGTACTGTTCTGGCTATCATCTGCTGGCTCTACCTCGCCGCGAAAATTCCGCCCTCATTCTATTTCTTTTTGGTTGTTCTCACGTAGGGCTGTTTACCCAATTTCTGCTGTTACCTGTCTCAACCTGATACAGTATGTGGGCGCTCCAAGTGCAGTTCCTCCTGCAGATCATCGTCAATCGACTCTGCATCCTGCTGGCGACCGAGAGACAACGGGTTCGTCGCGTGTCTCTGCCTGCTCAATTCTCCTTCTCACCAGCTTCGATTAGAATTGGCTTCGTTGGGGCATCGCAGGAGTTATCCTAGCCATCAACATCTCTGTCTACTGTATCTGGATTCCCGCCAAGCTCCAGATTAGTACAAAGTACCACGACACGAACATATGGTGGGATCGCTGTGAAGTCAGTCATCTCCGTTTTCACCATGTGCGAACCGCCTCTGATTTTCGAGCAGAAATGCATCTATCTGATTGTCGACGCCGGCCTCAATTGGTACTTCATACGCACTGTCAAGCAACGCCTCGTTATCCATGGTGGCGTACGTTTTCCTCGGTCGCTTTCCTCTGCTCCGCACTAATGTATGTACTGCTTGCAGTTGAAAAAATACACCCGCCTGGTACGGTTCAACGCCCAGATCATGGTCATCTCTTTGTCCATGGACATTCTCATCATTGGTACGTCCATGTGTCTCTGAACTTTCGTATCCCGGCTAATTTGATCTCCTTCAGCGATGATGTCTCTCAAGAACGACTTTGTTTACCTGCAATTTGTGAGTCGCTTCTGGACGGCTTGAGCATCGAACAGAGCTGATGGGCAACTGTACTAGCACCCCGTGGCATACATGGTCAAGGTTTGTCCTCCATCTCGCATCCCTTCGCGGTTCCTAACGACATCCCGTTAAGCTCAACATTGAGATGGCCATGTCCAACCTTATCATCAAGGTTGCTCGCGAGACCGGTATCCACGTCCTGGAGGACTCCACCGACCACCTCTCGGATTCCAAGAGTGGCGGTAATACAGGTGTTTCCGGCACGCGTTTCCAGACAACGACAATGGAGGTGCAAGTGCAGGTGGCCAGACAGCAATTTACTACTCATGATGATATTGGTGAGTTAGTGATCTCTTCGCAGCGAATCCAGCTGAGCTTATGCCTTTTCACGTTTAGAACTGGCCGACGTGAAAGCAGGACATGGCTGGTCACCGGGTGAGCAGTCTATAAAGGAGAATGAAGATTCTAGGGATGCTCAGTGAGATCAAATAGAAGGCTTGTAGAAGGCAGTATGATTATTCATAGATTTATACCTCCTAGACTCTCGATACAGACTCGGGCTAATACATCATCAATGGCAGAACATCATAAGAAGAATCGAATTTGGAAACAGCGTACAATATAAACACTTGCGCCACATGATGTATTAAGACTTGTTGATCTTTCTTTTGTTAACCTTTGCGAGCCATACGCTTAGTGGAGCAGAAACGCCAACAGATGTCACTGGCGCCAACAACGACGCTATCGCTCCTCCTCCTTCGAGCATTGACCAAACCATGAAGGACACGGTTGTCCAGACCACGTCGTATCCAATGGAGGACTGGGCTGGATGTGAATGCAGCGTCGACCATGCATCCGCCAAGAACCTGATAACGGAGCCCGAGCTCTCCCAAGCCGCGGCTGTGGACTTGATGCGCATTGCCGCCGCCGCCAGCAGATACACCCCATACAACGACTCGACCGGAATCCAGAACGCCTTATTTGCGGAGTTTACAAAGAATAAAGGGATCACGATAAGGCCGTGCATGCCGAGAAGGTTGAGGAGGAACCCGCTTTCGTCTGTGTATGGGCTTCGGAGGACACACGCAAGCGCTATGAACGTGCTAACCCAGAGCACCGGTGGGGCGAGGGAGGGTTGGAGAGGCTTAAAGCCGCGCTGGCGGGGAGAGAGTACGATGGCAAGGTAGAAGAGGTTGCTCGCGACGGATATGGCGACCAATTGACCAAGGAGCATGTATGCCCAGACGTATTTGATTCCGTAGCGATTGCCTATGCCGACCGTCATTACTTCACGGAAATCAAAACCATGAACACCTACCTTGAAAGTATAGAAAGGCTGTCCAGAATCCGACAGTAAATAGGCACAGCTGTTCGCTCCACCACCAGTTCATCTTGCCAAACGAAACTGCGGCCCACGCTTGCTCGAAAAGCGCCGTGTCAACTAGCCAATCTGTGAGCCTGTCAAGCGGCGCTTCTGATATTGAGCTGGTAGTTGCTTCATAATCCATAAAACTCCACTGATTGATTCAGTTCAATAATGAAAGGCTGTCAATTTCCTTACATGCATGAACTTGAACATGTCTAATAATGTAGTATTTAGTAACATCTAGATTTAGTGTGAAGAACAAAACACGTACAGAACCAAGTATGCGCGAACGAAGCTAATGTGAGACTGGAGAAGGCCAGCACCTTGCTTTTACTGGCCGTGCCAACCAGACCACGGAAGCTACTCAATATGACGCCGAACAACCATATGATAGCCAGAAAGTAAGAGACGAATATTGAAAGCGCGATTAAACGCGTGTTTTCCATGTTGTACACGAAGAAGATGGTGGCGAGAGAGCAAGCACGAGTAACACCGAGTAGCAGTGCATTCCAATTTCCGATCACCAAATGCAAGTACTTACTTGAGAATTCAATCAATATCGTCAATCGATGAATTAATGAAGGATCTGCCATGTACCATAAAAGTAATACAGCGGGACAAAAAGGACCACCCCAAAAGAAACAAATAAAAGCATCCAGGAAATTACACATAAATAAAATTGTCCTGTCCAGTCAAACATCCATCATCATCATCATCTTCTTCTCCGAGCATCATCTGCAGTCTCATCATCAGTAGGCTCCGTATCCGCGCTAGTCGTGGTTATGGTCCTTCTCGTAGTAGTGGTAGGAGGGTCAGCGACAGCTCCCCCCGCAGCCCCACACCCAGTCGGAACCGCCGCATCATTCGCATTCCACGGATCCGGATACGCACACCCCGGAATCGGCGTAGGCGCCAGCCCCGTATCCTGCGCGTCATACCACCCACTAACCTTCGTCCCCGTCACCGACGGCCCCGGCAACGTATGCACACTCCCCGTCGACGTATACTGTGGCAGCGCCGTCACCGGCACATCCACGCCATTAATCTGCGCAGGGGGGAACGGCGTCCCAGCAGCCGCAGCAGTAATCGTTCCCGCACCCGCACCGCCCGTCATATACGGCTCGTAGTTCCCGTCAAACTCTGGCAGAGTCCCTCCACATTTGCCTTTGGCTTGTCTGGGATCCTTGAGAATCCAGCCCCCCTCCAAGCCCAGCTGGTACGACCACAGCGGGGCCTGCACAGACCCGGCGGCGGACTCGCCAATCTTCCATGTCCAGAAGAAGTAGTCCTTCAGCGCGTCCATCTGTGCCGTGTTGAACGCTTGCACACCAGCCTTGGTCGACGCGTCCCACGTCGTCGAGTCCTCCCATGCACCACAATCGCCCCCGTACGACTGTGTTCCACCGACGCCAGTGAGGAAAAGTCCACAGTCGTTGTAGCCGTTACTCCACTCCCCCGCATAGTTGAAGCCAAACGTGCCCGACAACCTAACCGACTCGTCCGCCCATGCACACGCTGTACCTACCCACACACCGCCAGCATCAGCACCGGTTCCCGTAGCTATCGGATCCTCAAACGTCGAACCGCTAAACGTCGTGTACGGGTGTCTGTCGAGCACAACGCGGTCGCTTCCAGCGAGGAACGCATCCCACTTCGTCATATCGGCTTCGAACCCGTCGTGGATGGAGATATAGAATCCCTTGCCCTTTCCAACGCCGGTGATACCGCGTATCATGTCGTGCACCTCGCGGTAAAAGGAGGTAAGCGCGTCGCGACCGATAGTGCCCATGACCGCCTCGTTCATGATACCAAACATCTGCACCACGTCCTGATACTCCGGCTGGGAGACAAACTCGGTAATGATCCGGATGTAGTTGAGCGCGCGTTGGGCGTTGGCGATGCCCATTGGTCCGTACATAAAGTTGACTTGGTTACTGCCTTTGCCAGAGTGATTGTAACCTGAAACAAGATTGAGCACGATGGAAGCTGTGAGGAAAATGACATACCGCTCTGAGATCCAGGAATGGTATGTAGGTCGAGGTTGACACGAAGACCGTACTTGCGTGCCCAAGAGAAGGCTTTCAGGATATATCTAAACGATGAACGAATTCAGCCCAATGATCGAAATACTAAAGGGATAGGGAACATACTTCCAGCAGACCTTTTCCAAAAAGGGCTCGCCGTCCCACTTGTCGATAGCCCAGAAAGGAATGGGCAAACGAACCCAGTTAAGACCAGCTCCGGCAATCTCGGCAAAGTCTTTCTCAGTCTAGGAAAGTCGATGAGCGAAGATAGCAAAGAAAGAAGGAATGCATACAATGAACGTCTTGTAATGTTCTTCAAGCTGATTCAGTCCACCACTAGCCGTGTCCGCCGCCATAGCCTCGCTCAACGTCCATTCATCCGTCGAACCAGGGTACTTTTGGAAAAGCGCGGGGCTGATAAACGGCTCGAGAACAAACCACCCGCCAAGGTTCACGCTACAAAAATAACAATCCAATTCCGAGTCAGAGAGTGCAATAAGAAGAGAACACAGAGAAACACCCACCCATTGATACGATCCTTTCCATACGTCCAACTCTCATTAAGCGCCGGGGTCCAGCTGTTCGGTTTCCCACTACCGCCAAAAGGATGCGCTGGATCCGCGACCCAGAATCCTCCAAACTTGTTACTATACTTGAACTTGCTTCCGTCCTCCATAGTCACCTCCGAGCCATCTCCCCCAGTGATAGCGCCCGAGGTCGAGGGTCCCGTTCCATCTCCAGTGCTACCTCCGGTATCGGTGCTGTTCCCACCACTACTAGACGCTTGACTCGGACTCGACGAATCGTCTTTCTTTATCACGAGAAAGTAAACCGGTAGTATGATCGCAAGAACGACGACGACAAAGGCGGCGAGAAACGAGAGCCAGAAAACAGGACCGCGCTTCCTCTTTGGCGGAGAGGCAAGGTATTGCCGTGTGTACTGGTCAATCTCCGATTTTGGGAGAGCGGTCCTCGAGTCTGCAGGTATCGACGTCTGGGATTCACCGATGGACACCTGCGAGTTGTGAAACGAAGCCGCCGGCTGATCATGGAATGAAGTCGAAAGGCGCTGGAGAACAGCGTAGCCTTCTTCAGGCTGGGTTGAAGACGCCATGAATCCCGAAAAAATAAAATAAAGAAGAAGAGGGGAGAGGAGATGGGGAATAAGAAAGAAAAACGGTAAGAAATACCCGCAAGGGCAGAGGAGAAATGATGCGAGAACATCGTAAACCGCCTTTCAGTTTATATGTTTGCCCCATGTTTCTCGGTAGTGTACCATTCGCGCGGTAAGACCAGGGTTGCACTACGCCATTTTGTGAGACGCGACACAGCCCCTGGAAGTAAGAAATCAAAGTGGGCGTGCCGAATGGCAAGGACTATCCACCAACTTCAAGTCGAGAGAGAGAACATGGCCCCAGCGTCAGCGTCCTGGTAGTCATTGGAGACGATGCATTGAAAATACAGCTGAACGTCGGAAGATCTGTATCAACAAAGCCACTTTTTCAATTAAGATTCAAGAATGATGAAACAAGAACACCAACAGTACCGATATCATTTGACGTTTATGATTAGCGGTCCGGGTGTGGGTAACGCGGAGACGCTGAAAGGGATCAGGTCAACAAGCCTGCATACGTATCACGTCGGCGCTTGGGTCATTGCGCAAGTTTGAAGGCAAGAGAAGGCCGCCGCAAGCTCCGAGTCGTATTCTCTGACGTCGCGTTCAACGCTTCAGGCTTTTCGGGCTTCGGGTCGGGGGTAAACATCTTGAACGTCGTGAGTGCTAAAAGGCAAGTTACACACGCGTTACGTCATCGCCACAATCCAGCGAACAAGTCGCAAGGCGCTTTGAATGACTGTACGAAACCCATTGATCATCTACACATAACTCCCAGTGAAAACTCACCACGGGCATAGACGTGCTCATCCGTGCGCATCCGGGCAACTGACAGATTCTCTAACACCCCAGCTGAGCCCAGATGACATCCGAGCAGAGCTGTCGCTTGGCCAGAGAGGGATAATATTAATAATTCTTCGCAAATCTGTGCACATCCGGGTTCAGAAGGGCCCTTCCACTAGGCTTGACAAGTAATTGATTTCCGTTGATATCTGCTCTCAGACGGGCACATCCGTTTTGTATATAATGGCGATAGGACTAGTATTGGTGGATCCAGAACAACAATCTCGGTATACGTATGCGGCATGCCTAACCCAATGTGCTCAGAAATGGACTTGCGTGACACAGCGCCTACATCAGCAAGTCTATGAAGACGTTAGAGAGAGCCGGAGACAGGCTTTAAGGGCACTCACCAAGCAGAAACTTCGAGCCGACATCCCTTGGACAGCACACTATCAAAGGGGCGGTCAGTTCGCGCCAAAAGAGGCTGGGATCAGTCACGTACCGTGGCCAGTAAATGACAGCCTTCCCACCGTATGTCGATAAGTGTATCGTCAGCGTCATGGAGACGCGCTCGTGAGTGCAGATTGGCCCAACGACAGGGCGACGTTGGGCAGGGCCGAGCTGTAGGGGAGCGGAGCGCAGACTCAGAGGATGGCGGCGAGATGGTGATGGTAAGAGGGAGAGAAGGACTGTGGACAGATCGCCATGTACGCGTCGCTTCTATGATCGGAAGTGGCCGGCGAGCGGCGAGTCACAAACCGATGCTTTTTTAGTTAAAGTTGTTAATGTCAACGTGTATCAAGTTTCGGGGACGTTTGTGGTTAAGATATGTAGGATGGGACTGTTTGTGTGTGTGTTATAATCTATTTACTTCTTGTCTTTAGTTATGCGTCTTCGCTTCTTGGGTCTGTTCGCTTTCATTGCGATAGGGTCTTCGCAAGTCAGCCATTTTGGGCCCTCTGCCGCTACATTTGTTATCGTGTTTGTCGGCCTGTGCAGGAGAATCACGAAATTGATATTTAATCGAGCTCGCTCGGCGCCTATTGTGACGGGGTTTACCTGTGGCAACCTTTCGCCTGCCAACGAAAATGCGAATAATGCGATGTCGTCGTGAAGGAGGTTTTCATGCAGCTTAGGAAGTTTGTGGTATTCAGAGAGTGCGAATGGTTCACGGCCGTCAAAGATGGGCACGTCTTTATCTGGAGGGCGTGGTGCTGTATAGTTTGTTAAGGTGAGTAGTGGCGTTATTCGGGGCGGTGGGGGCGTTGCTCACATGGGCCATGGGTCATTCCGTCCATTTCGTTGTATTTTATGATGAGACGGTTATCTGTAGGGGAACGTTAGCAATTGATGCATGCACTTGATTGGTGCATTACCGTCGTTCGGACAGATTGCGGTAGTTATTAGAATGCCATTTTGAAAGGTTGGAATTGTTGCGTTGGGAAATTTCAGCATCTCGCAGATGACTGCAATCATTCGTGGCATGAATCGCTGAATGGGTTGAAATGCTATGAGGCGAGCTGTTCGAGCATTTTGTAGCAACGGTGCTGGTGGTGACGGGGCGATGTCCAGGTTCATGGTTGAACATAGTTCGCATGCAGTTACTTTCCCAACGCTTGTGAAGACGGCGTCTGTACGCGGTCGTCGGTGGCTCGCGACACGGTATATTCCATTGGTTTGTGGTTTCGATGTGAAGTCGTTACTTTTGGCTGTGTGAATGTTTGATAGGTTCTGGCCGGACGCGTAGGCGGCTATGTTTAGGGTTCGCCTGGTGGTTGTTGAGTCATGGTGTGTAGAGGTGGTTGGAAGACGTACAGGGCGATATTTTGGTTGTTAGAGCAGGACGACGCAATGTCGCATGTTGGGATTGTTCTCATTAAGTGATTTGACGCCATGGGCTTCGTTCTTGGAGCTGTAAAAATCGGCCTGCGGTGTATTAAGTTACAGCATCGTAATGTCGACAGGGTTACAGACTGATGGTTGGTCGCGTTCGGCTGTAATTCATCCATGGTGGTAGGTGTTTTCGTTGAATCAGTCTTCTTTGAGTCGCATTTCTCAAAAGGTTGATTTATTTTACACGTGATATCATACATGTGTTGTTACAAGCGGTACCTAATACATGAGAATGTTGTCGGGAAGTTAATGCTTAGTTGAACGAGGCTTTACATGACTCGGCCAGTCTTCAGTTCCTGTTTGACGGCTACTCCTGCCACTTGGTCGGCCACGCCTCGTTTGTCTGTGACTCCCAGTGGTGTTTCATTCCTGAGGGAAGGTTCGAGTGGGCAGTTTGTGGGGTCATCGTCACCGTCGTCAACGTGAGCGATTCGAACTGTGAAGCGAATGCTCAGGCCAACGCGTTGGGCTGGTGGCTGGCTCGTGATCGGTGATGGCTCAAGGTAGCCGTTAAAGCTGAATGCGACGAGGACGAAGTCATTTTCGTCGTACTCCGTGAAACGTTCTGTGTACTGGGTGTATGTATTGAGATCGATGCCGTTGATACCTTCAAAGCATGGTACGTCTTGGTCGTGATCTCTGGGGCCTATCGTGGAGTCAGCGAGTTAGTCGTGGTGTCGGTACATTGCGTACAATCGCCATGCGTGACGCTATTCATAGGCGCTCGGGATACATTGGGGCCTCCTTTGCCTATACGGGCGTGCTTTAGAGAGCCGTGCATTGCGTATTAGAGGGAGTTCTTACCGGCTCTTGGTCGGGAGGCGGTTGTGAAGCTTATTCCGTCACGATTGATAGCGAAGATGGGGCTTCGATAGTCAAGAAGCATGGAGGCGAGTGATACCATTCGGGGCGTGAATCGATGAATGGGTTGAATGGATATTTGTCTGACCCGCTGGTTCCCGCTGCCGTCGTCAAATAGAGCGGAGTGTGTGCATCTTCCGATGACGAAGAAGGTGGCGTTACGATCGTTGAATGTCACGGGTACTCCCTCTGTTTTGCGTACGATTCTGAAAGACGTGGCGCCGGC
This sequence comes from Hymenopellis raphanipes, assembly GCA_036872995.1. NCBI lineage: Eukaryota > Fungi > Basidiomycota > Agaricomycetes > Agaricales > Physalacriaceae > Hymenopellis > Hymenopellis raphanipes. Next base: position 782,115 of record JAYMDG010000019.1, read on the forward strand.
CCACGACGCGATGCGTGTGTAATTTTTGGCGTCGGCAGTAAACCAGCTGTCAAGTTCGCAGCCGCTGGCCTCCGTTGTGATCTCTAGGATACGCCTGAAACACTTGAGAACGTCTTTTAGGGCGTTTTATTTTGATTGACTTACTGAATTTTGGCGGGGTTGTTCTGAAAGAATTGATATAGCTCGCAGAGTCGCAATACGGTAACGTCCTGCGACCGACGTTATATTCATGCCCGATTTCGGGAACTCGGGACAGGTTTCGGACGTTGGGTATGGCGAACAGCGGCGTTCTAAGTGAGGTCTGATTAATGAGGTTCATGGGTATTGATGGGCGACGTACACATCGGAAGGGGTAGTGAATAGCCCGGGTCGGAGCACCCGGTCCGGGTCACGGATACGGGTGGGTCAGGGTGCGGGTAGGGGTCTCGGACCGAGAACCCGCGGCAACCCGCGCAACCCGTAAGCACCCGTCGCTTCTAGCCGAATGCTCCGGCAATGGCCGGATAACGATCAGCCAACTCTGATCGCTATCTCTTGCTTCCTCCCACCACAGGGCGACGTTCGTTCGTGCTCGTCCGCCCCAGAACTGCTTCTGGGGCTTCTATAATGTCCCCTCTTTCTTCTTCTTGGCTTTTCTTATGTGGTTGGGCTTTACGCCCACCGCCGCGCTCGCGGATATATTCCGCGCGCATTCTAGTGTTCGTCTTCACGACGACACCAATTGGACGAGGAACTGGTACGCGTAAGCCCTCACCAGCGAGGCAGCATCGCCATTGGATTGCATATATCTGCTTGGAGTACGGATTTGCTTTCACGCCAGGCGCCACACCAGCCGCTACACGCTCCGATATACTCTGGGGTATCACTAGGTGCCTGTCTTTGCGACGGCGAGGCGTATTTGTACGGGCGGGAGGCGTTGCAGACGCATCCAGCCAAAGGTGTGTATTTGGTGTATCTTTTTTTTCCTTTTCTGACAGACGCGCAGTCTGTACTTGCAACACGTTCTCTTCGTCTCCTCACCCGCCCCGTCTTCTAAGCCATCCCATCATCCCCGCTGTCTCACCTCTCTCTCTCGCGCCCACCGTATTCTTACGATCACCCCTCACTACCTCGTGTCTTGTCCCTTCCCTGTCGTTATATACGGCAGGGCGGGACTCTGTGCATCATGCACGTCGATGGACCCCGCGCAATTGCTCGGGGCTCGTCGGCGGGCATGAAAATATGCGGGCTCAAGGGGCAAGTACTCTCACAGCCCAATTGAGCCCAACCCGAGAGGTGTTCAGCGGGTAACCCGCACCCGCGCCACGGGACCGGGTAAGTCGAGGGTACGGGTAGGGGTCCCAACCGAAATACCCGCGGGACACCCGCGCTATTCACTAGGAAGGGGTGGACGTTGGTTCCGGTTGGGAGATGTTTGGGTTTGCTTGCTGTGTGTGAGGTACGGCGTTGTTTTCGGTGGAATTTTCACTTTTGTGTGGGGCGCTACTAGATGAGGCAACATTTTGATCGGCTTTGAACTGGTCGTCAGAGTGTTGGGTAGGTTGAGGCGTGCCGCGGATGTTGGAATAGTTCCTGATCATTGCCAAGATTTCGCTGTGAATTCATAAGGTGGGGAAGTCATGTATATGGTTGTTCGTACCGTTCAGTCAACACGAAGGTGGGCTCCGAATTTGTTCGGGTTTCGGAGGTGCGGCTGACAGTGGCTTCGCCTATGTCGATGTTGGCATCTTTTGGGCGGGTGTCCAGGGGTTGTTGGATGTCTTCCAGGGTGAGAATTGGGCGTTCAGGTGCTCTGGCATGAGCCGGTGAGTTTACTCTCACTTTGAATTGTTAGAACGCACTTTTGAGGGAGCTCGATTTGGCGTTGTTTGCCCAGGGCGTTTGTACTTCGGGAGTCGTTGCTGTGTGTTGGGTTGTCCTTGGGTACGACTGAATTTGTGTCGTTGGATGCTAGCCCCTCGTTGGTTTTGTTCTCGTTGTTGCCGTTGTCGTCCGTGTGGCGGCTGGTGTTAACGGCTGATGTGTCATCAGAGAATCTATAGGTGTTTGTTACAGCTGGCATTTAGGATTGCGGTCGTACATACAGGTTGTTGGGGCCAACTGTGGTGGTAGGTAGACCGACGTCGTCGGAGCTCGGCCCGGAACCACGAATCTCAATGATGGCTGATGGAGCAGTGATCGGCGTCGAGTCTGTAGTGAGAGCTTAGTTTGGATCAATTCATTTTGATTGAATCGCTCACTGTTTTCATGGTTGATGTCGTTGATGTCGGCGTCGTTACTGGAGGGGCTCGGTGGATATGGCCGGGTAGCATTGCTTTGGAATTTGTTCTTACCTGTTCTTCTGTTTTTTGGTGGTTTGGGATGATTTTGGGGAAGCCTGTCGTTTCGGCGCCATGTTGGATGAGGTGGGGAGGTATTGAAGTGCTTAAGTTGGTTTATATGGTAGTCTGTCAGGCTCGATTGTCTATGGAGCTTTATTCTTTTTGTCTGTGGCGTGTTAATATGCTTGAGATCACATGTGTGGGCCTGGAGGGCTCTGTCGTGCGGATGTTTAGGGTTGGGCGATATTGAGTTAGCAAATCACGCTTGGTTTTGGTACCCATTTTTGCACGCCCATCATGCGCGCCGTTGAAATTTGTTTAGGGTTGTTCCTATTGCTTTCTTGGACTCTGTGTACGGTTGGAGAGCTTGACGTTGGCTTTTGGTTGGTCTGTTTTTATTGAACGTGGCGGAGAACTCATGAATCAACACATCTTACCTCGTTTGAATTTATACGATGTCAAGAAGTTTACGTCTTGCAATTGCATGATTCAAGGCGTCTGCGACTCGTATCTGGAGGACCATGATCCCTTCTTGACTATGCTTGCGCCCTTTATCGACGAGGCGAGTGCTGGCGCGTTCCGTGATTTATTGGAGCAGACGCATGCGGTCGTTGCAGGTTCCTCGGCCCTCGCATACTTCAATTTGGGTCAGTTTCCAGGCGCAGATCTAGATATTTGCGCCAGGTTTGACATGGTCATTGTCCTTGGCGTTTTTTTCCTAGCGAGGGGCTTTGCTTTTGTTCCTCACGCCTTTCAGCAGTTCGCGTTTGGGGCGCTTGCTTCCTTTCACTCTCCGGAGGATTATCCAGGCGATAACGTTCCACGTCATTTGACATCCACCGTCACGGACGTCTTCAACTTGTTTAATTTTCATACTGGGAAGCTGGTGCGCATCATGGTGTTTCGGTGGAGCTTCGTCAACGTGTTGTTGCGCTTTCAATCCAGTTCGTGTTCCTTATCGAGTTTATACGCATTGTTGATATGGTTGTAGCGGCGGCCATGTGTTTTGTAGATGCTTTTCGGGCTGTGTGTCTTTATCCTCGTCCGTCGTTTTTGCATCACGTTAGCGTTCGTTCAGATGTTCGAACTGTGCAAACCGTGGGGGAACGTGGCGATTATGCTGTCATGGGTTGGCCTCTGTTACACGACCGAGAGCAAATGAGCTCGGCAGGCGTTCACCTTGGCAGGATTCGAGTTGTTGGTGATGGTTGTTGTTGGATTCATCGTCATGCGGCCGTTGAAGAAAAGGAGGTTCCGCCGCTGATTCCACACAGCTGGTCTGTTGGTGCATCAGCAGATGATTTCTCCTTCAACATGCAGTTTGACGTCGTTCATGGAGATAGCAGTCGGGGCACGTATTGTATGCATCGCGCTTTGTCCACATGGTTGGGCTGTGGTTCGACGGAAATGTCAGTTCATTTTTGTTGACGGTTACCAGCTTCTGATTTGTTGTATTCGTTTTTTTGATCTAGGTCGGATGGCAAGTATCGTGCGCTCGTCAGGTTCGTTCTGAAATCGAGTGTTAATGGGGCACTTTTCAATCGGGTCGCGATGTTTATGCTTCAACATCGTCATAGTCAGGTCTGCCGGCGTGGCGCGGATGGCTTGTGTGATGTTGTTCGCGATAGTTTGGCTCGTGCGGGTATGGTTGAGATAGCATTTGTCGTGTCTAGTTCGTTGGGTTCCTAAGGATTAAGCGTGAATTGTTCGTTATTTATTTACAGAAACGATTGTCTCTATTCTGTGTCGTGTATTTTACTATATGATCCAACTCATTTTCATTCTTCAACGCGTCGTTTTGAGTTGTCTGCTTGATCTTTAGGTTCTTCTCAGAGTCTTGTGTTTGTCTTCTCTTATATGATCCTTCCTTCATTCTCATAATGTCAGAGTTGTGATTGTGGGCGTACGTCCATGTTTACTCGTTGCTTATATTAATCTCCACCGTAACGCCGCCTACGGGAAAGCCAGCGGGAAGTTGATTGCGCAGCCAGCGAAACCACACTTCCGGAGGGTCCATGACATGATATCCGTCCACTTTAAAACGTAAGCTCCCTAACATTCGTCGATGAATAGTCAAGAGGAGTTGTGTCATCGCTGTGGCATCTGTCAACGATAGGAAACAGTCGTCGATGAGGAGACGCAAATGTCGTATGGTGCTCGGGAATACGAGTAGGGACAATGTGGTTAGAAGGAACTTCAGATGCTTGCCGTCACATCCGAGGCAGAGGCGGCGCAGGCTGCTAGATCGACTGAAGTCGATTCCATACTTTGCTGTTGCGGTGGAAACTGTTTGAAGCGGTTAGGTTTCTTGTTAGGTCGGCATCACTGACATACTGTTCAATAGATGTAGTACAACATGGATTATCGAGCTCTCGGCGGCTTGGTTCAGTTGATTGATCAAAGGTAAGTCGAGCGTGTCGCACCACACTTTCAATACCTCCAAATTTGTGCATGCCTGTAATAAGCAATGCAAGATGGGATGGATGCGAGGAAAAAAGGACTCCGTGTGCGAACGGTATCCCGTCGGCCATTGAAACACCTCCAGAGCGGTTAAGTGACAAAATTGTGGCAGGTTTGCGTCTAGATGGGCGGAAAGCGGAGTAAGGCCTCGGTAGCAATGGACGCGTAGAATTTTTAGCTTGTAACAGTAGCACCACAGATCTGCCAGCAAGTTTACCGCCAAAGTCGCGCAGGTGAATACGAGTGCGTGACGATTGTAGATCTGTAGTGGCCATGTGGGTGATACCGCTGCGTGTCGAAAGCGAATCAGATCTACTGTAGGTCCAATGTCACACGCCATGATGAGACGATGTATTTGGTCTGCAGAATCGGAGGCGCTGGATATATGAAGTTGTCTTACGGCGTATGCGATTCGATGGTGAGTGGTTAGGAACAATATGCAAAGGCCGATTGGCCTGGGTGGCCAAAGAGGCCCGCTTTTGAACGTCGCGAACAAGTAACGGCGACATTGTGTCGCGAGGCGGTGACAAGTTAATGCGAGTGAACACCTGGACCCTGACGCCATTTGTATAATGATGTCCAGAATTTCTGGGGCAAGATTAAGTAGGCTGACAGTGTATACGGGTTAATGCAGAAAATATTGGGTAGACGTTAAACACACGAGGGTTTAGATGCCTCCATAACGAGAGCGTCCGACGTCGTGGGGGCCATGAAAGCTGTTGAGCATCACGTGTTGTTTCGCTGTTCATCTTGTCTCGAGTCTCGATCCTGTCCTCGGCTCTTGCTTTCGACTCGTCGTTTCTGTCTTAGTTGATGTATTTTCGTCATGCGGCATTCATTTGTTGGTTCCTTCATTCCTCTCAGCTGCCATATGTTGAATTAGAAGGCGATCGTGGATGGTTCAAAGTTTGGCGGCTGTTTCTAGAGGTAAGCAAGTGTATGCTAATTTTTCAATAGATTGTGGAGAGTTATATTTTGGATGTAGCTTTCTAGGCCGGCCTGTCTTTCATCCGTCTCATTGAGTACCATACAGCGCTATACATGCAGGCCTTAGCCCCACGGTCTCGTTCTGATTTTCATTTTTATCCACCATGGCCAAGGCTTCTCGGTTCAGCATGTTGCTTCTGCTGCTCGCAGTACAGATAATCTTGCTGGCGTTGCCGTCGATGGCGTTGGACAGTGTATATACGTCTGACGCCCTTTGGTACATGTTCTTCAATATTCTTGAAGAGATATGACTTATCGCTAGGCAGGGGAGACGTTATGAATCAGCATATTCTGCCTCGCTTGAACTTGTACGAAATCCAGAAGTTCTCCCTCTGCAATAAGATGGTGAAGCGCGTCTGCAAATACTTTTTGGAACGACGATGCAGCAATCCATTCAATATCATGGTTGCGCCTTTTATGTCACCGTCTGCGGCGCCCGCATTTCGACAGCTTCTCCTCACTACGAACGCTGTTGTATCTGGTTCCTCCGCTTTAGCATTCTTCAACATGGGCAGCTTCGTTGGTGCGGATCTTGACATTTACGCCGACTTTGCGTCGGTCTTCCTCATCGGGTCTTTCTTTACGGCTAGGGGCTATCGCTTTCTTCCTCATAGGTTACAACATTTCCGGTTTCCCGCCTTAGTGTCGTTTCGGTCAACGGACAATTATCCTGGAAATGACGCCGTCGTATATCTGTCATCGATCATCGTCGACGTCTTTACGTTTCTCAATCCGGTGGGAAGGAAGGTGCAAGTGATTGCTTCGCGCGTTAGTGTTCTGTACACCATACTGTCCTTTCATTCTAGTGAGTAGTACTTGTTTTCTTGTATGAGCCGCTTAGAAAGTTTTTTTCCTAGTATTGGTGATGAACTTCGTGACTGCGACACACGCCGTCTGCCTGTATCCCTTCCTATCCTTCATTCGTCATGCCAATGCTCGGGCTTCTGCGAATGGGCCCAGGGAGATAGCTGCTCACGCAAAGTATGCTACTCGAGGATGGCCGCTGCTTGATGATCGCGCCTCTCTTTTCTTGTCTGGGCTTTATTTAGGTACCATCCGCATGGTGGGAGATCAACATTGTTGGGTGCATCGCCACAGTGGCATACCTACGAAGGACTCGGCTTCATTCGATCGGCACAGTTGGACTATTCAGTGTCTTCCCGATGCTGCGGCATTTGTCATGAAGCATACAATTCTGCGCCGTCCTATTCTTGAGCACGAATATTGTTGTGATTATACGCTCTCGTCGTGGATTAGATTTCTTGGTCGATCTGTGTCAGTTTTGCTCCTTAGAAGCTGGTCATTTGCTTACCGATGAAATAGAACCACGGTTAGGCTCGAGATTATCGCTCAGTACGTCATGCAAGCCGACATCAATTATTTCATGCTTCGCCAGGTGATGGCGAGGATTAGCGCCCACAAACATTCGCGGTTTTGCCGACCGTCACGGGATCGACGGGTTTGCCACGTCGTGAACCTCATGTTGGCAAGCGTTGGTTTGGACGGCTTCATTTTTTCAGGCGGAGAGCGTGGCTTGATGTTGCGGAGTTGAACGGTCGGGGGAGTAGGAATGATGAATTATCAAACGCACATGTACTTAAGTTTGTTAGTAGGCCAAAGGGGGGCCGTAGTTTCCGCGTTGTATTATATTGTCTTTTGTTCGCATACCTAAAGCGCTGAGCACTTACGACATAAAGGGTCGGGATTACCGCTGGTGAATAGTCACAGTCGGGTGATTTTGTCGGAGGGGTAGGTATGGGGTACTGCTAGGAGCGAATTTAAGGAATAGCTCGGGTAATTACGCAGGTAATGTTCTTACGCTGTCTACTTGACTCGCCAATATCGCATACCGCATTGGCGGCATACGGGCGCGGGTCGGTATACGGTCTATGGCTGGATATCGTCATATTGTCGAGTCGGGAGCGTAATCCGGCAATCGCCGGACAATGATCCGATCTGATCTCTCAGCTCCTGTCATCACAGCGCGACAGCGACATTGTGTTCGTCGGCCCCAAGTCTTATTCTGGGGCTTGTTCTGCCTGTATTCTTCATATTTTCCTGTTTTTCTGACGTGGATTGGCTTGGCGTTGTCCGCTGCGACTTCGGATACATTTCGGGACCTATTCTCGTTTTCATCTTAGCGACGAGATCAATTCAACGATGACTCACAGCGCATAAGCCCTCACGAGCGAGGTGGCGGTACGACTGGAAGACTTTCTTTGAATGATGGCGTGGCGCCAGGTGGTCGAGCTCCAGGCGCCCGAAACGTGCTGCATTTGTTTTCATGACACCGCCGTGTCAAGCAAATGGGCAATGTATGCGTGCCTACAGGTTGGAGGGTGTCGAACATGGTCGCTGTCGAAGGTCAGTATTCATTAGATCCTTTATTCTATCTTCTCACAGCTGTGGAGTGCTTAGACGTCACCGCATATACCAGCCCCTGCACTCGTTTCGTGTTTGCGGGGGTACCTTGTCAAACATGGATCGCGTCAGCCCTCGGAAGAGAGGCGGCCGTACTCACATTTGTCGTGTACGTCGACCAGTTCCCGTGCAATTGCTCAGGGACCAGTGGCGCTCACGAAGTCTGCTTCGAGTATGGCGGTATACCGCGGTATGAGCAATCGGATTCCGTACCCGTCGCGTCCGTTACGCGATCCGTCATGCCGGCGTTACGGGCCATAACGTGCATCTCCTTAAGTGCGATGGCGCCGCGGAGGGGAACGAGTTCTGCATGACTTTTGTTATTTGGATTTCGTCTTCTCATGTTTGTTTTTCTCATGTTTTGCCTTTTCACACCTTCTTGATTGTTGGTACTCATTCCTAACGCATAAACGAAATTGTACTAAGCCTGGGGTGTTATGCAACATGTACAATGGATGAGCACTAGTAAATTCAACATCTTGCGAAGGCCCCATCTTCACCCAGCCATTTTTCCGAATCGGCGTTGCCACTGTGTTTGGCCTTTCTCGCCTTCTTTAGTGTGTCATGCCCTGTTTCAGATGTTTGAAACATGGAGGCCTGGTTGAACTACACAACAGAGCCTCGTCCATTACCTGCATCCCAATCCTCCTCAGCAACGTCGGCAGGGCGTACTACAGGGTTAGACAGCGCGTAGCTGTTTTCGCGGGTCGGCATCTCTCCATTAGCTGTAGCCACGATTTCAATATCTGTGGAATATCAAGGACACAAGCAGCCTGTCGGAGCAAGATGGCTCACCACTGGGGTCTACGTTGAAATGAAAGAACAGTGAAGACGGGTATAATAAGAAAACTCCAGGCGGAAGTTCTAAGCAAAGTCCTGCCTCCCAAATTACCAGCCATGCCTTTTCACGATGATTGAACCAGCCTGTTGCTGGTCAGTGTTAGATCGGCAGATGTACATATAACATCGTACCGTAGACAAAAACAATACAAATACCTAGAGCCAGATTTTTGGCATCAACATGCGGGTCACAGTGAACACGTTTAACGTTGGGCGTCGGCATGTTTAGACACCAGTTCCAAAAGAGACCGAACTGGGGAGAGATCGAATATCGTCCCTCCATGAAGTCCTTGCAGTCAGTGTACCGTCTCGTTATGCCAGGAAAATGTTCGGCGAGCATATCGTTGGCTAGGCCACTGTCCAACAGGTCAGTTAGAGTGTTCAATAGATCTTTCATACATACTTGAGTGCCCAAAAAGCGGTTCCTTGTCGAAAAAAGTGTTTAATCCTTTCCATGTTTTCACGATGCCATTCCGATAGGGAGGGAATCTGGAGGTTGGTTAGGGAGTTATGCCGCACGGCGTCATCCATTACTTACTTTCTTGTTGTTTCGATCCACCCCGGCGATGCAAAACCAGTGGTTCCCCCGCCGGTTTCCTTTGATGGCATCTTCCCCCATGGACGTGCATGCTTCGACAAATGCTTGAGCTTCCTTCATGAATTGCGGCAGCAGGTTTTCGACGTTCTTTGAAATTTGTGAGCGATATATCAGGAGGCGTCCTGAGGAGTCGTAGAATTTGGTGGCGACACTAACATTACAGTTAATTAGGTGTGTGTTGTCGGTTCAACTCACGATACGTACCCCTGATAAGGAACCATTGTGATGCCGGTGAGGTGAGTCCACACGTCTTTGAGGCAGGAGTGTGCGGCGCGGAGGGCGGCTGCCGATGCTCTCGAGAATTGGCGGCCCATCCACCAGGTCGACGTCGCTGGTAATTCTTCTGCTGAAAGTCCAGACTGTGCTCGATATGACTCTGCGCGGGCGTCCCGAATGGCCTTTCCAGCTTGCTTCCGGTCGTGATTTCGTTGAGCGCGGGGAGTAACACAGTCGGTCTTGGTGGTCGCGGGAGCCGTATTATTATTACGGTCTACGTCTTCGCGGCTAGGTCTTAAGCAGCGCGTCAGTGTTAGAAGTGAAATTTGGGGGGAAGGATACACACTGGTACGTGTAGGGTATATTTGGAACCTTGTTTGGCTGGGCTAGCTTGGTGCGTTTTGGTTTCGAAGTTCGGGTAGCGGCGTCAGTGGAGGGGCGTTTGGATGTGGCCGGGAGGTGTGAGCTCGGGCCAGCGGGGGTGGATGTGTCGGCGTTGAACGATTCGGATGCGCAGTCGGGCTGGAGGTGGTTGAGAAAGAAGGTAACCGCCGGGTCTTCGTTGTGCGCGTTCTCATTGGAGTCGTGGTGTCGGGCGAGTGCAAGCTCTTCAAGGCTGATGTCCAGTGTATAGTGGCCGTCGGGCGTGGGGACGAGCTTTGTTTGATAGCTATGAGGATAAGTGTGGCTGTCGATATCAACGTATGACGGACGCACCTCACCGCGGTTCCAAAAAAGTTCGTTATGGCACGCTTAAGAGCGGCGCACGTCGAGGTGCCAAGTCTGCCAACGGCAGCCCAAGGCTGCATAGTGGGTTGGGGTATCAAGCTTTACCAAGGCTCGGGGTAAGTCAGCGCGCACACAGCTTGGGTGATTTCTGACTAACCTTGGTTCGGGTCCTCGCCTTATATAGGCGGATATTCGTCAACAAAGACGCGTCAAACGCGTACACAATGCTCAACAGGTGGTTGTAAACAAAAGTGAGGCCGTGTTTGGCTTTGTGTCGCAAGGTCGGTCCGCGGTCCGTTCGTCCGTTTGTTGTCTTCCACTTCCTTTTTTTAGCACGGTCTTCGGCTCCGCGCAGTTGTACGGTCTACCTACCTTCCACTCGCGAGAATACGAACGGGTGGCGGTCATGCAACGACGAAAACGCGGCCAATGGTCCGACGAAGAAGAGTACAGACCGCGCGGGAGGGGCCGTAACAAAGCGAGGCCGAGAAATGCTGGCGGTCTTCTTCACTTGTCTCTGGACGTTTGGTTTGAGGTATGGTTCTCATCTTGCTGCTTAGCTACCATGCTTTTCGCGCTCCCGCCACTTCCCAGATTTTTGCTGTCCTGCGCCCTATGGACTTATTGTGCTTGGCACGCACTACGAAGGCGTTCCGGTTGACATTGATGAGCTCAAAGTCAGCGACGGCGTGGCAACGTGCGAGACAACATTTTCATCCCGGACTCGCTGACCCATCGCCCGTGATGTCGGAGCCCGCTTGGATTAGTCTAATCTTTGAAAACTTCTGCCACGTATGCTCCATTCTTTTGATTCCTTCATCATGCGTATAATTTTACAGGTTTGTCTAACCACCATTCGACGAATTATTGACTGGGAGCTCGGCCTGCGCATTTGTCCGAACTGTGTTCCGAATGCGTGAGTTCTCGTCATGTTTTGGTCGGTGGTCGCGATATGTTGTGAACGAGGCCAACTTTTAGCTTACTGTACTATTACGATATCATCTTCGCATAACGCGTAACGGGGACCCGTGAAATGAAGAGTTCAGGCCCCCATAACGCGTAACGGGCCTTCTGGCCAGGCACAATTGTCTAAAAACGGTAATTTTCGGGCCCGCCTGACGGCGGGCCATCCAAATAAGGTAATTACCTCGGTTTTGAAGAGTAACGACTACTCTTCACAACCATAACGCATAACGGCCTGTGAAGACAAGGTCGAAATAGTACAGTAATGTCCATTGACAACATGTCGCCGGACGACTTCAGTCATGAGATTCATGCAGCATTGCCGGTCATCCATTCATGTACGCGTTTTTTGTTTGAGGTCACAACTCACTTATTCTTTTACAGGTCAGTATGATGCGTTCTTTCGGAAAGCCGTTGTGTACCGCCCACAATATGACAAGGTGAAGGCTCGCTATGATTCCTTGGAGACCGCGGGGGAGAAGACCGCCTACGTCGATAAGTGTAAAAGGCGTTGGGAAAAATGGCTTATCGTAAGGCTTTAGATCTTTTACATATTTCTTTTAACGCTGATGACTGCAGCTGTCGGTTAGGGGAAGAGACTGGGCTGACGAATACGTCTGCCAGCTTGGACGTGAGTCTGATCGTGTTCGAAATCAGCGTCGGAGACAGTGTGTACTACTGCTTCTTTTCATGCGGGTAGCTGATAACTTTTCCTAGAATTTTTGACCGGCTAAGGGAAGAAGGCTATGGCGAAGAAGTGGATGATCGCGATTGGATCGACTACATTGGTGCCCATCCCTTCATGAGCCAAAGCCGCCCATTGGGTGATCGGGGTGAGTTCTCCGGTTTAGGCAGAGCGACCAAAGCTGACTCGTTCACTAATTAGCCTGGAATAACGCTCACGACACCGTAATCGCGTTTATGAACGACATGCGTATTAAAAGACGCGGACTAATCGAGCGGAGGACTTTATCTATGAATTCCTATGTTCTGTAATTAACAAGGCATTTCGAATAGGGTACGAATACTGAATATCACCTGGAATACTCGGTGTGATTCCCGGAAATCGGTCCGCCGCCGGGGGCGTGGGATCATTCTGCTCACCACAAACTCATCCAATGTTCATCTAAACATTAACACTGTAAGAAACTATGGCTGATTTCGTGCTCGTTAAGTCTGTCGATGCGAGCAGTACGAAAAGGCATGACAGTCATATAGATACAAAACAAATCATCTTCGCATAACACCGAGACAGGTATGAATCAGCCGTTCGGGACGTTGGCTGTTGTTTTACTCTCGATATCGCCTTTGCAGTCCCTCCTTTTATCATCACTGGCGACTAGTAAAATCACGTCATGAGCGAAAATCAGCTAGCCACGTCCGTCGTGCTGCCCGACGAAATCATACGACATATCTTCAGCCTTTCTTCGGGTGGCATTGACGATGTTCGTGTTGGATCTCTCGTCTCTCAATCTCTTCGTCACTTTCTTCTTCCACGGCTCTTTTCTGACATATGGTGCGGGGCGCCGTCCCAGCGGGTTCGCTCAGCACAGACTTGGCTTACTCGTTTGAGGTCCTCACCATCGATATCGTCTTGTATCGCCCATATCACAGTTATGGCTCCATTGTTTGAACCGCCGGAACGTCTTGCTGAGCTGATTCAGCTCTGCACGCAGCAGAAAGAGCTGCGGTCTCTGACTCTTGTTGGGGTGCAACTGGAGCTTCTGGCGACGACGGGGGTATACGATAAAATATTCCGGCGAACGCTATCAATTGTTCTTCGTGATGTCGTTATTCATCCGAATGCCTTCTTATTATTGATTCAGGCGGCGAAAGAAATAACTTCCCTCGAGTTGGATTCTGATTGTTCATGTGAAGCATTTGATGACCATACATTCCACGCCCTCGCTTCGGCCATACACCCATCTCCCGGCGGTTCACAAAACATCACGGACATTGTTATCGGCCTACTGGACACGGCCCCTCGAAGTGCTTTGTTCCAACTGGTGCACCGACTACAACAAAATGCGCCGTGGGGTATCCAGTCAGCTGCATTCGATTCCGGCTTTGATTCGTCCACAAGTCTGGCATTCGTGGTCAACGGTTTTGCGTCAACCGTCAGCCGTCTGCGATTGACACTTAACAATTGTCGTTCGTTTTCCAGCATCTTAATGTAGATCAATGCTCACGACACGCTGCAGCTTCCCCTGATCAGATCTTTTCACAATTTCACAATCTTACGGCGCTCGCCCATCTATCAATAGCTATTAATGAGTCCATGATTTCTGGTCTCACAAATGCACTGCTCTCCCTACCACAGCCGGGCGAGTTAACAACGTTTCGATTAACGATTACGCTACATAGTCAACTTTGTCGGGCTGACTGGATCATGCTTGGCTATTGTGTTACCTCGCGCCATTGGGTGTCCATTATGGACCTCCAGTCCATCTTTCTTATTCTACCCACCCCGACGGACATACTTCGATGGCAGGCTGAGTCATTTTTAATGCGACGCCTTCTAAATGAGGGTGTTAGTCCGGGTGACCCATCTTTAGAGGTGCAGCCAGTGATGCACTTTGAAAGACGGGCTCCATACTACCCGGAAAGGCTTGTAGAGCAAAATGAAGACTCCCTACGACCATTTTCTGATATGGTGGTGCGAGACCATTCTATACAAAAGGTATGAAACTGAGCGTGCGATTCGTTACGATGCTAAGAATTCGACACACCTTTTCAGCTGCGGTGTATCGTCATTCCGACGGTGGGCCTTTATCCGACATTCGCATACATAGCCGTGCCGAACTTTGACGCCACCATGATGAATTTGGAAAGATGTGGTCTTAAACTATACATTCAGGATGCGTACTCAACCCATCCACAATCCAATTCGACATCGCCGCTTCAGTATATCTATCACATTCCCTTGGGTGACTCCAACGCGCTTTTCGTGGCCATCTGCCCCATTCAGGAACTCTACTCACTGAACCTGAAAAACGACATCGCCACTGCCCATCTTCGTTCAGCCTCAACAGGGGACAATGGATCGTTTCAAATTTGGACTGGAACTGTTGTGGTGTTGAAGGCTCAACAGGGCGCTTTGCGGGACGCAGCTCAGTCGGATTTGGCCGCCGTTGATGCTGAATTGCCTCGGTTCGTATGCGGTCGTATGCGTGCTTATTTTTTTTTTTCTAAACGATCTCCAGTTTTCTTCGATGGTATATGGCAGATGGTCGATTTGAGCATTGACCGAAATGATGATAGCTTCCATGGATATTCACAACTGATTTCTTTCGGTAGTTACAAGTCATGACCCGTGGCGTCTATATACCAATTAAGTTCGTTTGCCGCTCTTCGCAAAGTGTCATCAGCCAGTCGCTTTAGCCTTTTCTCTTCTTTACGAGTTTCTTCAGAAACGTGTCCGCAGATATTCTTCGCCTTCACTTCTCCTAGGATATGCAGGCCCGTGGGCCCCTCAGGCCCGCAACAAATTCGAGATAACATCACATACGAGGCGGCAATGGACTTGCAGCTTTCTAGATGTGCTGTTAGACAATTCAATGTTCAACTCTGTGAGTTGTGCACCGTGAACGCAAATCCTGGGATGAGCGGAAGTTGTGCCCGTTTTGCGTTATACACTTTCGACTCATGGTCGAACATATATTCAATGTCCTTTCGGCTAGGAACAAGAATGGCACGATGTGGATGTGGCGTCTCGGCGTTCGGATTCTGATATCCAGGAAAATTAACCTCGGCGGATGTTGCATACCGACGGCCATGTCGAACTGCATAGCTGATTGATATCAGCTTTCCACTAGCGCCATTGCAAAGGCCGAGCTCGACAGCTATGTTATCGACCATCAAAACGGGCATACCAATCACCAAGGGAAGTCGACCACTGAGATCGTTCGCATTGGCCTTGATGGGCGTACGCCATGCCGCTTCAGCATTCCGACCTTCATAATTAGAGTTCAATGAGACGTTGTTGTTTGGGACGGTTAGGTTCTCACCTGTTAACTCTACACATTTCTTGCCTGATCCGACATAGTCTTCCGCGTAATAAACGCCAAACTCTTGGTTGGTGGACGTTGAGAATGCGAGCGCCATATTCCAGTTATGCATGTTACGAGCGAAATTCATATACGTAATGAGGGGTGCGACTCGTGATTTGGACTCCTCTTCGAACGTTAAAAGAGACGCTTCCACCCATCGACTTATATTGACGGGGTTATCGCCAACGGGAAACCGGGACCGCCCGATTTCAAAGCGTCGAAGGTAATCCAAATCATTATCCGGCCCCGCAACGGTGCACAGTCCCTTGCGCAGCCGCGTTAACAACGCAACGTATCGAGGACAATCCTGCCGAATGACCTGGTCGAAGACAACACAGTTCGGAACGTCCCAATAGTTTTTAATGGCAGTTGCATTACGGCGCGTGGTTTGATTGAGACTCTGAACGCCAGCAGAAAGTTCGGCGAGTGAAGTATAGTGATGGTTATACAATGAAGTCGTGTTGGGACACAGTAGTTGAAATTGGTCTCCGGAGAAAATGACATCGAGATGCCCAAACGGATCGTCCGTGCAATGCCGAGCGAGATTGATGTATCTGAAGTGGTATCAATAAATGGTTAACAACACGGGTGTATGCCTACCGTGATGCTTTTTCAAGTTGGGACGTCCCCATAAATAGGAACTCGTCGATAATCAAAGTCTTGGTATATTGCAAACGATCTGTTAACATAGCCAGAGAACGGGAGTTAGCGGCGAGAAGAGACTTTGGTGGCACCCTAAGGGAGAGTTCCGCTGATACCGTTGAGCTGCCAATGTTTGCGGCGGCTATGCCGGTGGGCGCGGTGAATGTCAACTCGTTTTCAATACCGAGAGCGGTATAAAAAGTTTTGACGGCGTCATACATTCTAGACTTGCCCGTACCGCCAGGGCCTGCGACTATGAGGCGGAACGGAATGCGATGTGGATCGGTCAGTAGCATAAGGCGACTGTTGGCAATAAGCAAGAATGCCAGACGCTGTTGTCGATTCAACGTATACGCTCCCGCGGTGGCGATGGCCAGCTTTTTCCAGTCTTCAAGTAGGGTCCAATAGCGGTCGTCGCCCTGATGCGCACGAGCCGACTGTGCCTTGGCAAGCTCGGCCTCCTGGATTAATGTCGTTCGAATGGGAGGGTTGTACCACTTCGAATAATCTCGTTGACTATGGCTTTCGGGAGAAACTTCATGTTTGGACGAGTTTCGAGCTAACGGACAATTTCAGACAAAGATCAAAGCTAAATGCATAAAACGTACCATGACGAAGTCGTCGAACGATAGCACGATCACCGGCCATTTGCTCTACGGCTTCCGAAATATGCTGGTTATCCTGCTTCGATACATTATGAACGGCGCCCCCAATTTTGGCCATATAGCCAGCGTCTACAATGTTTGAGGTGTATATGCCTGCGGTGGTGGTCAACAATCGCGTTGAGTTCACCGTCTGTAGGGCGTGACATCCACAACGTTCCTGGAAGTCAGTCGTGTTCAGAAATTCGCCGCTTTCAGTGTCAGCCGCTTCATGAGATTCTGCTTCCATTTGACCCAGCTGCCAATCTATGTCGTGCGAAAGGTCGTCTTCATCCGCGTCGAAGTGAATTGAACTACGGCCCCCTCCGGCTGCAAACGAGGCGTAGCGTTGTCGGCTCATAGCTGAAAAGTCTGCGGCAGCATCCCTACATTCCCATTGTTCCTGCATATGCTGTATGACGCTAAGTAAGTCGGGACGTAGATCAGGTAACAATCCCGATAAATGATTCTCGGGAGAGACGTTTTTAGGATGAAGGGGTGTTGCTTGCGACCGCGCCCACGGCTTGAACAATGTTAACATCGCGATGGCATAACGATGGCTCTGTTCTTGTAAGTCCCTTCGAGGTATTGGACAGCCAAGCAGAACGGGTACATGGCGTACGACACGCCTTTTCAGGCCGTGAGTCATTTGTTGAGGATGACCACAAGCGAAATGTATAACGGGTCGCGCAGGCTCCTTGTCTGAAAATATGCATCTCTCAGGATGCAATATAAAGACTGTCTGAAATAACTCACTGGCGGGATCCTCGTCCGATTCATAGTCCAAATTGGGAGAGCTATCATCGACCCGCAAGCTATTGGCAAGAGATACCTTTTCATATTGACCCAACATGTCCCACATGCATACATCTTCCAAGCACGCGGGACGATAAAGCATGTCGTACACGAATGAAGACACCGGAGGCTCATGATGGGAGTGGTGAAAGATAACGAACGCATCTGCTAAATCCACGGGTTCAGCATTGGCAGTTCCACATTCGTTTTCAGAATTGTCGTCATCGACAGTGGGCCTGGGATGATCCTCATCATCTACAACGGCCGCCGGGGGTGGAAATATAGCCGGAGCTAGCCAAGAAAGCGTGCTGGACCAATACGCCTTTACAAAATGAAGATCGGTGTAATGGTTCAGAATAGCCAGAATGCTAGAAGCAACTTGTTGACCCGAAAGCTCGCGACGGCTGTTCATCTGATTCAGCGTCTTAAGAAGTAGGGAGCGACACTGCTCTTCGTCCGCATTGGCCATTTCCCGGCCCAACGCGCTGAGCGCCGCGGCGAGTGCACTCATGACGATGGCAGAATCCAGGGAGGACTTTGCTGTATAGTTTGTCATGTAAATGCTGAGAGCCATGCCAAACGATCCGGAGCCAATGAACTTGCCGTCTGTATTACATTGAAAACCGCCGGTGATGAGAGGATTGTGGCCGACCATGAACCGATGCAATCGACGAAAGAAGATTCGACCATCTTCATTGATGTATGTTTCCGGAACAACATCTTGGGGATAAAAGAAACGACAAAGCTGATCGCGTTCAGCCTCCGTTAACAACGCAAAGGAGCGGACGATTTTCTTGAAACAGGTGTCACTGTGCTTATGGATCTGGCTAGCGGCCGCCAGGACTCGCGCAAGATGTGTAGTCCATAGATTATCAAAATTGGGAAGATTTGGATGCGGGGGTCGGCTAAGCAGACTTCGTTTGTCTTCGGGGCAGAGGGTGCTTTCCGCTGGCCCGCCGTCGGGCAGTTCGTACTTAATGATGGAGTCTAGCCAGGAGAACAGTCGTGAACGGAATTCGTCATCAATGGCCATGCGCTCCTGGATCTGTTTCGGCGACAAGGCGCCCTCTAGCCAAATGAGAATATGGAGATGAAGGGACCCCCGATTTTGGGCTTCGACGACCCCATAATAGTGTTTGACTCGACCAAAGACTCCCTTCCTACATTCCCGTCTGAAGCCCAGGAAGGTGTCGATCAGTTGATCCACCATGAGTTTGAAGAATCGTGCTCCGCCCACCGGATTTTTCGCAAGCGAGTGCGCATGATCAAAGGGAGAATAACGGGAATCAGGCTGATCGAAGAGAGTGTCAAGGTTTATATCATGGCCGGAGAGGTAGGAACATAGGGGATTGAAGGTATCGGCAGGGTTCAATGTGAAGAAAATCGACGGGGTGCCCGAATCATTACAGAGAGCACGAATTTCATGGCGCATGGCCATAACTTCCGCAGTGGAGCCCTCAATATGATCAGAACAATATTCAAGATAACGAAGGAGATCAAGTGCGGCCTGTTCGCCTTCACTTTCGGCATGGTAAGGAGTATAGTCCTTTCGAGCTTTCTTCACGGTGAGAACGTCCGTCATGTGCTTCAAGATGTCGTCCGTGACGAGGTCCATAGCAGCCATCGCCTTGGGCCACCATCCCCGTCGGACTGCCAGCCTAGATCGATGACCGGATCGACGAAGCATCATGACATTTTGCATCACGAAAATGAATGATAGATGAGTCTGAAATCGAGTATCGCTAGTTTGTAGATAATGGCCGACTTGAGACTTTAGATGAATAGGTCGGAATCCCGATGTATGACGAATGTCATCTTCGAACATGCCCACGCCATAGGGAAAGAGGGTCGGCCACAAAAGACCATATACATCCGGATTAGCACGAGTGTTAATGGTGTCAGTCGACTGTGATGTCTTTATGAAGGGACGGCCTTCTTTGAGATGACGCAATTCCTCCATCTTGCGGAGATCCATCATGGTTTCCGTAAGATCGACATCAAAAGTACCTGAAATGATTTAGAGAGGTGGCGGCTACTTATGAACAATTGGTACCTGTTGTAGACAAAGGTATCTGTTCGTCGGTCTCATTGCTGTTGACCGAAAAAATGGATTCTACGGTATCCGCACCATGACCCGTATATGTTGCGTTTTGACCGCGCATGGTTGCGCTCTCCGCGACAAATTGTATGGGAAAGGGGAGCGTGCCATCTGGATTGTAGCTAGACAGAGCGATAGGATCAAATTGAATGTCGCGATACAGTCGATTATGTTCTCGAAGCCAGCGAAGCGCGATCAAAAGCTTGTCGGGGCGCACCAGTAGCGGAGTTCGGTTGAAAATTTCCGCCGTGGCTGCGCGGTCATTGGTGACAATAATGACGACAATTTGGTCGTAAAGCGCGCTAGCGGGAAGAGGTAATTGACCTGCAAGCTCAATGATTTCGTGAGGATGAATGCAGACGTTCCCATGAGACGCGCGCTGTTGATGGCAGGAATGTTCCGCATTAAGTTTGATCCAGGTTTTGGTAGCGTGAGCGCGCGAAATGACTAGTTCTTCCGCAAATGTCAGCCCTTCTAGCTCTTCGGGAACGTCGCCGGTCCAGCAACCATTAGCCCAGCCGTACAGCGGTACACGTTGAAAGGAGTGATGCTTGATACACCGGCTGCATGATGCGCAGGATTGATATTTACCCTCATACAGCCGATACGGCATGATCTCCGGAACGTCGTATTGACTCCGTAGTTTAAGGACAGCCTCGTCAAGTAACGTAGTGTCCAAATCGGCTACATTCCAAATGTGGGTCCGGCTAGCCAGCTCATTCATGTCGCAGAATGAACATGGCAGTCTCTGCAACGCGTTTGCGCTAGTAGCATTCCGGGACTCCTCGAGTATCTGTAGCTCGTTATGAAATCAACGGATGACGAGACGACTGAGAACGGACCGCTTTTAAGAAATCCCAATTCTCAACCTGAGGCCAATTGTCCTTCCAGAACTGCTTGTCGCGCCGATCAGCAGCTTGGGCGGGCGTTTCTTTGCTTGAATCGTCTTCAACATGTGAGGTCTTTGAGGAGGAGGGAGATTTGTCCATGCTGGCGTCGCGCTGGCTGGCAGAAATAGCATGCTCTTTGCGAACCAAACACGTCCACAGACATCTATGTTCATTGAGCGCCGACCAAATCTGCGTGCGACCGCGATCTTGGATCCCATGTTCGACAGCGATGGAAAACAATTCGCCATATTCCGCTGTCTTTAACGTGGTAGCAAGCATGTGGCGGAGCGTGTTGAATTTTTCGGAAGAGGTAAGATCTGATAAATAAAAATCATCGTCACCTAACCCAACGAACGCAAAGGATTAATTCAGCTACCTTGTAAGGAAAAACGGACGACAAACCATTGCGAGGAGGGGCCCCGCCACGAGACATAAAGTCGTCGGGATGAAGCTGAGGCAAATGCTCCTGAAAGTATTGTTGCTCCCTACGAATTTGAGGGGCGTCTCCGTAAGTGTCAGGTGAGTTCAAGTTGAAAAAGGCATCTGGTAGCGAAAC
The DNA here is from genome assembly GCA_036872995.1 of Hymenopellis raphanipes. Lineage (NCBI taxonomy): Eukaryota > Fungi > Basidiomycota > Agaricomycetes > Agaricales > Physalacriaceae > Hymenopellis > Hymenopellis raphanipes. The sequence continues at coordinate 803,321 of JAYMDG010000019.1, forward strand.
CGGAGACTGGCCAGCACGAACGGCATCCTGTGCACGAATTAGACAGGTCCACGAGCATTTGTGTTCCTGCATTGTTTGCCACAAAGTGGGGTGATCCGTGCGGCGAACACCGTGATCCAAAGCGATCGCCAGCAACTCTCGATACGGGGCGTGCTCAAGCTTCGTAGACATCAAAAACAGTAGCGTGGCTTGTTTCTGGGCGACTGTCAAGGTTGTGTCGTAGTTTGTCGATGCTGCCGTTTCTGAGAGAGAGTAAATGAACCAAATAACATAACGCAGCCGAACTATTCACCGGCTTGACGATCGTTGCCGATAGATGGCATAGGCTTTTCCACCAGATCGGCATGAGCAGTGCGCACTGCACAGTGGAAAGAACAGGAATGACAGGCCAGGGAAGCCCGCAGGGATTCGGGATGATCTCGTTTGACTATATGGTCACAAGCGAGAAGGAAAATTTCATCTGAAGAAAGAGTCGTCTTCAGCACATGTTGCAAAACACGGGTTTTGGCCTCGTCCGATAGTCCGCTGGTGTAAACGTTCAGACGAGCTGTCAATATTTAGCCAGACGGTCAAACAAGTCATGACAACTTCTTACGACGTTTATAGGGCGCAAATGATGCAGATTCTGAGGCTCGCTTGTGTGAAGACATGAAGTTCGAACGGACAGCATGGATGACGATGGTGTCTTAGGTAGACACGTTGTCAAGTTTATCGGCCCGAAAGGCTGGTTGGGATTCGACGGTCGAGAAGCCAAAACTGACTGAAAAGCATTCATAACACAACGCAAAAGTAAGCATTGATTGGTCGACATTAAAAGACAGAGACAACAACGACGGGGGCCGTCGAAAAGAGAAGCAGATCTATTACTTAAGCACTGGCGCGAGTGACATCACAGGAACGAGAAAAAACCTGGGGGGTATACTGTACCGTTTCGACCGGATGTTCGCGGGGCGTGACGCGTTATGCTGCGAACTTGTTTGGAAACAAGTTCGCGCCCAGGAAAACTGTGTGACATTACCATATTAGGAAGTGCCCACCGCAGGCGGGCCCGAAAAATTGCTATTTTGGGCGAGGCAACCCTGAATTCAAGCCCCGTTACGCGTTATCCTTTGTCCTAAGTTAGGTTCTGGGGCCTGCGTGACGCGTTATGCGAACATCCGGTCGAAACGGTACAGTACACAAACCTTAAGATCGGTTTGTGAATGATGCGCACGGACCAGGCTGATGACGTAGCCGTGCCTTGAACAAAAGTGAATTACGATTTACGATGTCATTGGGGAAAAGCAAGAGCCTAGGAAAAGCAGCATTTCTGACTTGAGTTGGTGATTATTTTTACAGCCTGTTTAAAGTGGGCATCGACATCCTTTTCAGATTTTCAATTTTGTGGTCCTTGGAGTACAAAAAGTTGGTATCTAAATATAGCAAGCCCGTTTGACATCGTACGTCTTTTGCGTCTCGTGCACTGCACACATGAGCAGAGCACGGCTCAGAGCGGAACACCCGTCTGATCCGACTCTGAGCCCAGAGCCTGTTCTTACTGGGCATAACTCCTTGTACATACTTGCGCGTTAAAATCTAGCTAGAAAGGCAGAAGAGAAGAGAAGGTAAACACTGTCTAATAAAACGTTAATCCCACTGTTCATGATGGATCTGGAGCGGGTTGGTACTTAGTCGCGCACAGACAGAGAGTTCCATAAGTTATAAATTAAAGCCAACAATACAGTAATAACCCAATCGTCCCAAACTCAACTCAACAACACCACTCAACACAAAGGAAGGGCGGCGCACACACAAGCTCATCGATCATACCCACTAACCTCCCTCAAACCTCCCTCAACTGCGCCTGCACCATACTCTGCGCATGCACATGGACATGATGCGGCTTCTCCACCTCATGGCACACCTCAATCCCCTGCACCCACTTGTCCCGCATAACAGCCTCAATATCCAGCCTCCTCTTCGGATTCGGCTCAAGCATCTGCCGGATCAAAAGCCTGCACGCCCTCGGCGACAGATTGTTAATCGTCGACGGCATAGGATGGTTCTTGTCCTTCTCCCTCTCCTTGTCCTTGTCCTTATCCTTGGACAGCGGAGGGAGCGGATTCGCCTGGCACGCAGACGCATACGAGGCGTACATGGCATCCGCAGGCTGCGCGGCCCGCCATGGTAACTCCTGGAAGTGCAGGCAATAGTACACGATCCCACAGGCCCAGATATCCACGAGCCGCGCGTCGTAGGCTGCACGCCTGTCAGATGGGCTCAGCAAGGAGAAGCTCAGCGCTTACGTTTACCCAAGAACTGCTCGGGCGCGATGTACGGTTCGCTGCCGCAGAGCCCCGTCGACATGTGAATGGTTGCTTCCCAAGGCAGACGGTACACCGTCGATGCGCCGTAGTCGCCGATCTGACAACGGGCGTTAGACATGAGCAATGCTCAAGATATTAAACCTACCTTGAGATGGCCTTTGGTGTCAAAGAAGAGATTCTCCGGCTTCAAATCGCGGTGGGCAACACCCTGACTGTGGAGGTACGACACGCCGCACAAAATCTGCTTGAAGCAGCACTCGACCTCGCTGGGGCTCATGCCACCCTTTTTAATCGCCGCATACAAGTCGCCGCCGGGACAAAACTCCATCACCTCGCACCACTTTTGCGCCTCGTCTTGAACAAGATCGACGGTCTCGACAATGTTGACATGGTGCAACGTAGACGAGATGCAAAACTCGGCTGTAAGCTTTTTGACATACTCTTTCTCAGTCTCGTTTTTGCGGCGTTTGCGGAATTCCTAGAACAAAAATAAGAACGAGAAATAGAAAGATTTCATGTAAACACACCTTGACGGCGTACAACCGCTCTTCACTACGATCCCACTTGTGGGCGAGGCGAACAACCGACGTAGCACCCTTGCCAATCGCAAGCTTCTGACACACGCCGTACTTTTGTGTGAGACTGGTGGCACTGTCGCCAGCGGCAGATCGCGGACCCCTCCGCTCACCATCACTCTCACCGCCGTCAGATCGGCGACTGCTGCCAGTCGAGCGCTGCGACGACTTGCGTGAGAGTTTTGGCCCGGAACCGAGCAGATCCTTGAGGTTAAACTTGTGTCCGCCACCGTCGGTGACCGAGGGTGGCTTTGATGGAGGTGAAGAGGGGGGTTTGGCTCCATTCCGCGCCGGGGCCGCCTTGGGGGTCGGTACTATAGTGCTAACCTTGCCGCCCGACGTGCCCGCGGACATGCTCGGTGCTCTGCTCGGCGGTCTCGTCGACGGCGCACTGCCCCAGTCTGATTCTGAGACTGTCGGAGAAGACGCGGTGGACGTGCTGCCATTGGAGAGAGACGGTTCTTTGGAACGGGTGATCTTTGGGGGTGGAGGGGCTACGACAGTAGAGGCGGCCAGAGAGAGCTTTGTCAGGTCTAGAACGGTTGTTCCAGGTTGCTTCTCGTAGGCGTTGCTGTCGGGAGGCGGGATAGGGATACTGATGCCATTAGAGGACATTGGGTGGACAATTCGTTGACGGTCATGGGGCGGTTTATCAGAGCCGTCGGGGCCCTCGCCGTCCGTCTGAGTAGTATCATCCTGGTCTGTCATCGTGGCGTTATGGATTCGCGTGAAATTTGGTAATGGAAGGGGGGTGGCTATCCTGGTGATGGCGATGGAAAAAAAGCAAGAAAATTAGGATTATAAAGCAGATTTGGACGAGGGAAACAACGGGTTTGCGGGAGGGGGAAGCGGATGTTTAGAGAGATATCATCGCTGCCGACAGTACGGAGGGGTGAAGAGGTGTTTAACGGCGATATCAAGGCGAACAGGCGACAGTCGAGCAGGCAAAATGCCTCTCGTCGTCGCAAAAGAAAATGCAGACGCTCTGGCGACGACGACGACTAGCTCACTAATACAAGGCACTGGTGGTGGTTTGCGGTAGAGGTGGGGGCACTGCGTTTGTCAGGGTGATCTGCTTCATTCACTTACGTAAGCTCCTGTCTCCTCCCTTTCGCCTCAAGGCTGGCAAGACGGGAATCTCGAATATCTGATAGGAAATGTATATCCACCCCCCATGACTTGATTTCACAGATAACAGACGCTGCATATTTACCCCCTCCACTCATCCACATCCTTTTTACATCAATTATAGCAAATCCCAATCCGGTGGGGGAAATGAAAGCCAGGTTGGGCAACGGAGGAAACGGTCCAAGCACAAAAAAGTTTGTTCGATACCCTTCGCCCCTCTTCTCTTCCTCAGTCTCGCTGCCATCTGTCAATCCGTCCTCAAATGGCATAAATAACGCGCCACCTCCCGGCCGGGGCGCAGCCCTTCCGGCGAGATCTGGACCCATCCCATGAATAGCCCGCTAAAACGATGCGAGACTTTACTCCGACTCCTTCGTGGGCAGTGGCACCCTGCATGCAACTGGCAGGCATGCAACACACACACTAGCCGCATCCGCACAATAAGGCTGTTATAAGGCAGTTCCATCCGAGTCGGCTACCACGTACTGCCTCTGATCCGTCACACAAAAACAAACCTCCCTCTCTCAGGAAGGACGCACGGGGTTGCTTGTGGACCGTCGTTCTCTGGCATGGGGATGGATGGATGACTCGGGACTGAAGTTCCTTCTTCGATCTCAGCGGACCTCTCATGCGGCGACAGGGAGTCGTTCACCACGAGGGACACTCGTACCTGCGCCGTAAAGATACAAGAGAAGTCCTCTAATAAATCATGAGAAAAAGCCGCTCGGTGCTCACACACCTGTCCTTTCAAGCCCAGCTGGCAACTTGATGAACAAATCATTGAGAACCCATCACGAACGTTCCCGGTGACCAAGGCGCTTTCATCGGCGAGGATATCCAGGGAAACCAAAAGTCCATGGGTTTACGCGTCGTGTTCTTCGTTTATATAACAGTTCGGGATATCACAGAGACGGGTGCCAGAAATAGGGCGGCGCCATGTGAATGGGGGGCGCCACCACCATGAGTAATGGGCTAGCTGTAAAAAGCATACCAGCTTTTTAAGGAGCGGTCTTTAAGTAGTCAGACCATTCCCAACATCACCGCGCCGCAATACGAAGTTATGGCGGAGTCAGAAATTCGGGCGAATCCAAACTGAGAGGCGCGCGCAAGTTGGGTAAAGACAAGCAATGAGAATCGCGCCGTAGAAATAGAACCCAAGGACAATCGCAAGCCCAGTTCGTACAGTTGCAGCCATGGCCTAGATAAAGACTATTCTCGAAATAGCTCCTCGCGAAGAAGCCACTGAAACTCAATCTTAAACCTTGACAAGTGGGGTTGTTGTGGAGAAAGGGAGAGCTGTGATTCTACACGTGGAAACCATGAGCAGGTGAGCTTCGGAATAGGCCGGTACTCGGTCTCTTTATACGCTACTAGTACCACAAAGTACCTTTGATCTCGCTTCCACTACTTAGCGGAGCCGTTAACGTTTCGGACGCGACTTCGTGCTTCATTAAGTCTCAGGTAACAGTCTCTACTCAGAGAAGTCGCAGTGAACATCCCTTCTTCTCTCGTTGAGGCTGCTTTACGAGTCTAGTAACAGTGTTCTTCGAGGTTTCTGCTTAAATAGTAACCACCGTCTATCCTGTTCGTGTGTCCGGTGGCACCCAATACACTCCCCTTCTCTCCATCAACTCCTTGGATCGAACTCACCCAGGAGACGATATCGCGTCTAGTTCGAATTCAACAGAAACGTCCATAACAATACAATCTGGAGTAAATGGCGCTTACTCTCCTACTGCGCGAATTACGCCATCATGAGTCAAGCTTTTCGAGGAGCAGCCACTCCCAACATCACCACATCGCAGTCAACAATTTTACCCAGCTGAGAGACACCGTGACGCGCAAGTTGGATAGAGACAAGCAATAGAAATCGCGACGTAGAAATAGAACTTCGGAGAATCGCAAGCCCAAAGGAAATTTATTCTCGAAATGGCTCCTCCTCCAACCCTGAAGAAGAAGAAGAAGAATGGCATCCCGACGATTGCTGGTTGGGGTTGTTGTGGAGAAAGGGAGAGCCATGATCCGGTCTCTTGATACGCTAACCGTTGGCACGGCAAGGCCCACTACCTCCGTCGTTCCCCGCGTCCACATGAATGTATTAAGTACTCGAAAGTTGGCGGAAGACACTTCACATTATCCCAGGTCAAGTCCTCGATGACATCCTTGAGCGCCAGATGCGTGTTCTCGGTATGGGGAAAGACAGCATATCCCGACTGGGTGCAGCAGCCACGTATCGCCGGTGAACAGCGACACCAAAGTCCGCCGCATCGAGCAGCTGCGACTTAGAGCGGTATCCGAGATCCATGGCTTCCTGTTCGATTTTGTCCAGTCCTTAGGATCCACGTTCTGATGAAGAAACCATTAAAGCAGGAGGAGGACAATGAATAACGCAACCTACTGGTGACAGCGCTTTTTCACTTGTGCTTGGATTACAGCCGATTAAAACCCAGCAGGTGAAGGTATTGAGCGAAGAAAACTCACACCTCTCAAAACTAATCACCGGTAGATCATGCGCATTACCAAGCCACTTGATCGCGTCCTGGACCTTCTTCAAGCGCTTGAGCTCCATCGTCAGGACGCCCTTTTGGATCTCGTTCGAAGGGAAGGTCTTGAGCTGCCATGCCAGTCCGATCTTGTACATGCACATGGTCGGATCGTATTGATACCATTTGATGGCGTTAGGGTAAACAGTTGGGAACTGGAAAGAGATAGCGCATGAAGTGACGCACCTGGTGATGGAAATTGTGGTATCCTTCTCCGACAGTCACGAACGCTGTGGTCATATGGGCGTATGCTTGTCGTCGAACGGAGTCTCCCCTAGCCAGTGAGCGAGGGAGTTGACGCAGAACGTAGACTGAAGGAGAAGTCAGTTATGAAAGACAACAAGGATAAAAAGAACACGTACATGATGAACGAACACCAATCGACATACACCATCAAACACAAATCCACCTCGCGCGTCTCCCCATCCCAACCACGCCACAAGCGTAGGGAACCCAAGACCCATGAACAGGATCAAAGGCAGATAATACCGATGCTGCCACTTGACAACAGCGCTCTTCGACAAAGCACTAACGTCGGCAACACCAGGCTTTCTCCTCGGCCTTACCAACATCCACCCAATATGCGAATAGAAGAACCCGCGCAGCACATTATACGGATCGAGGTCCATGTCCGTGTAACGATGATGCGCACGATGACCACGCGACTACCACTTGATATCATCGCCAGCCCATACTCCCAGTGCGCGTTGTACGAACGGTGCGCCTAGAGCCTGTGATACCCTGCAGTGATACCTAGACCGGTGATGAGGTAGTAAATGAAACTCCAGATAGCGGTCTGCCATCACAAGGAGGTCGTCAACACGCCAATAAAACCAATAATCGGCATGCTGGTAAGGATGGTGAATGAGAGCCAGTTGATTTTCTCCCGGAGGTGATGGGCAGGAGTGGCTCGACTTTTTGAGGGTCTGCTCGATGTAGTTCTCGGGGACGTCACTGTCGATAAAGGCCGGACGGCCATTGCCGGGGGCTCTCGAAGCTGACCTCGATCATGAAGGTGTGTGTTCATCAAAATCGGAGCTGCAGTCATGCTCATTACTGTTAAGGTATTCTCAATTCGTGCTCAAATTTCAGTAAAGTTGACCCAAGAGTGTACGTTTTCGCTTCAGATTCAACTAAAGATGTCAAGATGCGGTCCGACGCGACTCTTCTTCAAGTCTTCTACGATCTACTTTTGTCCCTCGCAGATCATATGAGTCCAACGTTCCACCTCACCTGGTCCATAACACGGCCCGCTCCTCTCTCAGAACCATATAACCTGGCAGAACTATGACTTCAGCCTCTTCTTACTCGCCCCAATATGAATCTAGTCCTTCTCACCTTGATATCTCTCTTCTCCTTTGCTCATGGACACACCTCAACCGTCGTGGACCTGGGCTACGTGGCATACGCCGGAAACGCCACCTCTCCAACCGGCGAGCAAAACGGACCTGTCGTGTTTTACGGGAATATCGCGTATGCTCAACCCCCAGTTGGGGACTTGCGATGGAGGGCGCCTCAGACGTTGGATGAACGACCGACGAAGCAGCGGAAAGTTGTGGATGCTCGTACTTGGGGATCACCGTGTCTCCAGTACCCGGATGCTCGCGTAGGTTCAGAAGGTACTAAAGCGTACAGAAAGAAGAAGACAAGACGACTCACAGAGAAGGATAGACTGCCTTACTTTGAACATATGGATGCCTTCCAATATCTCCGAGAACGCCTCTCTCCCGTGGCGTTTTACATGCACGTTCGTTCCCTCTTCTTATCCCAACCTTACGTCATTCAACATATAATAGGGAGGCGGCTTTTTTCAAGGAGTGCTTTCCCTTTTCCATCTTGCTTTAATCCCAATGATTAACACCTACCCCAGGCCCCAAGGGGATACCCCTTATACGACTGGGTCGCGCAAAATCCCCATCTAATCGGTGTCTCCATCCAATATCGTCTCGCACTCTTAGGCTTCCTCGGCGGTGCCGCGGTCGAAAACGACGGCAACCTCAACGTCGGGCTTCTAGACCAAAGAGCCGCCCTGGAATGGGTGCAGCGCCACATTCATCAATTCGGCGGCGATCCGGGGAGGGTGACAATATATGGTGAAAGTGCCGGAGGCGCGAGTGTTGTGATGCAGGTTACTGCGTATGCAGGTCGGTGGGCTCTCTTTTTGAGTGTGGTGTTTATTTAGGGTTTCGTTGAAGGTATACGGCCTGTGCCTTTTCAGAGGGCTGTAGCGCAGTCCATAGGATATGGACCGACACGTACGCAGGATGAGGTGGAGGAAGGGTTTTGTAAGTGTTTCATCCACAGACCTCTGAAAGTTTAGATTGAAGGGGTAGTATAGTGAACGTGACGAAGCTCGTCGGATGTCCACCATCCGGCAGCGAAACGATGCCTTGTCTGCGGAATGCGTCTCTAGGTGAGTGATCTCTTGTATTTAAATTTTCTCTGGTGGCTCACTGGTCGCTGAAAGCCGCCATCGTGAATGCAAGTAACGCACTGCCTTCACCCTTCGGCCCGGTCATTGAACGCCCCGGAGGCTTCATGCCCGGTCTTCCTTCTCGTTTAATTAGGTCAGGGAATTACACTCACGTGGATTTCATCGGAGGACATTGTAGCGGAGACGGGAACACTTTTGTCGGGGGCACCCCAGATGATTTTGTGACCGATGATGATATTACGCGCATTGTGTTTAGTCGGTATCCTGCTACTGTGAGTGCTAGCGCTATCCATCCTGTAACTTGTTCTGAGCAGCAGTCTTTAGACCATGGAGACGATTGATGCGGCTTTGGCGTTGTATCCCTCACCAGACGCCCCGGGAAGTCCATTCGTAACGCAGTATAACCGCGCTAGTGCGATCGCGGGTGACATTGTTTTCACTTGTCTGTGCGTGTGTTGGGCTCGCAGTGCTGTCAAGTGGTACTGATAGATCAAAGGGATTGGTATGTCGCGGAAACTATGCGGCAGAGGGGCAGAACGAGGGTGTATTTCTACGAGTAAGTGGATGCTCTATGGTAAATAACATGTCCTCTGACACTTCACAGGTGGCGTGCTCCTGATCCCGTGCTTTATCAATCCAGCCCATATCTTGGAGCCATGCATACGTCTGATTTATACTTTTTATTCGACGGTAAGTCCGCATTTCTACTCCAAAGTGTCATGCATGATTCCTTTCCCTTAGGTACCAAGTGAGCTTACTTATTGAGTTGCTGATTGACAAGGCTCATTCAAAATGTAGCTCGATAAATAATATGCCCAATATGTTTACTCCTTTCAACAATGTAAGTCGCACATGCGTATGATAAATTACTTACTGACAAGTACGCTTCGAGTAGAGCGAGAAGTTGTTATCACAGGAAGCCATTGGCTACTGGACATCTATGACTACGACAGGTGACCCATCCTCCGATAAATTGGCAGAAGCACCTATATGGGAGAGCTATACGGAAAATGTTAGTCTGCCGAATCGACGACGGTTGATAATAACGCGGGGCAATGACACGAATTCGGCGTCAGAGATGGGGGAATTCACAGAAGAGTTGGCGAACCGTTGTAGGTTTTGGATGTCTGAACAGGTTACAGCAGAGACACGGCTGTAAATTACCTGTAACCCATGTATTCGTTTTATTTGACACTAGTACGGACAGTATTGAACTTGTGTTGAAAGCTGGTTGCAAGAAAGAGCAAGCTAGGGTTAGGTTTAATTCCCACGCTAACTTTGCATCTCCCACCAATGGGGGTGAGCTTGTCTTTGGCCGGTGCCATTTTGGACGTCGAATTGAACATTAGAGATGAGTCTTGGTGTAAGATGATCGGCGGGTACAGCGTCGATGATGTCCAGGTCAGAGATGGTTAAGAGGATGGCCGAGTATCGTCCTCGGAGAGAAAAAGTCCCGGCAGTGTACGCAGGACGCGTTTTATCGTCTCGGCATCCAGACGGTCCCGCTTGGCTCCTAACAGCAAAAGAGGGCTCCTCGGCTACATGCCGAGTGATTTCTTCGAGTCGTCAGAGCCTGCGCCACGTCATGACAGGCGTCATTTCCGCCAAGGAAAGAGTCCTGCGCGAACAAGAACATCGCCGAACAGGCGGGAACAAGACAGCGCCATCCACTAGCATATCACCTGCAGTATGTCTTCCATTGTCGAGGGCGGAGCGTCATATCGGTCATAGCGACGTCGTCAACATATGAAGCGGGGTACTGAGTCGTAACAAGTCGACCAGAAGGGGACACCTTTCCCGAAATGATATCAAAAAGCGCACCTCCACCGTTCTGGCCGGGGTATCCAGCCCATAAAAGTGCGTTGACCTAGATAGACATTAGATTGTTGGGTAATTAATGAACCACTCAAAACGTAGACGTACCGCGTCGCTTCCCTTCAGCTCGCTGCTATCAACTTGACCACCGCCGAATTGAACGACAACAAGCGGCTTGCCCACAGCTTCCAGCTCCCTAATCAAATCGAGCTGGTTCCCGGGCCATGAGATACTCACTCGATCTACAACTTCCCTTTCAATGGTACTATCGATACCGCCAGCGTAGACGATAGCATCAGCGCCCTCGGCAGCTTCTACCGCAGCCGCAAATCCGCTTGTATCCTGGGAGTTCATACCGGTTCCAAACGCGAAGGTAACGTCGTATCCGGCCTGCTCTGCGCCTTGGATGGGTCCGACATAGGCGGCAGCTGGTCCATGGTAGTTGCCCGTCATGGTGGTGGTTGCGTTCGCCCAGGGCCCGATAAGTGCGATCTTCTTGATAGATGAGCTGAAGGGGAGAGCGCCGTCATTTTTGAGCAGAGTAACACCTTCAGACGCGGCCTTATACGCGAGCTGTTGGGCTTCCTCGGTGTTTACATCCGACCAGGCGAACTGGCGATACGGTTGTGAGTCAGCCGGGTCGAAGTAGCCTAAGCTGTTGAAGAAGGATTCAGAAGAATTCAACAATAATAGATGCGGAACGTACCGAACTAGAGAGATATATAGACGAATCAATGAATTCCTCAGCCTGTCCTCGGTCGTGAAGCCCTGCTCCAAAGCCGCCCCAAGCTGCTCCTGGTATGCGCTTCCACAATCAACATCTGTACCCGCGTTCAGAGCATCGGCAACGCCCTGTGGCGCAGTATCCGCAAAGTGGTGTGTCGCGAAGATGTCGCGAATAGCATCACAATCACCGGTGACCCACTTGTCCTCGCCCAGTTCAAGGTGATCCCTCAGCACATCCTGGAGCAGGAAGGAGCTCGCACATGATGGGACGCCGTTGACAGCATTGTAGCTGCACATCACGGAAGCGGCCCGACCAGCATTGCTAAACGCTCGTGCTTCTTTGCCTATGATGGCGGCGATTTGATAAACGAGCTCATCGTCAAACGCGGCTGCAGTAAGGATGGGTTCTGGGAAGGAGGTCGCAGAGCTGAAGTCACCCGAAGCACTGAAGTTCACGCCAGGGTTCAAAGCAACGCCATGCTGATATGAAAAGGTTAATTCAAAGAATGCTAGAAAGGTAAATTAGCTTACTAAAGCCTCGCTACACCATTCATACGGAGGAAGACCGAGGCGCTGTACACCGGCGGCACTGTTGCCACTGTTCGCGATGAGTTCGTCAACGGTCAGCAGCTCGACCAAAGCCGTAGCTCTCGCCCTGGGACTCAGAGAGGTATCGCAGACACCGTTTTTGGCTAGGGGGCCATTAACGCAGTCCGGGAAGTTGATCGCCACAGCGAGACGAAGAGACGCAAGGACGAGCAGGACGTGCAGAAGGTTCAGCATGATTAGTTCTGCGATGTTGGGAGCTCTCGGCTTCGGAACGCGAGCTTTTATCTGTTGCGAATGGTCCTCGTGAGCATCCAGAATAAATCTCCGCCCGTTGTCAGCTGCAGAAAGAAGTTCGCAAGACGCGCAATCGGTGCGAACGCGTCTATTGCGACAACTACTTCGAATATCCTTGTCTGGAAGGACGGTGGCATCTCCACAGCTCTGATTAGCCCCAAGTACCGCGCCAGATGTTTACCCCAGCATACGCCACGGCACTCGGCTCGAGCTACCTCTCAGTCTATAGGAAAACACGTCAAAACTCGCGGTCCCGTGGTAGTTATACTGCAATTGCTCACATGGGACCATCTGATTGCAGTTCTTGAAGGACTCTGGCCAAGGAACGAGATTACGGCTCTACACCCAGTTTTGTTTACCGTCTGGAGTCGAGGTCATGAGTCATTCACAGGCACGGCTTGCCCAAGGAATGCAGCAGTGCATCAAGTAAGTAATCGCATCTGTGCGCAAACGGATTCCGGCCAAAGCGCAAGATCTTATTGGAAGCTGCTATCGAAGGAACCAACCGAATGGGTCACAGGAGTGAGGTCGGGACTCGATGAGAATAACGACGATGATGGGATAAGAGAAGGAAAGGAACGGATTATCATTATGTGTATGATCCCGGATACCTGGGCCGAAACAAATAAGTATCTCAAGTTTCTAACCTCGACGTGGACTGGCCCTCAGTGGATTTTAGCGACGTGCTTAGTGGAGCCGTTAACGTTCCCGACCATGACCGTCTCAAGGCTTGTTCTTAGATTGACAGGTTTCTTTCAAATACCACCGTTTATAATCCTGTAGTTAACCCTGACACCCTACATGCCATTCTCTTCGTCAATGAGCTAACCTTCAGCCAGCCCAACGGCGCCGTTATGTTTTCACATCCCTTTCGTGTAACTGTCTGTAAGTAGCTCCTAGAACGCCTTCATGTCTTCGTGAATAGTTGCTAAAATGTCTCCCAGTTGATTGCTTTCAATATCATATAAATAGACTTTATGGTCAATCAATCACAGCCCCCCCTCCACCTCCTACACCCACAAAGTAACTTTACATCCATAAAGCCCTTCCGCCCTACACCCGCCTCACACTCAACGGCATCCCATCCATCGGTTCTTCAAAGCACACACATGCTCACCATCAAAGCCCTTTCACACAAAAACCAAACCAAACACTCACTCATAGTAATCGCCGCAGCCGGCCTCTCCACCTGCCCCTCCCACCCCACCCTAAACTCAAACTTCGCCACCAAAGCCGCAAGAATAGCCTTCATCTCCACGACCGCCATCGTCTTCCCAATACATCCATGCGGCCCCGCGATGAACGGGAGGAAGGAAAACGCCGGGTCATACGTCTTGGGGAGGGATAGCCAGCGCTCGGGGCGGAATCTACACACGTTTTGTCAGGCAAAGTGAGTATAAGGAAGGACAAGTGAGAGTGGCGGAGACCGTGACCCACTCTTCAGCATCATCGCCCCAGATAGCTTCCCACGTGTTGATGTTGCGAATCTAGAGGCGCACGTCAAAAGATATTTCGACAAAGGAATGAAGAAAGGCCCACGCAAATATGCAACAAAGTCCCCTTCGGCACAAGCACGCCCGCAACATAATCCGTCTTTGCAGCCGTACGGACTGTGATCGGGACGGGGGGCATAACGCGTAGGCCCTCCATTCTAGCCTCACATACGTAAAAGCGTTGAGGCGTTGAGACGAATCTGGGGAGCTTACATGACACAATCAAGATACTGCATCTCCTTCAACGTCCTATAATCCGGCCGGGGGTTGTTCTCCAGTACAGGTGTAACCTCTTCGCGTAAGCGCTGTTGTGCCTCGATGTTGTTCGCCAGGAGCCAGAGGGTCTAGGGGGGTGAGCCCTAACAAACTACTTCAAACGGTACTTGGACTTACCCAGCTCAGACCACTCGCCGTCGTCTCGTGCCCGGCTCCCAGGAACGTCAGCTACAGAGGCGTCGTCAGTATCACATCGTCTAAGTCTGGATAACACCCTCCGGATCCTACATACCACTTGATCCACCATAGCCTCATCCGTCATCTTATACCCACCCTCCCCCTCCTCCTCCTTCCCCTTCCCGGCGGTATGTCTCGCCCTCACAAGCAAACTCATAATATCCCTCTTCGTATGTACATCATCCCCACTCAACCCCGCCGTCTTCTCAGCGAGCATCTCCCTCGATATCCGCCGAATCGTGTGCATCGAGTGAAGCAGCGTGTCCAGCAAGTCTACATCCGTTCACATACTCAGACTCAGCTAGGAGGAGGAAGGAGAAGAGGAGACGTACGAAATCCAGGGAGGAAGCGCAACCAAGCCCGATGCGCATACGCCCATTCCGATGCGAGAAAGCGCGGGCCGCCGGGGATGGAGACGAGGAGGACGAGTTTTGCCATGTTCGGGCCTACATACTCTTAATGAGATCTACTACGCCAACTTGGAAGTGAAAAGAGATACTAGACTGAAGCCCGAGAAGCCGCTCATAAGCCTCGGCGAGCTCGTTGTGCGGGTTATGGAGGGAGTCGGTGCGGTAGCCAAAGGCTGTTTCGCATATGATGTCCAGAGTCACTTTGCTCACTGTCGGACGGGGGATGGGTGAGAAGAGAGATTAGAGATTAGAGGTTAGGGAGTGAAAGAGAGGGTACGTACGCCATTCGTACATCATCACAACCTTACCAGTGCCTTGAGATTCGGAGATTTGAGAAGTGAGGACTTCGATTAGGCTGCCCGCAGTGAGTATTATCAAGAAACAGAAACACGGAGGGCTTGAGTGTATGCGTACTTACCTTTCAATCGGTTCATAGTACATATCCGTTTCTATATCTCTCAGCGCAGAGCCAATATTGATCGAGAGGAGAGGGGAAAACATACGCGCTGTAAGATTCGCAATCGAAAACGCCGGATTCATCGCCTTGCGCATCTGCCTATGCTCATCCCCCGTAACCGTCAACAGCCCATATCCCGTAACGATCCCCAGGATCTTCCTTAGGTAACTGGGCTGGACACACACCCATTAGCGCCGTCGAGAGTAAGAAAGAAAGACTTCTTGTGGCGTACCCTGGGATAATCCAACCACCCTCTAACAAAAATCTGCTGCAAGGCCTCAGGCGAAAGAAACATGAGACACTCCGTCCCCAGTTGTCCCACGACGCGTATCGTCGGCCCATACTCCTTAATCCACTCCCGCCGGTACGCGACGTGCTGGTCCCCATACAGCTTGGATGCTTGTCCCGTGAGAGGGTTCCCGATGGGCGGACCTGGTACGGAGCGTAGAGGAGATAAGAGGTAGGGATAGAGGAAGAGCTGGTGGATGATTTTATACGCGATGTACACTAGAGAACGTATTTCGATCAGATTCAAGATTCGAAAAGACTGGGAAGTTTGAGGGGACTTGCCGTAGAACGCGTATAAAGCATGACGATAGCTCAATGTCTGAAGAAACGACCAAACCTGGGCAGCGGTTGACATGGTGGTGGGGGAAAAAGAAAGTGGATATCCAGGGAATCCAATACATCCCACTATTATATGGCCTGCTCATGTGAAGATGCGTAGCAGAATGTGCTATTGCTGCTGACTATAATCAGCCCGTGGCTCGATTTTCGGCATGTCCATCACATGACCATTCAAGCCTTCAACGACCTAAAAATTCAGCATTAAGCAGCGAATACATATACATATACAGTTAAATTGTCCAACAACCATGAATGGTCGAGCTACGACGCCACTAATCGATCCCACTTGCTTAAACACGAATACCCATCATAATCAAAGCTTCGTGTACGATCACAGCTGCACTTTCCGCGCCTCCACACCGCCTCGTCCCGCGGGCAGTGTGTATACGGTAGGTGGTAATATCCTGAATCAACGTTAGTCGTTGCTAAAAGAAGAGAGGTGAACCCACCTATCTCCTTGAAGAAGTGTATCTGCTCCTTCTTAGCGAAGAGGGCAGCAGCGATGGAGTGTACGGGGGCGTCGCCCCAGCGTTCGTAGTAGAATCCGCCTAGACGCAAGTTTTAGATGGGGAAGGAGAGATGCGGCGAGCGCGTACCTTGTCTGTCGAGATACTCGAAGAAAGCCTGATACGCAGGCGCGCGCCAAAAGTCCATGTCGGCGATTTCGAAATTGGACCAAACTATTGAGAGGTGAAATTAGGACAGTAATTCATTTGTAATAACAAGGGCTCACAATGGCATAGATTATACGTTTTTCCCTCGTTGCCACTCAGAAATCCCATCGCATTCCCGTCAGCAATGTATTCGGGGTGGGCTTTGACGAAATCCATGACATGCCGCCATAACGTAGGGATCGTCTTTTCAAACTCGTACATGGTGATGGTGAACCCATACACCTTGTTAGTGTCCTCCATAAATACGAACGGGTCATATGGAATGTCGCAGTGGAAGTGCACGTCCGGTTCGATCCGCCAGTACCACTTGTACGGCAAAAGCAGTTGGTGTTTGAAGAAGAACCCAGAGTTGAAGCGACACATGTTACGGTATGATACGCTGCCTGGGATAGAACTATGAAGAAGAGCAAGAATGGAGTAATAACGACATACCACCATATATGATGTTCTCGTTGACCATCTGTGTACGCGCCGCTGCTGCCTTGTCCTCGTTTATCCAATCGGGCTGGAACCAGTTGTCGTGCGGTATCAATCCAAACTCCATTTTAGCGCGAGTCAATACCGATACGCGTCTAGATGGCGATGAGCTGGACGTCGGTACATGGAAGGGACGGGCGACTTACTCTTTGAAGTGTGCAGTAAACTCTTGTTCGTTCAGCAGCACATAGGGATATTGAAAGCGGTGATTAAACCTCTCTTCGATTTCCCGTATACTCTGTACGGTGCCTTCGAGATCGCTATTCCGCGCTAGGATGACAAAGGTGGCGTTGGCGCGGCGTGTTAGGTTTCCGTATACAGGCATAGTAGATGGTGTGTCGTCTCCAAAGAAGTTTCCTAGTGAGGTAGCCTTGCCGTATCCCTCATTCATAAAGGTAAGGGTGTAGTGCATGGTAATCTAAAGATGAAACCAACTTTAGCAGGATGCAGAGAGCGAAAGAAGAGAACACACCAAGACTCCCAGCACCAGGAGTATGTATCTAGCGACGGTGTTCTTTGCGAAGAGCATCCTTCAGCTAGAGCCACTGCAGCAGTGGTGGAAATGGAGAAACCTGTCCAACAATGACATCGCTGCGGCGCGGTGATCGTATCCATCACCCCGAAACTCAATTTAAAAATATATGGCCACCAGATCTTCTGTTTCTGAAATGAATACGGTGTGGAAAGCGGAAGGTTCATGGAAGAGGAAGGAACAAAACTTGATCGTTTTACGCTGCCCGGATCAACCAGGCGAGGTTCGCTTTAACTCCCACCACCACCACGACAATGTTGGCGTGAGGGCGTGTAGATTTTCTTCCCAACGTTCCATGCTCGCAATGCCAATAGATGCAAAAATACGAACAGTTCGAACTAATATTGACACCGCTTCGACGCGCAGTCTTTTACGTCTCTCTACCGCCAATGATGCGCGCGATACGCCCTTTACTCGCGCTCCCTAGCTCTGCCTTTTGAACGATCGTATAGAACCAAGAATTTCACGCGCCGCGGCGGACAAGCAAGCCAAGCCGTTATTAATTGTCTCTCGTGGCGCACGACGCTCCCGTCCAAATGAGGCCTCCCTCTCGTTCGCGCCCAGATTTCATTCAGGTTGACGTGAGCTTGATATGATCTGTCTGCAGTGAGTACTTCCGTCTCTTGGTCGCGGACTGAACTACTGTATTCAGCTTATGGTCTGTAAAAAAAGACCGACTGCAGAAATTGAGCAAAAGACCATCATGCCTCCCTGTGCACATTCCTTCTCCTTTTTTTGGCGCAAGTGCAAACTGCTATTGAGATACTCCTGACATTGTGGGTTCCTATATGGGTTCGGAAAGAACGAGATGAACATACTTCGCTAGCTAGTATGGAGCGAGCTTGGAGAGAGGTTGACTTGTCCATTGGCAACAGTTTCTCCGACGTCCTGCGAATGGAGGCCACATGATGCCAGTCCTGAGGGGTGATGAAGGCTCAAGAACGCGTCGATGTCATGGTCCCAAGGTCGGCGAAGCAACCGACATGGTCGTTACCGCGCGGCTGTCGGTTCGAAAGAGCAGAAGAAGTTCGAAGTATGATGCGAGTATATCTTGCATTAATTGGGTGAATACTGAATCCATGTTCCTAACGAAGGCTGAATAATGAAAACGAGAATCTGAAGAAACGAATGAGATGAACTTACATCGTTGGCAATGGAGCGAATCATGAGCGAGGTGCGATCCATTCTGGACTGAAAATGGTCCCGGTATCCGACAATTGAGATGCAATTCCTGAGGGGTGACGAAGGCTATGACACGACGAGAGCGCGTCTTATAGTGACCGACGCGTATGGTGGTCCCAAAGTCAGCAGAGCCACCGACGTGATCGTCACCGCGATTGTAGGTTCGAGAGAGCAGACATCGCAGAAGTTGGAAGTGTACCGAGGGTTTTTCTTGCAAATAAATGAGCCAAAAAATTCAGAGCCCCAATGACTACAGCACACCTTGTTGCCCTAGCCAAAACCCTGACTGTCCTGATTCACAGACGCCATCCTTGGCCCAAACCTTCGTCAACGCGTCCCTCGCATGTAATAAGGCCAAGTTTTCCAAAGCGCATGTCGTGTGGTGGTGAGAGGACAGGAATAGTTAGTTACACAGCCACACGCCTACCTTGCTTTCCTACCACGATGGTCCCGATAGAATCGACACCTACGCCTACAAGACATACACCACTCGTGCAAGACGTGTCCTTTCAATACTAAGCAGTCGCCAGGCAAATACACAACACACGACCCCGTCGCGCCTACAAGCGATCAGGAGAAAGCCTGTCGGACCGAGTCACATCCTTCCAAACCTCTAACGTCTCATCCCTCGTACGCTTCTCTGGCTCCAAAAATCTTCCATGGGCCGCTCTTGAAGGCTCGCTCTAACTCCCACCACCGCGACCGCAAAATAGATTGGCAGTCACGATAATGTTGGCGATAGGTATGTTAGGCCGTGTTCATTTTTTCTTTCAATATACCATGCTCACAATGTCGATAGACACCAAAAAATATGAACATGTTTGCGCCAATGATAATGCTTCGACGCGCAGCCTTTTACGTCGCTAATGATGCGCACGATACGCCCTTCACTAGCGCTGCCTAGCTCCGCATTTGGAATGATCGTATAGAACCGAGGATTTCACGCGCCGCTGCAGACAACAAGCCCTTATCCTCTCGTGGCGCACGACGCAATGAGGCCTCCCTCTCGTGCGCGCCCAGATTTCATTCCGATTGACGTGGACTTGATACGATCTGTCCAGGTCGCGGACTGAACTACTGTATTCAGTGTCAAGGAGACCGACCGCAGAATAGCCCAGACGTACCGCGGCATCATCGAGATACTTGTCGAATCGGCTGCTCTCTTGCTGGGTTCGCATAGTATGGTCGAAACAACATTACATTATTGTATGCAACCCCAGGTCTATTGTGAGCTGTTATCGTACAACGCTACGGTAAGTGCAAAGTCATGAAGTCTCCGACCGTTCTGATGTGTACGGGTAGGGTATCGCGCCCACACTTATCGTTGCCGGTGTCATGGGTGCGGATGATTTATGGAGTCTTGTAGCGCCCCCGGATTGCAATACTCATGCGAGAAACATTTGTTTGGACCTGATTCGGAACTCACAGAAAGCGAGGGAAAGGGTGTGGAGCCAATGCACTGGCCTCTAGTCAAATGCTAGAGAGTGACAAAGCCAACACTGGTGCTTAACTGGGCCGGTTCCAAGGTAAGTTCAGTTGTCGATTTTTCGATCAACGCCACAATCTATCCATTCACCAAGCCAAATAACAAAATAACATCACGTCAATCTTTAAAGGTCGTCACTTCGAGGAAAGTACGCTGTGCAATTCTCTTCCTCTTACGGTTTCTTCGGACGCCGACACTCTACCAAGAAATCGGCCAGCCGCAATCTCCCCAACATGACCCGAACGCCGCCCTTCGTAGACTAGGATTATCCTCACCGACGACGTCTCGATTGTCTTCCAGTCCAAGCCCTCGCGATGAGGACTACCTCGAGAATGACTTGGTCTCTCGAAACGGACGAGTTTCTCCACCGCGTGATTTTCGTTTCTTTTACATTTTCACCTCTGGCATCGAAATCGTTGTCGCTCGGACTTCCTGGACGTTGGTCCATTTCTCGATGACCATGTCCTTGCACACCATTCCATCCCCAGTTTCGCATCAACGTGCTGAGGCATTATCGAGATACTCGTCGAGTCGGCTGTTATATATGCACTCAGCTATATCGCTCTCTTGTTGAGTTCACATATGGGTTCTGAGTTGGGAACGGTATGTAGTCCCAGGTTTATTCTGAGCTGATGTCATGTAATGCTATGTAAGTGTGTATTCATACAGCCCTCGATCGTTCTGATGTGTACGGGTAGGGTATCGCGCCCACACTTATCGTTGTCGTGGGCGGGGGAAAAGGGGTGTCAGAGATGTGTGTGGAGCCAATACTCTGGCCTCTAGCCAAAGGCTAGAGTGACAAACTTGACCGGTTCCAAGGTAAGTAGGTGCAGTTGACATTCTTTAATCAACGCGCAATCGAATTGTTGACCATCATTCCGTTCAGATTAATATAAATCCAATACGCTCCCTCAATGGCAAGTACTTCCAGTCATTCAAATAACGCTGGCTGAACCTGTATATCTATAGTACCCTGGCGTCGTGTATACAAAGGGTTTGGATGCACCAAGCTGAATAACAAGATAATAACATCACGTCGACGTTCGAAGCTACCACACTCGAAAGTCCTCACTTGCAGGAAGTACACTCTGCAATTCTCTTCGTGTTGCGGTTTTTTCGGACGCGGGCACTCTGCCAAGAAATCCCTCGTTGCGCTCTCCCCAACATAGACCTGCCAATGATAGCGTCAATATGCATGCAATGAGCCGAACCGCACTTTCTTTCTCCTCCGTCTCCTCGAGAGCTTTCGTAAGGATTTACATTGAATATAATACATACTCTCTAACTACATTCAATTAGGCCAATCCACCCTCAGTGATCACCTTCGGCAATGCGATGCAGATGCAGCCCTCTCTATTTGAATTTCAGCGCTTGCCAGCGAGGCTGCCAGTTGAAGACTCACCTCGTCAGTCTCGGTATCGTCAGCGACGCTGTCCCAGACACCTTCCGCGCATATTTGCGCAGTCGTCATTTTCTTTGGATCTCTCCGTCGGGAAGCGACACTGAGGGAACACCATCCCTGGCCTTGACCCACTCCAAAACCTCCCCAGTCCGCTTCATGACGCGAAATGGCCCCTTTCGTGGACTAGAATTATCGTCGCCGGCGTGTGCTGTCAACATCCTCAGCGCCCATGTCTCGAGTCCAAACTCTCGCGATCTTGAGAACGGCCTAGTTTCTCCACACGAGAGAAAGGGAAGGCGATGACTTTAGAGGATGAGATTCAAGTCTGGGGACGTTACAGACGTGTATCAACGTTGGGTCGAAAGCAAGCCCAGTCCAGTTTTGGATTATTGTCTCCTCCGCCTCACCAGCGTGATTCGCCCCCATTCCACATCATCGTACCTTGAGCAGTTCCGGACCTTTCGTCAATGTCGTTCGATGTGGTCGCCCTTATGTCTGAATCGCAGACGGCCATCGTAGTCTTTACGTCGACTGCACCGCTGCGTTGTCTTGCAGCCGTTGGACAAACCATGTTCCACGAAAACCAGTCCATCCTCAATTCTTGTACCGATCACCTTGTATTCCTTCACTCAGGGACCTATACTTTTGCTTTGACTTTCGGCAACAGTTATCCGAAAACATGAACGCGTTACTGGCCAATACTGGACTCCGACGTAGACGGCAAAGCACTCATGATTCAAAGTGTCATTATGCCCGTGTTATTGATAAACACTTGGCGAAGGCGTCGACTGAGCTACATGGCATTAGCGCGCATCCGCATCGCATGCATGAGGCGCTTCAACCGTGGATGTACGCATGCCATCCTAGACCTAAGCGTGTCGTCTACCGTGCTAGGACTTGGCGCGGTGCCGTCTAGCTCGGCGCCCGCGTTCGCTGCTCCTCTCTCTCTCTGCTCGAGCCACCTACTACCGCGAGACATTGTCGACGGCTCGTTGTATCCGCAACCTTGAGCTCGAACGGGTTCAACGTGACTGAGCGTTCATGTACCAAACGGGACGGCGCACCTTGCTTCGGCCATACTTCGTAGCTGCACGCCTGAACACTTTGCCTAATGAAGTGGACACGTCACCTTGGCTTGAGGAAAGCAGCCAAGCCTTGATGCTCATGTGTTGTCGACGCCTCAGTCGGTCCAATGCTCATCTGTGCGACCCGCCTTCTCGACGTCGCGTATTTAAGCGTTGAATTGTTAGCCTTGTCAACCATCCTTCTCGGACCTCCACCGCGTCGACGTCCTCTTCTCCTTAAGCATGTTGGTCAAGGCCTTTACCGTCTTCGTTCTCACCGCGGTCGCCATCGCGGCCCCGGCCATGCGGGCGCCAGTTGACGTGCAAGCTCGCGCTCTTGCCGTCAGAGGAGACTTTGACTTCAAGGACAAGGACTTTAGGGAGAAGGAGTTCAAGGAGAAGGAGGACAAGGACTGCGACGAGAGGAAGGAGAAGGAATTCAAAGAGAAGGAATTCAAATGGGTGGTACGTATACTATAATCTTGCGCTTAACGTGTTTTCGCTCACGCCGGCGTATTCAGGACTGGAAGGGCAAAAAGGAAAAGGAGGAGGAGGACTGCGAGGAGGAAGAAGAGGAGAGGGAGAAGCACGGCAGGAAGAAACACGAGAAGGAGGAGGACTGCGATGAAGAGAAGGAAGAGAAGGAAAAGAAGGAGAAGAAGTACAAGCGCCACGATGGAAAGGAAAAGGACGAGAAGGAGGAGAAAGAGGAGAAGGAGAAGAAAGAGAAACATGAAAAGGAGGACTGTGACGAGGAGAAGGAGGAAAAGGAGAAGCACAGGAAGGAGAAACATGAGAAGGAGGAGAAGGAGGACTGCGATGAAGAGAAGGAGGAGAGGGAGAAACACAGGAAGGAGAAACACGAGAAGGAGGACTGCGACGAAGAGAAAGAAGAGAAGGAAAAGAAGGAGAGGAAGTACAAGCGCCACGAGAAGGAGGAGAAGGAGGAGAAGGAAAGGAAGGAAAAGCACGAGAAGGAGGATTGCGACGAGGAGAAGGAGAAGAAGGAGAGGAAGGAAAAGCACGAAAAGGAGGATTGCGATGAGGAGAAGGAGGAGAAGGAGAAGCACAGGAAGGAAAAACACGAGAAGGAAGACTGCGATGAGGAGAAGGAAGAGAAGGAAAAGAAGCGCTGGTAGGCACCATGCTCATAACTTATATGTATGTATCACGGACATCTTTCTGCTCTGGGGCTTTACTTAGGTCGGTCAGCTTGTATTTATGTTCAATGTCATAGCTGGAACAGATTACTGCTTGCATTGGTATTTGAGTTCCTCTTCAAGTCGTTGCAATAGCAAAACAGCGGAACTACAGCACTGTTCGGGAGCGGGCCGAGGTAAATTTGGCTTGCTGAATCTGACCATCAGGACGCTTTTGACCTTCAGCACCCAAGCCGAGGCGATGGTTCATACTACTACCTTTTTCGACGCAGCTGTTGGGTTTGGGACACGCTTCTCTGACTCTGATCTCTTAAATACACAATGTCGAGGCAGTCTCCTTGTTTTACCATCTCCGTATTCTGTGCGAGAAGAGGCAAAATAGGACAGTTGTTGATTGTCCTCCAGACTTTTAACGCATCAACTCTTGTGGCCGCAACACCGAGGAACCCTTCGTTTGTACAACCTGCTTCTCATCATCATGAGGCCGCCTCCCGAGATACAGCCAGGTACGACATGTCTTGTGCAAGTCCCTCCTTATCCTCCTACGCTACCGAAGTGCCATGTGTACTTGCTCAGAACGATTATTTGACCTCGGCGTTGACGTTGACGATCCGACGTAGGTATAAAAGGAAGGGCATCCAGAACGTGATCTTCCTTGTTGTCCTCTCAACTTCATTGCCGTTTTTCTTTTCCTTTGTCACCGTCATCCCACACTCTCTTCTTAGGCCTGTCCGCCGGCTCTCTGCTCCTCTGTCAATGCCAGGACGACTCGACTTGGCCGCAGCACCGCCACTTTATGGACTAGGTGAGCTCATTGTTTCTCGATGCAGCGCATTATTCACAGTCATGTAGATTAAAGCTCTCCAATACGACTTAACCTTCAATCGCCTACGCTTAGCTCTAGCATCGATTTCTCGCCGTAGACATGGGGTCTTTTTCTGCGAGAACGTTGACCGCTTCGACGCCGGTGGCGAGGGTTACACGCGTTGCGCATTTGTAGTTGTCGGCCATTGTTGTGGTTGGAACGAACAAACGCCTGCTCGTGTTTTTCTTACTACGAACGAGTATACTCTACCTTCCATCCATGAAGACAATCCTGCTGACCGTAGGCGTGATTAGTCGTTTATCCGCGCACAGGCAAATCGATGGCACATTTGTCATTCACTGGAATAAGACGAGGAGGGCGCGTCAACAATATATGCGATGTCCACAAAGCGTATGAAGTAGCCGTCAAGCAGACCGTCCACAGGATACTAGCAGGCAATCATTGCTGATCTAGTCGAGTAAATCGCAGACGACCGTTTATCACGACTGGGGTGGAGCCAAACTTCTAACGAGCCTGATCAATTCATCGAACTGCCTGAGTAAACCTCTCGTCGACCTCTTGGTTATGATGACCAAAGTGTTTGTAACCTCATAGAATCGGCGCTCGACATTCTCTTTGTGTTCTTTGAGTGAGTTGCGCACAGCTAGGATGTCTCGGTCGACTTTCTTGAAGCGTTCGTCATCCGCGGCCACAAAATGACGTTAGTGAAAGTGGACGTGAATCCAAAGCTAAGCTTGGAGTCCTTGAACTCACTAGAAAGAGCACTCGAACTGATGCATGGGGTTTGGCCGTGGTAACCTTTTAACTGATAATATACGGATCACGAATCTCAATTCGGGCTTCCGTACTATGTACGAATTTGATTCTGCAGTACGCCTTTCTCCACCGATATTTTTCTACAATGACTCAATCGACCATCCAGACGTTCGACATGCTCGATGCGCATACGTGGGTGATCTCTCTGGCCTCAAGTAATGCCCTGATAACGGCTCGGCGATGTTAGCTCATGTGCTGCTCTGGACAATCAAACCAACCACACCCTTTTCATGAAACGTTCTCGCCCCCGAAAAAGCATATAACTTAGGCCCTGTTCGGCAGCGTCGAGAATATTTTCGACGTCTCGAAACCAATGT
The DNA here is from genome assembly GCA_036872995.1 of Hymenopellis raphanipes. Taxonomy (NCBI): domain Eukaryota; kingdom Fungi; phylum Basidiomycota; class Agaricomycetes; order Agaricales; family Physalacriaceae; genus Hymenopellis; species Hymenopellis raphanipes. Next base: position 829,067 of record JAYMDG010000019.1, read on the forward strand.
CGATTCGACAAAACCTTGAAATCAGCACAATTGTGCCCGAATTCCGGTACCTTGAGTCACATGTGTGACTATATGTGACCCCAGGGCCGTGCATGTTGGTCTTTAGACCACAACCCACTTCGGTCCACTGGCTTGACATGCTACATAATAAGGCGGCAAAGAAATTCCAGCATTCCGATGTTACGCTGATGCAACACTTCTGGATGTCGGGCCAATTCTCCGTGATTTTCGAGGTTTTGTCGAAAATATTCTCGACGTAGCCGAACAGGGCCTTAGAAGTAAAGGGCCGAAGCACTAGGCCTGGCTCTCCACAATCTATAGGATTCTCGCGAATTCTTTGCAACGCTCAGCAACATGTAAAGCAGACCAGTATAAAGCCTGGAATAATGCTTGCTGGGTCCTCTCAATTGATAATGTGCCCTCACCTGCCCAACGAGCTCTGGCTGGAGATATTCTCTTGGGTTACTTATATACCCGATAACGCCTATGTGTTCAACTACAGTCCGTTCTGCGAATCTCCGGCGCGCGACGACTCTGCGGTGGGGCTTAGCCTGAAGATCAAGCGCGTGTTGGTGCTCGTATGCCGGCTTTGGCGCGACTTGACCACGGAGCTGCTTTACAAGGACCTGAAGATCACGCAAGGGCCGTGCCAGAACGCGCTCAAGAATGCGCTTTTGAGCTCGGATGAGCATCATCGGTATGGTCGATTGGTATGTTCCCCCCTTCGCGACTTGGTGTGTCCTGACTGGCGTTCTAGGTACGACGCGCGGTCCTCCCGTATGACAGTACAATGACCAACCACTGGTCGAACGAGCCGTCGACGCCCGTAGAGATTCTCAAGGCCTGCACCCGGCTCGAGGTCCTCGTCCGGCCGCCCATGTACCAGTTGCCCATGCCCACCTTAACTCTTGAGTTCAACGCCGAGTCCGTGAACCTCCCCTCTTTGAAGCGCCTCGAGTGGTGGCACAACAATGAGGCAGAGCGTTCGGGCGGGATCAACTCCCTCGCCGGTGTCCTGGAGAACGCGCCCAACCTCGAGTACCTCTTCGTCGGGGGCACGCCGGGGATGATGAACTCCATCATGCTCACGTCGAGCACTCTCTGCCTCCCGCGGCTGGAAACCCTCCGTCTGTACGCGGTCGGCGGGATGATGCTGCACCAGCTGTGCCGCCTCTCTATGCCCATCCTCTCGCATGTCGTCGTCGACTGTGCCATGAACCACGGCGATCTGCAAACCCTGTGGGAAGCGCACGGCGCGAACATCGAGGTCGTGGAGTTTGGGAAGCACACGCGTTTTCTTACGGGTGCCGAGGTGGCGGAGTGTCTGCAGTTGTGTCCGAACCTCCAGGATATCAACTACTATGTCTTTTTCACCGCGGCGCCGCAGTTCTCGGGGGAGCATACGGCGGTGCATACTGTCGGTCTTCACGCTGCGCGGAATATGGCTTTGACGCCGGAAATCATGTGGGAACATTTGGAGAGGCATTTCAAGCTGCTCCTTGGCGCGTCGCTGCCCAACTTGGAACGGGTCTGTTTATTCGGTGATTGGCACGACTTCACTGGACAACCCCGGTTTGAAGAATACCACAATGCGCTGAGTATGCGCCACTGTGAGATCGAGTGTTCCGACTGAGAATACCCATGCTGTGCTTTCATTTTGGTCTTGGTTTTCATATGGTTTCATTAATATCATAGACTTTCTCTGCTATCTTAACTCATAGTACCTAATCCATAGAGCATAGACATACCTACTAAATCATTCTTTATTCTGCGATAAGCCATTGCAAGGTACGAGTGATAGGCTTACCAGATAGAGAGAGCCATCTAAGGCTGTCATCGCGTCAGGAGATGAGGCTGCCGACTCATCCACACGAGACGGAGGTTTGCTCAGGCGGTCTGGGGCGCAAAAATGTGGGGTGATACCTGGAATGAGCGGACATATGAAGAGCTGTTCGGAGATGTGGTCAGGATGCGTAGTAGTCCTGCGTTGACGTCATTGATCGGCTCCGGGCCGGGCACCGGTCGGTGGATTTTTCGTTGTCGTAACTTAATGTCAACCATGATGCATGATGCATGATGGCGCCGCTCGGAGTCTACGCTTCGACGTGCAGCACTTCACGTCTCTATCGTCAATGACACGACCTCGTCCATGCTCCGCCATTTGTAGTCGCGCAATATGCAGCGCGGTTCCAGACAACCAGGCCAAGACTCGCCCTTATCCATTTCCTCTCGTGGTGCACTGCATGGCTAAGCGCTCTGTTCCAGTCCATATGAGGTGTCCCGCGCGCGCAGTATACACAATCTCGCCTTAAACCAATACAACCCGACCCGTTCTCTTGAAGCTTTGGCGCCTGCGTGTATTGTACATCCATTCATCCATTTTTCTTTTTTAAACTGACGATGGTTATTAGTCTCGAACTAGCTATTGGAGCTACTGTGTCCAGGTTACGGACTGGGACAGTCGCATTACCTGCCTTGACATGTCGCTGGGGCGGATTCGCTTTGCATTCCTTTAGTTCCTGTCGTATTCCGACTGGTGGTCTCTATTCGTGACTTCGAGTTTAAACTGTGCTGGATGTACAGACACTCAAGGTTTACTTCCTTTGTTTGCACTTCTCAGCCGCCCTGATTCGTTGCTTAAAGGGTTCCTGCACTCGTCTCGCGTAGGCAGCAAAACTCGGCTCAGGTCACGCAGGTAATAAATGAACAGAAGCTCTCATAACGCCGAGATTACTCGTCATCATGAAGGTGGCGCCTTGCTATCTGATTTATTCTGGATTAGCCCACGCATCGGGAGGATGTTTCACGACACGCTTTTGCTCCGAGAGCTGCAGGCGCGCCGTATAGGGTAGGAGGGAAGATAAATCGTTGGTGTACATACACGCAGCATCAGCTTATTTGGCGCCTTCTGTTTCGTTCATTCTCGTCGTTGCATCACGGTAAGTGTATATGATAAGGCTTCGATTAACGCGACAATCTGATTGTTCGTCATAGTTCTATTCAGATTAACGTGAGTTTGATACGATCTGTCAATGGTAAGTACTTCCATTCAATCTCAAAAACGCGTACTAATTCTGTACTAGTATCCTAGCGTCTGTATACAACAGTTTTGAATGCAATCTCAACCTTGGAGGTCAAAGTAGCCGAGTCATAACCCGTCACTAGCCTCCTCTTATAATTACTCTTTCTTGGAACGCCGGCCCTCTACCAAGAAATTGCTTCGCCTTGATCTCCCCACAATACACCTGCCAACGATATCGTCAATATCCATGCAATGAGACGAACAGCACTCATGACTTACACGTTCTATCTTTCTCTTCCGCCCATGGCGCAACGACCTCCGCCCCCGCCCTCCATGTCTTACCTCCCGGCGAAAACCCATTCAGCTGACTCGAGACGAACCCGGGCGTCACAGCGTTCACCCTAACCTTTCCCTCCAACGCCTTCGCTAGCGCCACCGTATACGAATTTGCCGCCGCCTTGCTCGTATTGTAGGCAATCCAATCGTGGAACATTGTCTTTGGGTGACTCGCCATCAGTGCGCTGCTCCCCATGTGTGTCGACACATTCACGATGCATGCTTTGCCCGCAGGGGCGCTGAGGAGGAGAGGGATGAAGGTCTGGCAGACGGTGATGAGACCGAAAAAGTTGACGGCCATGGCGTCGTGAATGTTGGAGAGCGGCTCGGAGAGCGCCCCAGTGCTGTCGTGCATGAGCCCGACGCCTGCGTTGTTGATAAGGGAGTCCAAATGCCCATTGGCCTTCTCTACAATGTCTTTGGCAGCGGCGACGGATTCAGGGGATGTGATGTCGAGGAGGACGAAGTGGACGTCTAAGCCTTCGGCGACGAGTTTGGCTTGGGCGGCTAGTCCTGCGTCTTGGTTTCGTGCACCGAGGTAGACGCGGTGGCATTTCTCTGCGAGAACCTTGACGACTTCGAATCCGACGCCGGTGTTAGCGCCAGTGACGAGGATTACGCGTTTGTAGGTATCGGACATTGTTGTGGTTGGATTGTATGTGGGACGAACAAACCCTTGCTCGATCTTTATATGAACGAGCCTTAACAAAGCTGCCGGACGTGGACGTAGGCTCGATCAACCGTTTATCCGGAGAAAAGGTCATAGGCTGGCATAAGTCGGGAAGGTGAGATTTGGCTTGCGTACACAGGTGCTTCAAATACTGATTCTTATCTCAGGTAGGAGTCAACATCTATGCAATATCGTAAAGCAGATGAAGTTTGGATAGGCACCCACGCAGACTGTCGACGTGGCTGCGCCACAGTCCTCCCAGTGATTGCGCTTTTTCTCATGGGCTTCTCATTACTGACGGAAAATCTCAGATAGCCATTCTTCTCTGTATCTCGTGAAGCGGATGCGAGGTCGGGAGATACTATACATCGTTTTGTTTCTTCAAGGTGAAGAATTTATTTATTTCGCATCTTTCTGATCCACCAACATTGAGCAGATCTTGCGCTGTGGCAGGTTCGGATCGTGTCGGCACACTCCACAGGATGAACATGTTCATATAGACAAGTTTGCGATTGAGTGCATTATATGGGTCCACGCGGCAAACGTTTTGTCTTGCTACCTCTAGTAAATATCACCACGCTCCTCGAAATTATTCCTTCCTCTTGGATCCCTTATTTTTTGCGGGTGACAGACTCTTGCTCGTAGTAGTAGGTCGCCCACTCCGGTGAGCGTCTAGTGTCCTTGCCCGTTGGCGGATTCGATCCCTCGCACAATCCGTCCTTCACTCCATGCACTCCAGAAGATTACATCCTGTTCGAGGATGATTGATCATTTCCGCCCAGTTCTTGACACAGTATTCGAATCTCCGAACCGTCAGATATCCCTCGTCAATGTGGCGGTCGCCCTTATGTCTGGAGCGCAGACGGCTACGGTAGCGACTGGTTGTCTTGTAGCCGCTGGATGTTCGTCTGCTGCCTCCTGACTTTGGCAACGGTTCCCTCAATGACGAAAACATGTGCTCTCTGACTTGGCAAGAACCCTGGCATGCAGGAGGCGTGGGTATGCGTATACCACCCTAGACCGAAGTAGAATTTCGGCGTGTCGTCTTAACCATGCTAGGACTTGGCGCGCCGTCTAGCTCGGCGCCGCGTTCGCTTCTCCTCAGTTTCCTTGTTCGAGCCACCGACATCGACAACGGCTCGTTGTATCCGCTACCTTGATGGAGATGTAGTTCGACTGTCTCATCCTGGATTCCAACGTGACCAGGCGTTCACGCGCGAAAACGGAACGATGCAGTTGCTTCGGCCGTACTTCGTAGCTGCACGCCCGAATACTTTGCCTAACGAAGTGGACGCATCGCCTTGGCTTGAGGAAAGCAAGCCAAGCCTTCATGTCCATGTGTTTCGACGCCTCAGTCGGTATAATGTTCATCTGTGCGACCCGCCTTCTCTGCGTCGCGTATTTAAGCACTGGACTGTTAGCGTTGTCGACATCCTTCCCACTCCTCACTCCTCCAACAAGTCGACTTCCTCGTCATCTGCAAACATGTTGGTCAAGGCCCTTACCGTCTTCGTTGTCACCGCGATTACTCTCGCGTCCCCGGTCGTTCGGGCGCCGCTTGGCGTCGAAGCGCGCGCTTTGGCCAGAAGAGACTTTGACTTCAAGGAGAAGGATTTCAAGGAAAAGGAGTTCAAGGAAAAGGAGGACAAAGACGAGGACTGCGACGAGAAGGAGGTCAAACACAAGGACTTCGATAAGGACTTTGACAAGGACTTTGACAAGGACTTCGATGCCAAGGAGGTTTGGGTCACAGTGGTATGCATACGTATCGCCTTGTGCTTAACGTGTTTCTGCTAACGACGGCGTATTCAGAAATTCGAGGAGAAGGAAGAGAAAGAGAAGAAGGAGAAACACGAGAAGGAGGATTGCGATGAGGAAGAGGAAGAGAAGGAGAAGCCCGAAAGGAAGGAAAAACACGAGAAGGAGGAGGACTGTGATGAAGAGGAGGAAGAGAAGGAGAAGAAGGAGAAAAAGTACAAGCGCCACGAAAAGGAGGAGAAGGAGGAGAAGGAGAAACATGAAAAGGAGGACTGCGATGAGGAGGAGGAAAGGGAGAAGCACGGTAGGAAGGAGAAACACGAGAAAGAGAAAAACGAGAAGGAGGACTGTGATGAGGAGGAGGAGAAAGAGAAGCACAGGAAGGAGAAAAATGAGAAGGAGGACTGCGATGAGGAGAAGGAAGAGAAGGAAAAGCACGAGAGGAAGTACAAGCGCGGAGACAAGGACGAGAAGGAGAGGAAGGAGAAGCACGAGAAGGAGGACTGCGATGAGGAGCAGGAGGAGAGGGAGAAGCACAGGAAGGAGAAACATGAGAAGGAGGACTGTGACGAAGAGAAGGAAGAGAAGGAGAAGCACCACAGGAAGGAGAAAAATGAGAAGGAGGAGGAGGAGGACTGCGATGAGGAAAAGGAAGAGAAGGAAAAGAAGCGCTGGTAGTCTGTGTACCACGGACATTGTTCTGCTCTGGGGCTTCACTTACACTGAAAAAATGGTCAGCTGGTATTTATTTTCATTGTCATAGCTGGAACATTGCTGCAGGACATCAACGAGCTTGCTAAGTCAGTGTGAAAGTTAACTTGGATGGAACGTTGAAGGGCGGGACGTCATGGCAAGAGTATTTTGGTGACAGAAATGGAAAGAAAGTCATGTAAGGCAGAAGTGAATTCAACAAGCTATGTTTTCTTTCGACACCGAGGCTAATTTTAGGAAACCAACGCAAAGAAACTACACAATCTTGAAACCCTGTCAAATAAACATTCGCACCACCGCTTGTTCCATGATTCGCAGCGAAACTCGATTCCCCACTTGCCCGCTGCGGTGGGCATCTCCGTCTGCCTGTTTTTTACCAGTCCTGTTGGCCATCATCGTCTACATCTGATCCTTGTTGTCCTGGTTCAAGGCGGTCAGACTGTGAAGGTAGATTTAGTACTATACGGATAGACCCAATTTCATGGAAAGATAGCCCACATCAGGTTCTGGCAAAGGCTGTTGTGACCGTGTAAGACTCTGAGGACAGACGAAAGAAAGAAACACATACAAATGGCGCCTTCGCCCTCGCGGGCAACGGAGGTGTGATAGTAGCATCCGTCGTCGCCTCGACAGGTGCTCCTTGTGTGGCGAAGGAGAAGGCGAGAAGGATGAGGAAGATGTTTAAAAAGTGCATGATTGTCGAGAAGGTGTAGTGAATGATGTTCAGGCCGATATGTCGACGTTGGAGTTCGTAGAGAATGTATAATATTGGTCGCGCTTTTATACTTACATCCTCGAGAATTTGGGCGAGGCACGAGCTCCGGAGAAGACGGGGGCTACACATGTATCACAGTTAGCAAGCAGTAGGACCAAAATATGTTGAATGCAGTCACAATTATAACAGAACCAATTCAGGTGTGGCCAAAGTTCGCGTTCTTGGTACTGCCTGCTACGCCTTGTGTTGCGCGTTCGCCACGGTAAATTTTCTGTCGGTAATCGATGAACGCGACGCGTCCAGTCCCGGTACACACCTAGTAAGGCTTTGAATGCAAATGGTCCTGTTGTTGCTTCGATACCTGGTTCGATCGGGCGTGCTCGACAGGCGCATGACTCGGCGGTTTTCCTTGCCCTCACCAAGGGATGACGACTCTCGAGAGTTCTTCCTCCTCCTCCATTGATTTGGTCGCCGAAGATGACGGGAAGGGCGCGGTGAAGAGCCGTGGGCTATGGCAATTTTGCTGCAAGTTGAGGTCGTTTCGCACTGGTAATCACTGTTGAAATTAAATTGGTAGGGGGTAGTAGTCATTAGTGGGAAGGAAGAGCAGCTTGGAATCCGGGCCGAGCTAAACTTGGCTTGCTTCCTTCCTTCATGCTTCAAAAAAATTGTTCTCACTCACCCTATATTGCGATTCAATGGCTGGTTCTCATTGAGGTCTCCTTGGTCTATCATCTCCGTTTTCAGCGGGAGAAGCGGCAAAACATGACATTTATTGTTCCTCCACGCTATCAACGTATCAACTCTTGTGCCTGCAACACCGAGGAACAATCCAACTTTCATTCCAACAACACTGACCCGTCTCGAACGACACTCCCTATGATCAGCTCCATGATTCAAAGAAAGGGACGAAGACCTCGACACGATCCAAACAATCAGGAATGCGCGGATGCTCGCTCCATTTCACAGTGCTTACGATAACTTTTCATCAGGTACTAACGCGCCAGAGGATCGAGTGTAGAAGATTCAGATTATAATAAAACGGTGGTCTACAATCGCGCGAACCGCGCCTTCTACTTGTTCATGTTCTGCTGCATGTTACCCTTCTCTTGTTGGGCGTTTCCTTATAACGGTGTCAGTCGAATCCTCAAAGCCTAATAAATGTTGACATACCCTTAGCTTGCTGAGTCGAATCGCCCATAACCGCTCCAGCGACGGAGTTCATAGTACCCTTATGAAAATTTGAGTGTAATTCATCGACAAGAAAAGCCCAAGCTAACCTTGACATAGTCCATAGTTCCAGCGACGTATCCTTCAGCTTTAGCGGCGGTAGTCTCGGCCTCGCCTTCAGCGTGTTGCTTCTTTCCAGAATCGCGCATGGAGTTGGAGCCGATGGCCTCGCCGGCCTGTAGACAAAAAAGATTAGACGATGACAACGCGTAAATCGAATCCTTACAGCTTGCTTGACATTGCCAACGACAGAGTTGAACTGGCCAGAGGATTTGCTGTAGTTACGCGTAAGTTGGACGACCCGCTCGACAAAAGACATGCACAGACCTTGCGTCAGTCATCGTGGAGTGAGATGTATGAGAGGAGATGGTGGGTGAAAGAGGGCAAGAGGGAACTGGCGTTCGTCTTCGTTCAGAGCTGGCTTTTATATGCCCAGAGGCGCGCTTCTCGATGACGTTGAAATGACGCGCGTGAAAGAAGCACAGCCGTTTTGGGACGTGTGCGGGCAACGTGATAGCGAAAGAACACCGTTCCAAAGCTTGGGTACGACCGCAATTCGACTGGCAAGCGACTGAGATACCTGAATATGTCGTGGATAATGAGAACCAATCCATCTGGGTCGGGAGAGGTTGGGAGGACAGCAGACCCGCGTCAATTGGCCCGATCGATTCAGAATACGCGAAGACGATTCTATGACGCGCAATGTTTCTGGTGAGAACGAGTCGAGAAAGATTTTGGGGACGATCAGGCGGTACCATTCGTAGGCGAACTGTGAGGATTTTGATACTTTGTTTCACTGAGGTGATAGCTAGGACGTGGGTGCATGCGGTCATTCAAAATGCGAGTCCTGGTCAGAGAAATTGGCCTGTATGAAAGAAAGTCGTATCATTCAACGAACAGAAAAACAGCAATGAATACTAACAGGCTGAACGTCAAAGTGACCGTAAATAAGGACTGTCTGCCTACGGCAATGGGAGTTAACTTCTTGCCCATCCATAATGTGCTTTCCGAGATCAGAGAGCTTCGTCTCGACACCGTACGATTTGAGGAGAGCGTCTAGCTAGTGCGCGATCTTGAAGACATCATCTCGGCGTTTGGGATCGCCGCTGACACTATTTGTTTTCGTCTTCAGTGACTGATGCGCATTGAACCTTGGTATCGCTACCGCTTCAGCCAAACATTGGATGAACGACTCTGCGTTGTCGTCGATGAACTGGAGGAATTCCGGGAGAGCAGGCATGATGGACGAATGAGATAACCGGGGTACCTAAATCGGGTTACCTTTTAACCACCATCATCGACCACTTTTTTAGCGACTTGCCTCCCCGCGGCTTAACCCAATCCTCATTTTATGGAGTCTTCCCCCTGCCACCCGTACAAAAATGTCGTTTTCTTACGACATACCTGAAATTCCTCTTCTTCTCACTTTCGCCTCATTCATTTTCATTCTCAACGTCGCAGAAGAGCTTGCGGAAATCCTGCTCAAAGCAGGGCTACTCGGTTCTATCGTTGTCGGCATCATCTATGGCCCAGAGGCTGCCAACATCATACCCTTAAGTGGGCAGGAGACTTTTCTGGTCCTAGGATACATAGGTCTCCTCCTCATCGTATTCGAGGCCGGTCTGACCACGGACATGACACTGCTGCACCGAAACATCTACCTCTCCATGACCGCGGCATTGACCGGTATCGTCCTACCCATTGGCTTGTCGATGCTTCTACTTACAGTCGGATACAAGTATTCCGCACTACAAGGCTTTGCTGCCGGGGCGGCGTTGTGTTCCACGTCTCTCGGAACGACGCTTTCACTCCTTAGTCCAGAACTCAAGCAAACGAGGACAGGTACGTAAACAAGCTGCTAGTTTTTCTAGTCTAAATGAACCCCACAGGTGTTGTTATCCTTAGTGCCGCGCTGTTCGACGATATCGTTGGCCTCGTTATCGCGTCTGTCATAGGCGAGATATCCTCAAACTCGGGTCGCATAGGATGGGCGTCCATCGTTCGCCCGATTCTCGTATCAGCTGCGTTCATCTTGGTGACCTACATTGCCGCTCGTTTACTGGCTTTGATTCCTGGACTGCCTCGTCTTCAGGGCCAGCGGACGCAGTTATTCCTGGTCGTATTTACCCTCGCGGGCTATGTCGCAGGCGCCAAGTATGCTGGCACCAGTGAACTTCTTGGGGCTTATCTTGCCGGGACGTTATTGGCTCATGTCTTCACATGTGAAGAGGCGTCCACACCCCACGTCCAGAATATCGATGCACCGAAGATTGATATCCAGATCCAGCCCTCTCCCCAGCCTCGTCTTGTGACTCCGATTACGGTTTTCACTTCGCAAATCCAGCCGCTGCTGGCTACATTGCTCTCCCCGTTATTCTTTGCCTCCATCGGTGCCGCGTTGCCGATGAGCTCCCTGGGCTCAGTCGAAGGTTCCCATCGCGTCGTATGGCGAGGCATCATTTACTCGTTATTGATGTTCGTGGCCAAGGCTGCTGTCGGGTTAACTATCCTCGTGTGGCCAGACCCAAACCGGTCCCGCGGCTGGTTCGGGCGTCGAAGGGTCGGGATGGAGAATGGAGCAGACGATGATACGGTTTCGCTGAAATTCTTGACGTCCTGGCAGTCCGTGTTACTGTTAGGCATCGCCATGGTCGCGCGCGGTGAGATTGCGCTGATTGTAGCTCAGCTCGGACGGCCGCTGTTAGAAGATTCCAATGCGGAGGCGTTTGCGGTGGTTAACTGGGCTATCCTTTTGAACACGGCTGGTGGTGCATTGGGAGTTGGATTATTACTTCGCAAACAGACGTAGAACGGCTAGGATCACTCTTTGAGGTCGCATTTCATGGATGAGTGTGTCCCTTTACCTTCTTTGATTGATGATATCTATGTGTGCTTGAGAGTTACAGAGTGCGCATTCAAGCTTGATACAGTACTGATTTAACCTTATACATATTGGAAGCCCCGACCGTTTCATGATGCAGAGATATTTACTTCATGCATTATGATATGATGCTCTTGGCCCATTCGAGCGATGAAATGTAAGACAGGTGAGTTGGAATGCAGACCTCATCTTGCTTGTTTGAGGCCCTTATTAGCACTTTACTTGCTCTTCAATCCAGATCCATCTCTGCACATTTAGCTATCTAAATTCAAGAGTAGACCATGAGCAGAGCTCAGAAGCGGGTGAAGACTAAGAACAAGTTGTAGGCGTCAAGAGGCCTCACTTGGGACATAGGCGATCAAGTCGCGGCCATCGCTCCGGCCTTGACTTGGCTGCAGAGTACCCAGGATATGACAGGGAGTCCAAGGCCGAGATTGGTTGGGAGGCGTACCTCGCGAGGAAGGTGCAAGAGATGAAGAATAACATGACAATGTTGTTGAAGAACGACGAGTTAAATGTGCTATTCTCAGCTGCGCTATATGGTGATACTGGCGATAATAAGAGGAAGGAGGTTATCAAGGGAGGGGGCTATACGCGACTGGAGGCGGATGGGACCGTCAACTTTGCGACGAAGTGACAAGTGCGGTAACTGTGGGAAGCGGGACGCTAAAATGTCGAAATGCAGCGGTTGTAAGGTTGCTACATGTAAGTCCTGTTATTGCCAAGTGGGACGATTGCTAACTGATTCTGTTTGCAGATTGTGACCCAACTTGTCAGAAGGCACATTGGCCGCGAGTCTGTATTTAGCAGCTTTTGAACTGACAGTTCATCTAGGAAGCACAAAGCTGCTTGCAAGGCATCGAGAACATGAATTTAACGATTTCTCATTTGGTTGAGTGTATTCTTATCTGCACTGTACTTGTCGTATTTATCTGTTTCCACGAAATAACACTTTTCTTGAATTGTCTGTAGGTTTGGCTGAGAGTCGAGAGAGATATCGAGTTCGGTCCGGCATGCCGAGCCTTGACTGTGCTCTCTCAATGGCAGACCACGATGTCATTTTATCCGACATCCTACGCGGCACCCGACTTTTTCATGCATCTGACGACGTGTGGATTAACGCGGGGATTACCCAGATACAGGAAGAATTGGATGCTTTATCCCAGCTCATCGTCCTCGATCCCAGAGAGCTGGATTTGTACCACTTACGGGCCAAGTACTCCGCTGTGAATTCCCCCATCTACAGACTTCCACCGGAACTCTTGTTAGACGTCTTTCATTGGACGGCTTCCTGGTCCCCGTCTTAAAATATATTGGACACTCGGAGTATTCCTTGGACGCTGGGCCAGGTCTGCGCGCGCTGGCGGGAGTTGGCGCTCAGCTCTGCGTCATTATGGCAAACCATCGTCTTTACATCCCCGTACCCCCTTCATTCCCGAGATTTTGACGGAATGCCTTTCTCGCTCGCGCGATCGACCTATTGCGATCTCTATCACCCTTCACCCATTCCTCGATTCTGCCTGCTACAGTATTCTAGTTGAATGCATCCGGTTACTGTGTGTTGCGTGTCGCCGTTGGAAGCGCGTACAATTCGACATTCCAAACATAGATCACGATATAGCAGAGTCATTGGGCGCGCTACATGGGAAGCTTCCTTATCTAGAAGAGGCGTACTTCTTTCGGCTGACCTCGTGGACACATCTGACCCCCCATTCTTGCCCGCTCGACGTGGCCCGCGCGTTTATGGAGGCGCCTCTCATAAAACGAGCAGACTTTCGTTTCCTTCCCTGCTTCGAATTTACCCCATCACCAATGCACCTTACACACTTTGGCGGTAACCTTCTCCATGTTTCCGACGTGAAACTTCTCTTATGTCTTCCTTCGTTGGTTGAATGTCATCTGTGTGGGCCTGAGAGGCAGATCGTTGACGCGGTGGTTCCAATCACCCTTGTCAGCCTAAGGCGCTTATCAATACAGTCTCCATGCATCCTGCTAGGGCTTACCACGCCCAATCTCACATCTCTATCTCTTTTCCCCCGTCGAGTCTGCACTGATGATCTACAAACGGTGCAGGACTTCATCGCACGGTCGGCGTGCGTCTTACGCGTAATTGCGATATCACTTCCGCGTCTCCTACTCTCCCTCCAGCCATGTTTCCGCGACTCTCACATGCGAAGCATCAAATGCTTATGCATGCCCTTGTATCCGGAGGCAGGCGAGTCTCCAGCGACATTCAAACTGATCGCCAGCGACGTCTTCCCCCAAGTTGATGTTCTCACCGTCGTGATGTACAATTCCGTGCCGAGTTTGAACATGAACCTACCCGGCGCAAAGGCGGCGGTAGAAGCCCTCATGGAAATGATCGCTTACCGTTTCGAGCATGCCGTTGAGAACAAGGTCCAGAAGCTCAGTCTTTTGCGAATGTGTTGGTGCTCGAACGAGGCTATGGATGTGCTTCGCCAAGAGGGGCTTTCTCATTTCGAGGCGAATGGACTGGTGATTGAGCAGTCGGATTATGGGAAGGATAAGCATTGGACGGGCCCGTTCTGGTTTCTCGAGGATGACATTCCTTCGTAGTCTGCCTGGCGATAATCTATAGACGAATTATCAAGCTTCCTGTGCATCTTTTTGGCTTGGGGGGTGTAGCAAACTTCTTAGGAAGATAGCCTCAGTAGGTAAGTATTTTGTTTCTTTTTGTGATTTGTTGTACTGTCAACAGTATTCAAAATAATGACCCAAAATCCCAGAAATTCGAAATATCTCTCCGCCTCCCGCACTCCTATCCACAAGTGCCGGCTCTAGGCAAAACACGGGAACGTCTTTGCCCACCATCCCTACTCTCGACGTAAGCCGCTGGGTCTCCAAAACACACACGAACGCCTACATACCTTCACTTTATCGATCTGCTCCTGCGCGCCGGACTGTGGGTCTGTCGCGTACTTGATCGTCTCCTTCCCTCCCTGCTCAGCCGCGCCCTTTCCGTACGCCGTCATCATCGTCTTCCCCGTGGACGGTTGATTGTTGTTATTATTATTTGCTGGAGACGACAAGTGGTTAACGAACGCGAACACGGACACGAACACTTTGCGGACGACTTACATGCGTTCATGCCCTCAGTCTTTCCGGGCTGCTGCTCGTTCATTGGGGCAGACATGATCTTTGTGGTTGGTGGTGGTGGTGGTGAAGGAGTGAAATTTGGCGTAGTCGCTCGGAGGAGGGGTTTTTGGGGGAAGGCAGTCTTTGGGCCCTTGTCTTTCCGCTGAGGACCTCGTTATGTATTGCGCGAGTCGACTCCTGTGTATTTCGCCCTGATCGCGAGTGACATGACAGATAGACAGGTCGTCCTTGTAGTTCAAACTCAATATGATCTGCAATCTTGTTATCACTCTGTAGAACTGGGGGGTTAGCGGCCACCACTACTTGATAACGGCGGCGTCTTGTTGTGGGTGTAGGCGTGTAAACAAGTATCGCAGGCTTCTGTGCTCGTACCTAGGTCCATGTCCATGTTCACGACTTGCAATGATACCAATCGATCGACAGTTTTCAACGTTCTCCTGTTTGACATCAACTCTATGATAGAGTCATTCATTTCCCCTGGAGCTGTTGGCATGTTGGGTTTCAGAGTTCTACATGGCATCCTCATAATTTTCTGTTGTCGTCAATAAGGAAGACAGTTGAGATTCCGACTCATCGGCTCATCGTTTGTCAACTTGTTTTGATAAACAGAATCACCTCAGACGTGTCGACGGTGGATTTTGGCTTAATGAAAGGAGTCTTATCATTGTGTATGCCGAAGGCAGCTTTATTATTTGACAAAAGACACTGTACGCTAGGAAATTATATCACTCAACCAGCGCCACCATGCAGTCACTGCGCCATGGTCGAGAGGTGGATCATCCGGAAGGAACGCATCGGCAGGGCCGTCATCGTATAACCTAAGCTCCCATTTCCTCTCGCTATTCTTGGAATTGAAGTCATTCAACAACTCCACTAGGCCATCATCATCTCCCTCCGCTCCGCTGGCGTTCCACATCTCGACCTTCTCTATTTTCCGGCGGCCCCAGAATTCCCTGTCCACAGCACTACAAAGTTTTGTCAACCCACAGCGGTCACGATCAAGACTGTCTAGTAGGACCAATCGCTTGAGTTTTGGAAGCGCCTGAGATGAAGCGATGGTGAGAATAGCCTCTTCTGCAAATTGCATTGTGTACGAATCAATGTGGAATGCGAGGGTGTCCAGATGTTGAAGTTCCTGAATGTCCAGGAGGGATGCAGTATTTAAATAATTGTCAGGTATGACCAAGGCCCGAAGCGCGCAGTTCGAACGTAGTAGTAATGCCTCTATTGCGCTTCTCGGATCCTTATAATGTGATGGAGTGAGTGAAAGCACCTCGAGCGAGGGGAAGATGAAATGATCCAAGGCGGTGACGAATGTTGCATGGAAGTAGCGCACTCCAGAATGCACGATTGGAGTTTGTGGAGTGGGGATCACAGCATATGCGGCGCTGGAGAGGTGAAGTTCTTTTAGACATGGCATGCAGCCCAGGATGGATGTATCATCTAGCGAGGAAATACCACAAGAGAAATGGGTGAGGAAGGGGTTGAAAAATGCATCCAACAATGATTCCCATTGATCCTCGCGGCGTAAGAGATTCCGAACTCGTCTAAGATTGGGTACGCAACTAAATGCCGGACGTACTCTGGAGTGGCGAAAAGCAAGTATATCGAACTCTTCAAGTATGGGGCAGGAGTTTGCCAAAAAGAAGAAAGCATCGGCAAACGCGTCTTCACTCCCATAGCGCAAGTATACACGGCAGGTTAACGCTCGAATGCGAACCCGGTGCGTAAACAGTGTGGCCATCAAAGCAGTGGCGAAGTTGACTCCGCCGTCGGGGGCTTTAATGAGATTCAGGCCAACTGAGAGCGGAACTTGGCGAGATGCAGAAAGGGAATGTTCAACCAATAATAGGTAGAAGTTGGAGAGTGACGACTGGAACCAGGTGTTTAGGGTGACGGTAATGGTGCTCCAAAGAAACGGCGAAGACAGCGCGATCAGACGCCATCGATGGCATACTCTGAGGAAGATCCAAGGTGCCGCGGTTGGGTCTGCAGTATTTCCATGTTCACGAACAAGGGATGAAAACACCTCTAGCAGGATATCCTGGGGCAATGCGCGGATAGGCGCGAGGGAGGAAGAAAGAGTGAGTCGGTCGCGACGGAGGCGCGCGCGGTGCCTCTTCAATCGCCGGAAGTGCTCCTCCGTGGCGGTAATGTCTGAATCCAACTGGTCGATGCAACTCGATGCCCAGGAACGATGAGCTTCGTCAGCAAAGCGCTCCCCAGACACAACGGCACGCGCATTTTTCCACTTTTCTAGCTCTTGCAGTGGGTGTTCCACAAGGCGGTAGTGGTAATGAGCGTCCGCTTCATGCTCGCAGGGTAGAACATCGTAGTCGTGCTGGGACCAAGGATCTTCTATACTGCTGCAAAACCGGCTGAGAAAGATGACCCAGGGAGGCTGAAAAAGAAATACTCTTACCTGACCATGGCGGGTAGACAGGTAGAACCAGCGCAAGGTCCTCCTGGGGTGTGTGGAACTGGTAATACGGCGGGCGAGACCCGCTCCTCATTTAAGAAGGTCCCAACGGCCTCTGGATCACAGAAAATATGGACTAGTCGACCGCCTTCGCTATGAAGAGAGAGAGAACAAGAAACAGAGAACAAAAAAGGGAGGGTGCCAGTCCAAGCAAATAGATTTAGCGTGTATTGAACAGAGGCGTCGAACGCCTCACACGCACACGGTACATAAGCTCCAGCCTCTAAACTAAGGCGGAACGAGTATCTTCCTTCTCGTTCAGAGTTTGGACATTGAGACTAGCTGAAGCTCAAAGATCTTGAAGAGCTACTGGCAGGCACGTGTCCTAAAAGAGCTACCTGATCATGATTACATACACAGTTACAGTATTCTCACCAACAGCTTCCAAACTTGTTCCAAACTACTACCTTTACCTTCCAAAAATTTCCTTTCCTAACACAGAACAAGGACTTGTTTATTAACGAAAATCTTTGGCTCCTTATAGGTTTCTCGTGATCGATGCGTGCCTTTGACGCGACACTGGCAAAGTTCGCCGAAGGACTTCTCGGAACTCTGACACCCAACTGGCACCGCATCTCACTCGACGCTGGGCCAAGGCGCCGCAGAAGAAGTTCAAAGTGACAAGTCGTTGGTCGCGGTTCAAGGAGGCGATCACAGACCCTTTTGTAGGGTTACCACCAACCTCCATGTTCTCTGCCTGTCGGCAATGGCGCTCGTATCTAAATATAGAAACATAAAGCACACACGGTACTGTTCAGAACCTCCGCCGACCCGAAGCAGACGTCCCCGCTGACCTCGCGGAACTCGATCACTGTTGGGTAACCAAAGGACTCGACACGAACACTGACAGACTGTGGCAAGTACGTTGACTTCAGTCTCCATGAAATTGGGACAACCTATAGTGAATGTCACTCAGTAAGTCATTCGCCTTTGTGTAGTCACCCTGTTCATTGACAACCCGACTTTTTCTGAATCACGATCGGAGAGCACAGCGTTTGAGCAGAGGTCTTTTCAATCATCCCAAGCTTTAATGGACGCTACATTGAATATATCTACGCGACGATTTGGGCTAATCAAAGTCAACTCGATGTGTCAAGCTTCGTTCGAATCAACAATCTCTAACCTGTACTCAGTCTAAAGGTCGTTTCCTGGCATGTCTTCCCTATCCGTTGTCCGAATGGTAGGCTGGCGTACACGTCGTGATCAACGCTGCCAGATCGATCAATGCACGTCGCAATTGATATTGAACGTGGACCAGGACCTGCATCTTCGCGTGCAGGCGCGTTGTGCGGATCGTCGAGTGGTGGAGGTATAGCGGTCATGTTTAAGAGCATCTTCACGTTAGGGAGTAGCTTTATGTCGCGACGTGCACGCCGTCGGTTGACAGCACCGTGCACGCCGCCATCTTGCCACTGTACGCCGACTCCTGGGCCCTAGCTGTGCCTAGCCTGTACCCTGCCCCTGCCAGATCGGTGCCTGCTCTCTGCATTGACAGTTGCGGCCTTCGTCCTCGACGGGCTAAACTTCCTCTCTTCAGACTGGATACGTTGTAAGGGCACCCCAACCTAGAGGGGCCACTCGAAATGGTATAACAGGTTGGTTGTCGGTGCACACACCCTACCAGACTTCCTCTTGCTTCTTTCACGCTTGCTCTCGTTTCAAGGCTGTCAGTCGCAATGAATACTTTTGATGATCAACTTGGGTGCGTATTCCCAATCCGTACAGTACAATGCTGAACTCGGCCTTTTGACAGCGCCCTCCTCATCGCGAGTTGGATCTCGTCCATGCTGTTCATGCTTATCATCCTAGAGACGATCCAGTACTATACGTCGTTCAGGAGCGATGGGCTGGCGGTGAAGATCTTCGTCGCTTTTACCATCGTGGTAGATACGGTATCTCTTACCGGTGATTACGCAGATCTATATTTGGTGCGTGCTTGTCAAGATTCAGGTCCGGTCCTACCGACAGTGACGCAGTACACCATTTCGCATTGGGGCGACAAAGAATTTCTACAGAAGCGGTACTGGCCTGTGGTGGTATACCTGGCTACAACTGCTTTAACTGGTCTACTCGTACAGTCTTTTCTTGTCAAGCGGTACTACGCTTTGTGAGTTTGTCAAGTATCTTTCTCTGTTGTAATGCACTAACTGTTGGGGAGGACCAAGAACTGGCTCATAGCCGGATTCCTTTCGCTCTGTATCCTCGTTTCTGTCTGTCTCCCTGTTCTTGATGGTTATTGCGCCCCTGACGACGCGTACATTCCCATACATAGTTCGGGGCCGCGATCACAACGGTTATCATAACCATTCACTCTAGCGGGTACGCCGAGCGTTTCAAGCTCAAGATTCCCGCTAGTATCTGGTTGACTATGGCTGGAGTCACGGGTATGTATCCTTCGACCCTTCCTTTCGCACCTTGGATCTGAAACGACAGGTAGACGTTCTCATTGCGCTTGTTCTTATCTGGCAGCTGTATAACATGAAAACATCCTTCACGACCACAGAGCGCCTCATCCATCGGCTTATGCGTGCTGCCATGCAGACCGGTGCCACCACGTCCGTTATCGCGCTCTGCGTTCTCATTCCATATCTTATCAACAATACAAGTAACGGTACGCCTATCTGGAGCTTTCTCATGCCCTGAATCTCACTGTTCGTGGTATTATAGTTCCGGTCGCATTTTTTTTCATCTTGGGTCGTACCTACGTATTGACACTGCTCTACAACTTGAACGTCAGGAAGGTCTCAAATGAAGGATCACGCGCAACAGTCTCGGATCACGAAAACTACCGATCTCAGAGGGGCGCAAACCTGCCGATGGAAGGGATTCCGATTCGTAAGTCTGAAGCATCTGGCATGTGCTCTTGTCTAACTTTGCCAGATGTCCAACGTACCGTGCACATGGACACTTCTGTGTGCATAGACACGTCTGTCGATCTGGCCTTGCCACCAAGCTCTTACAAGTCGCAGGTATATTTGGTTCCCTGCGCAGTGTACTCAACCACTGACTTCCGTCTAGCACAGCGACGACAAAGTCGAGATGGTCTGACACTCTTTGTATCCGAATACTTTTGTCTGGAACTATATTCAATGTACTACTATCTCGAGATTGACTAGGGAACATGTTTCTCATGGAGGTTACAACTGCTCATTATCAGACGGCCAGAATCCTTCCTCGAGCTCCACGGTCCGGTGAAAGGCTTCCTCTGCTCGGCACTTCCGCTCAGCAAACCCCGGCGTGACGCCCATGTCCTCGACAAGTTTGGCCAGCCTGTCCAGAGGTCCACAAATTCCGCACAACTCCCGTTAACGGAGAGCACGGCCAAAGTCGTTGAGTTGAGGTTGTCTTTTCGACCATCGCAAGACCTTCATGGACGCCCGTCCGCATGTCCTACGCCACACGATTAGATCAACTGATCTCAAATGGTAATATGAAGTTGAGGATCAAGAATGTACCTTCTCCAGCATATTGTCGTCAATTATACCTCGCAAGGCGCTGTCTCTTCAAAGCTCTTTTTACAGTTCAGTGAGCTTGTCTTCTCTCATTTATTTGTTGCCTTTGGCTTGTTTCTTAAAATGGCCCAACATCTTGCTCACTTAGAACTAAGAGGCTAGCACCGATCTGGTGACCATTTGCCCCTCAATCCTCAAGTACTCCACCCACGGCGCCGGGAGTTCGACTGCTCGCACTGTTCGCCGTTGCTTGCTACACCCGGGATCATTCATGCTACCAGATCCCCAGCGACCACGACCCATCGTCTCAATCCTTCTTCGCAGCACCATCCCCTTCTCTAGGCTGGAATCCTTGGTGAAACCCTTCCTCTGATCGCATCGTCGACGTCGAGTCCCTGATGTGAACAGACTTGCAAATGTATACAAGCCATGTCACCAACCAACCCTGCCAAGAAGAATAACGACATTATTGACTGCTCCTGTATACCTATATACGCTCTTTTCCCACCTCGTACTAATTTTACGTTTAGTTCCTGTATATTCGCTCTGTAAGTACCGCTATGTTTACAGTTTTGATCCCTGAATGTCATCCCAAAATGGATAAGCAGCTGCTCTTTGACCTCCCATCATCACCCACAACTCACCCACTGCGATACACGTCTCCCTCACCCTGTAGCAGTCATGAACTTACCCGCCAACTCAGCTAATACTACGCAGCACTGGTGCATGACAAACATGCTGGTTGACGTCTGGTGCGTGACATGACCCTTTTCAAAACTTCCAACTTCGCCGAATCCTTACTAGTTGTCTGCTTCTTAGGTAGGTAAACGCGTCTGAGAAGGGTCAATATCAAAAGAGGTGGCTCTTGTAAACGGCGTGGTTTTGAACGAACCGGAAAGGAAACTCGACTTACCCCAGAACGGACGAGAGCGACACGATTCCTGCCTCAGCCTGTAGAGACATATTTTGCCAAATGCTATCTGGCTTGTCACCGTCCATGATCTACCCGGGCCACGCGGTCCCCTACGTCTCGGGTGTATTAATGGAGGAGGAGTGGATGACGATTTGCATATCCGGCCAGGAAGAGCAGTAGAAACGAAATCCTCCAGTTCCCGTGGTTCCCCCCCTCCCCCCGGAGGAATCCATGCTTCGCCATCTAAAATCCTCCTACAATACTTAGCACCCACGGACCGCCAACTACCGCGTCTCGTTTTCCCAGACTTCCCCTCTGCGCATGGTGATGGTAGCCATCGACCTTCACGAAATTTCTTACCGCCAGCGGAAGGATTTTATAAGAAATCCGACGCGGATATCGCTTTACTTGAACCGATGATGAATGGAGATTACCCGAGGCTCCAAAGTTGCAGTGCAGTGTGGCGCACTTGTATTGTCCGATTGCTGGCGCCTAGGAATAATGACGAGCGTTCGACGGTATTCTGGGCTACTGATTTCGTCCAGCGGTTCGAGAGGCGCTATCTCCTTGGGATCTATCTATGTGGCGTCAATGAAATCGGGGCTTCCCATCGCCAGTCGACCAAGGTAAGCCCCAGAACGGACATCTCTATTGACCATTCTCATGTCAGTCTCTTGGAAGGTCTCGGTCGAAATTGAAATCACGATAGTGCTCATATGATCATACGTGTCGGCTGCATTGGGGAAAACTTGCAGTAACGTGACTTCGAACGCCAACAATGGGCGCGCGTTTGTTTGCACCGTCGACCACCCTCTTTGTTCGACGACGACGACCACTTCGGCCGATTCGTACCTCTTTTCCTCACCTCAGCGATAACTTTGGACAGGAGCAATCATGGCCTCAGTCTCTAGCCTGTCTGCCATGGTTGTTGACGTCCCAAGCACCGCCGCTCCACCATGCGTTTTCTTCAAGGTTCCAACGGACACTGGCTTCATTCGCTTAAATCCATTCAGCCCCACCTATTTCTATGACACACGCTCGCTTATTTGCCTTCTTGCAATCCGATTCATAGAAGTCAACATTCTTACCGCGGATGACAGAGACGGTGTTCGCGCCTATCAGAGGCGACATGGATACAACATGGCCGCCACACATGTCCTCGACACGCCATTCAACCCGACTAAGGCTGAGCAAGCTTGGTGGTTGGGAAAATATAACGCGCATCGGGAGCGCCAGAATCGCATCATCGTCAATAGATCTTTTCTTGAAGAGGTTTTGGCAATCGAGTGTATTGTCATCAACAGACTAAGCGCAGAGAAGGAGAAGAGAGCCGAGAGAGCAAAGCTCGCGAAGAAGCTTGAACGCGCAGTGATTTCGAGCAAGGTATGCTCTGAATCTTTTTGTTTTATCTTTTTTGACGGTGACCCACCCAGCGTCGATTGCCAATGGACGATGACTCGGATGAAGCTGAGAGAAACGCCAAACGACAACGGCTCAATGTAAGCTTTTCTTGCGCTACGAGCCAGCTTTGAGTAACTAACGCGCTATTTCCTAGAACGGCGCTCCCTCCACCGAACAACCACCTCTGGATCCACGTCAGCTCAACAAGGTCACTAGAATATTTCTCTACTGTACACAATGATTTCTAGCCTTCCTTCCAGTGCCGTTTCGATATAGTCGATGATGAAGTCCAACTCTGTGACTGCAAACCAAGCTGCAGACGCATGAAGCGGAGCTATTACTACAACATCGCACTAGAGAAGGTGCCCATCGTGTACCCCGTCATCACCCCGCAGACGACAAAAGCTCAGAGTAAGCCCGCGGCTGTCACCGTGCTCATGGAGGGCACAACAGACGACACAGTGGACGGTGTCGCTGAAGTTAATGCCAAGAACTCGCCCGTTGTCGACGAGCCGAGGCCGGATTCCGACGGTCCCAGCTTCACGAAAGTGTATATGAAACGAAAGGCCGCGGCGTTCACGCGCAAGAATGCGAGGAAGAGGATGGAATGGCGCACGCAGGGATGGAAGGGTATCGAGAGGAAGAGGAAGGGTTCCGCACTCAAGTGCGAGCTCAAGCTGATGCCCTCGAAATTGAACTCGGAGGATACGATCATAGTTGATAGGTCGGAAGCGGGACGAGGTTTGGACTATATGCAGCCTACGCTCGAGAACATTTAGTTTTCTTTGTTGTGCCGCCTGTACCACTGTTGTTACATGTATTACCTACAACGAAGGTCAATCAGAATCTTGACATAGCTTGTTAAGTAGTCTTGGTCCCAGCCTTACCACACTCACCCCGTTTAGTGTGTTGTTTATTTGATGCGCTCGTCTTTGTCGATGCCGTCCACGACGAGCCGACAGATAATTACATGAAGGAAAGAGAGAGGAGGCGTCTGCCGGCCATTTGAAACTCCGTCGCGGCACCAGGTCCTTTACGAACGATCAAAGACAAAGCCTTGTTTGACGTTTTCACAACCGCCTGCGACGTTAAGTGCACCGGCTTTCCGCGTCCTCGTCAGATATACTTACAATTTAGACTCGGATGGGGCCTCTCACCAGCCCGTTTTACCGTTTCCCCACAGCCCAAG
Organism: Hymenopellis raphanipes; assembly: GCA_036872995.1. Lineage (NCBI taxonomy): Eukaryota > Fungi > Basidiomycota > Agaricomycetes > Agaricales > Physalacriaceae > Hymenopellis > Hymenopellis raphanipes. The sequence goes on from JAYMDG010000019.1 coordinate 852,941, forward strand.
GAAGCAGAAGATTGGGGCGGATATCAACGTGCGCTGCTTCGTATGTCATCTCTTTCTTCATCTTCGGTTGTTTAGGTCAAATACGTGCTTTCACATTTCACACAACTTGGCTAGCACATCAGTGGATGGCGTAACGATCCGGCAGTCTACACGGTAGAATCTCTGTTCACTTGCTGACGCTTGATTCTGAAAGGAAGGTTCAATAAATACGCCCTCCTAGGATATCGGGGTATAAAATCGTTCATTATTTTTCGAGATATTTCTCACCAACATCATGACTTCTACTATTCGCACCATGCGGCGCCACAGGAAAGCAGGGCGGGGCGACAGTTCACGCACTCGTAAAACTGAACGCGGCAGCGTCTTCTACCAAGTATAAGATCCTTGCTCTCACGCGCGACGCGTCGTCCGAAAAGGCGGCCGCTCTTGCCAGTCTTCGTGGCGTTTCTCTGCTCCAGGGCAATCTAGCGAAGCCCGAGGCACTTTTCAACGAGCCTATCCACGGCGTATTTCTCTATGGTCCATCTCCCGAGGGAACCTTGATTCTAGATGACGAGAAAGAAGGTCAGACCCAAAAACATAAAATCTATGTCATTTTCATTCTGAACTGATCCCTAAATACAGCCAGACTCCTGGTGGACCTTGCGGTGAAACGAGGCGTACAACATGTTGTCTACACTAGTGCCGACTATAGTGGCACCGACGAGAATGCACTCCCCAAGTACGTTTATCGATGCCCTTTTGTATATAAATTAACAGCTAAACTCCCATCTCAGCTACGAAAGCAAGCGCGCCATCGAGAGATACCTGCAATCTCACCAGAGCCTACCTGCGTACACAATCATTCGCCCGACAGGCTTCATGGAGAACTTTTACTGGCCTGCCTACCTCCAGAGCGTCTCGAGCAAATTGAATCCCAACCTCAAATACAAGCTCATTGCCGTCAATGACATCGGGTACGCCGTTGCTTCGGCATTTGACGACCCAGCCACCTTCAGCGGGAAGGTTATCGATCTCGCGGGCGACGCGTTGACCCCAGGGCAGATAGTCGCCGCCTTCAGAGACGTCGCGGGCATTGACCTAGATGCGAAGACGCCCCAAGAATTCCCTCCCTTTTTCAAGAAGGCGTTCGATGTGAGTTTTCATTCAATAATTGCCTCGATCTCTAATGCGGAGGACAGTTCTGGAATCAACATGAATTTGTGGCTGATCCTGCAGCGTGCCGCGAGCTCCTCCCAAATCTTATAGACTTGAGGAAGTGGTTGGAATCGTCGGCGTTCAAAAATTAACGAATAGGAAGATATTGTAGTAGTTTGCTTGTTAGTGCTTGATGATAGTATCTTCTACATCTCTCAATATTTTCGCTTGGTTGATGATGCTACACGCAATTGATAATCGTAGGCCAATTCAAGTCTTATCATACGGGCAGTATCCTTATATGGCGGCAAGAAATTTCAATCAGCGCACTAGTAGTGCGAACGTGCACCGATATCAACGTCCTTTGCATTCACGAACCAGTGGCGGGGCTGACAGTCGTCGCCTGTCTTTCGTCCTCATGTCCATCCAAAATTGAGTTAAGTGGGAAGCAACTTCTTGACACGAGCATCTGTATGGCAAGTGATAGAAACCTATCTCGATTCTCGTATAGATAGTCTTTTGGGGATTCCCGAATTAGGAAGTCGTGCGTCCTTGCTCGTTCACCATCACCAGCGTTCAATTCTTTTTTTCCCATCCTCCAACTCCCTCTACGTGTTTGGTTGTCTGGATCTGTGTTAAGGTCTGGGTCAGCCTCCTAACCGAGTTCTCAGCTGCATGTGGCGATTCGGTTCCCCGTCCACACCCCGGTGTGGCGCCTCTCTTGGAAACCGTCTTGTCTGCTCTGTTCCCTCAGCCGGGACCTCCACCCCAAACGACCTTGTGTCGCTGATACCGGTCCCTCTCTCACCTCGCTTCATTTAGCTTGATTCTTGACAACCTAATCCAGTGATAAGTGCCGCCGGCTCGGCGGTCGGACCGGGCTTATTTTCTCTGTTTTTGTCTCCCATCTTCATTCGCAAGGATGGTTGCCGCTACACAAAAAACCAGCAAAAAGCGCTCGGCCCCATCACAAAAAGGTCCCGCAACGAAGAAGATCCACCTCGACTCGATACAGAACAAAAAACGCAGTCACCCAGTAACTAGGCCTGCACCTGGCTCTGACGACACTGGATCTGATTCCGATGAAATAGACGGCCAGGAAGATGACTTTGTCGATGGCGATGGAGATGACATGGAGGTTGACGAGGCTCAAAAGCCGGTAAAAGATCCGTTAGGTGGGATTTCAGTTCAAACTCTGTATAAATTTCAACCCATCTCTCCTCCCAGCCGTTCGCGAGGCACACAAAGCGCAAAAAGTGGTACAGGAGCAGCGGAGGGCAGCCAAGCCGCATTCGTCTCTTTTGACTGAAGCAAAACGGGTGTGGTCGCTCGCTCGACAGCAAAATATCCCCACGGCAGAACGACAAAAACATATCCATGAATTGATGGACGTTATACGGGGTAAGGTAAAGGATATCGTGTTAAAGCACGACGCCAGTCGGATTGTTCAGACCGTGGTCAAGCATGGCAAGCAAAAGGAACGCGACGAGATTGCCGTTGAGCTCAAGGGCAAGTACAAGGAGCTCGCGCAGAACAAGTATTCCAAGGTACACTCACACCTTATATTTTGTCTCGTTGCTTACATTTCTACAGTTCCTTGTTACCAAATTGATAAAACATTGCCCGACTCATCGTCCTTCAATCCTGCTCGAATTCCAATCCCATGTTCTCCGACTACTCTTACACCGTGAAGCAACTTCTGTGCTCGCAGATGCCTTTGAACTCCACGCCAATGCGTATGAGCGATCCATACTTTCACGCGATTTTTACGGCAAGGAAGCGAATATGTTTAGCGTAACGTCGGGCAGTACGGAGGACAAGGAGCGTGCCAAAAAAGGTCTGGCTGGGGTCTTGGAGGGCGCAGATAAAGAGCGCCGACGCCGGATTATGGAGGCGACCAAGACAGGATTAATATCAATGTCTGTTTCTTCCCCAATTCTTCGTCTAATTCTAACTGCCACGTAGATTCAACAATCCGGACAAAGGCGCCGTCGCACACGCTGTCGTCCATCGCGCCTTGTGGGAATATATCGTTGCTGTCAATGAGATACCAGAAGACGAGGAACGAGATAAACAGTTTCGTGAGATCTATGAAACGTATGATCCTTCCTGGTTCTTCCTGGTTTAGACTGACAAACCTGTAGATGTCAAGAAGTTCTCGCGGAAATGGTGCATACCAAGGACGGTAGTCGTGTCGTTCGCGAGTTCATTGCTCGAGGGAGTGCCAAAGACCGGAAACAGATCCTCAAAATCCTTAAACCACACCTCGTAAAAATGTGCTCGGACGAGGATGCACAACTCGTTTTATTTACTGCCATCGATGTCATCGAGTAAGCCGCTTCACTTCTCGACGCCCAGTATCGGAACTAATGTCTTTCTAGTGATACTAAGCTAGTGCTTAAAATTCTGCTTCCCGAGATTACTCCATCGCTGGATGAGCTCTATCTCACATCCCAAGGACGCCGCGTCCTGCTATACCTCTTGGTCCCACGAACCAAACGGCATTTTACTCCCGCACAGATCGCGTTATTAGCCGAGACTGACGAGATAAGGGCGCGGACTAGTAAGAAGGATGTAGAGTCACGAGAGAACGAGATACGGACTGGCGCGAGCGAGGCACTTCTTGCTTGGGTCGCAGAAAAAGGCGAAACGATTGCAAGAGAGCCAGGTGGGAGTCTGGTGGTTGCGGAGCTGATGCTCTTCGGCGATGGAGGTGGGTGCTTGCTTGTCGTCCTTGCACGTGTCATTGACACATGTTTACAGATAAGTCGAAAGCATCTGAAGCGCTGCTTGGAGCATGCGCTTCACCATATCCTTCCGAGGACGCGTCGAGTGTGCACGTCGTGGACTTGCCGCATACATCGAGGATGTACAAGACGCTGTTACAGGGCGGACACTTCAATCGCGGAACCAGCTCGATTGATAAAGTGCCGCGCTGGGACGCTGCTTCGTTTGCGACGGCGTTTATCAATGCTCTAGGGAAGGACGGCACCGTGGGGATATGTACAAAGGGGAATAGGAATGGGGCCTTTGTTGTTGCAGAGGCGTTGGGTGTGTGCGATGAGAAGACGAGGGAAGAGGCGAAGAAGTGGTTCTCGGAGAGTGTGCTGAAGGATATTGAGGGCAGTGATATGAAGGGGAAGACGGTGCTGTTGGAGAAATTACGATAGGATAATATGTTCTTTTCGTCACTCGACGCTACAGGAGCAGGGGCTTCTATCCACCGCTTTTCTAAGTTGCACATCTCGAAAGTTTATCCGCATTCACTGGTTTCACATCCTGGTCCCGCCGTGAACCGAAACTTAGGGCAGTTTCGTTTCGTTTCTATACCGTTCAAAACTCGAATATCGGACTCGTGCAAATCTTAATATCGCGGTCCTTGAACTTCAGTCTGGGGTAGCAACACATTACGCCTGAATAGATCTCTGCTTTCGATATTTCAGTTTTCTAGGGGGCTGTGATGTACCGTGAAGTTCGACATTAATCGAGACCAGCAACACACATGATGTACAGAACCAAGAGCATAGAGCCAGTAGATACGACTTCGAAAGTTTGTTACAAGGCATTCTTACAGCGAGACCGTGATGTTCTTCGTGACAGGGCTCGATCCGGCGTCAAAAGACAGTTCTGACATAGGTGAGTAAACAGGATGAGGGCCGAACATTTAGGACATACTAAAGTCATACTTGTTGTTGGATTTGAGATCGCACTTGAACTCGGTGATCCCGTGGATCTGTCGTTCGTACACCTATGGCACGACTTGAGTATGACAATATGGAGGTCCATTAAATGAAATGTACACAAGGGTTGTCCACCTCATGAAATAACGAAGCCCTGCGGAGGGAGAAGACGACTTCGTTTTCAGAGTACTTTCCATTCTGAACGAATCCAGATAGCGTATATTCATCCTGGAAGACGGCGCTAAACTCGAAAGGATTCGAGTTCTCGTCCACAAGATTGAGATTTTCTTTGAAGTCAATCGTATCTAGAGAAAGGATGGATGAGCACTTCCTCAAAGTTGGGGAAAAAGTCTACGTACACCTGTAATTCCGGCCATCCTGTTGGCCGTCGTTCGTCCTGGGCAAGTGCTTCACGAACGACCCAGATCCGTTATCGACACTAATGATTGTGTGCGACAATCGCACTTCGGCTGTGATGGATTCGATGCGGCCGCTGTGCACCATGATGATGCACGCCTTGGATTGCAGATCAGTCTTGTAGGCATATACATGAATGGTCCAACTGAGAACCGCCGGATACTCCGCCCACTCGCCAGGCATCGGAATACTAGCGTTCGAATAAGATGGAAAATCTTGCCTATGAACAGTGTGAGTTAACCCCCACCCCTTGTGTACAAGGCAAACACTCACTGTTTGAAGCCATCTGTCTTCGAAGGGGGGGTCAACTGATCCGCCGCTTTTGATTCGACGTTGCTGCTACTGGGAAAACACGAATCAGACAGTCAAGAATAGGACATCTAGACAGGACCAACTCGGTTTGGGTGGTATCAGGTACGTTCATTTCGGAAGACATGCTCGAGTACGAGTATTGTGAAGGGTCTGTGACTTGAAGGGAGTTCCCGTATCCGCTACTTTATAAGTATCGATGGAAGGGCTCCGGAAAATTTTCCACCGGAGCTCGTTCAGACGATAAAGTCGGAAAAAGATCACATGGAGACCGCTACATCAGTCCTGCTATCAATGGTGAAGTCAAGATGTCAAGCAAAGTTCTGCGCAGAGTGGCTAGGGGATAGTTTAAAATTAAACGCTCTGTGACTCATTCGGTGAAATGAGTTTAGAATCTGTAGCAGGAAGTGTTGGACAGGAAATATTAGGTGCGCCAGAGAGAGCCGTGTTAGGGAAGGGGAGGATTGGACCTGAACAGCGGGATAACGTGCAGAAGTGGATGCAGGGCGTGAAGAAGGCGACGAGAGCAGTTCGGAAGCCAGAAGCGTCATATAAGCGCGCTGGACGACGGTTCCGCGTCGTTCAGCTCTATCTCAGCAGCTTTCGGACGCCGAGTTTGTATGGCCATCGGCGTGCGGAGAGACTACGAGCATTTGGGCGAGCTACTAACATGACATTGCGAGCCACATTTTGGTAGCTGATCTGAATCCATACCTTTCGTCTCTGCTTCATTTCCTTTTCCTCTTCTTCCCATCTGCCACGTCCCATTCCCCATTCACGACCTTGGAGCGATTATATAGACCGAGTAGGACGGCGACTCGAGCGACGTGTGCACAGATGGGTCCAGGTTGTCCTTGTCGATAGTGACAACATCAACCTCCATCGTGGGGGTGCTCGTCGTTGAAGAGCGTTTTTGCGTACTTGGCTAGGATGATTGTAGAACGACAAGCGAGTTCCGATTTGTGCTGATGGCAGGAATCAAAGCTGGACATTACCGAATTCGGCCGAGGCGTCGATCTTCATCACCTTCCTCGACACAGAGAAGATCGTGAGCATCCCATCTTCTTCGTAGAGTCGGGTTTACGAGACTATCACCTTCCATGATCATCCACGATCCTCAGTGAACTTTCCATGGGGAACAGCTGTTCTATTAAGTATCACTGGACGCGAACCCAGCTCGCATGAGTGCTCACACTGGTCTAGCATGCCCCATGTTGAACGTTTCAATTCAAACGTGTTAGGTACAGTGCAACCTGAACCCAATTCCGAGAATAAACCTTCCTTCCTTACCTGTCACCACCACCAATTAAATGATGTTATGACATATGGAGACAGAATACCGGAGTCATATCAGCCGCGAACATTGAGAACCTCATTTGTTCTGAGAAAGTGACAGTTCAACATCACAATATATCTATTCACTGACATCCCTTCTCTATGTAGGACACAGAGCTTTTCATTCCGAGTGTCCGTGGCGACTGTCAATGTCGTGAATTCGCACTTTGTGGCGCACTCGCAAGGTTTCTCCCGGACTCAAAAGCCCCGACACCCTTATCCACAATTGGCTTGTAATGATTGCCTTCTACAGCCCCCTACCACTTCTGTTTGGATACAGAAGATCATATCAAACTCTTCAGGTGCATTCTGTTGACGAGGATTCGCACTGTTGAAATCGTTCAAACTTCTTCTTGCGACGAAGCCAGTCGAGTTTGCCTCCCGGAGGGACAGTGTAAAACCTTCTAAACCTAAAATGTTAACTGATTCCCCACTCCATCTGTCCAGGCTACATGTCCGGTGTCAGAATCCTTACTCTGTCACCGGTGATTCTCAATAGCGAATGACTATGTCTAAAGATAAACGACCCGCCGCCCAACCATGACCACGAACGTCACCACCATCCAGCTCACACGCCTGTGCACGACGGGACTATTAATCTAGCGCTGCTTGGCCGCATGGAGGACGACGTCATCGAGTACTTACGCCGAGTCGAGTGATGAAGAGGATGGCGGTAATGGAAGTGCCTCCCGCCGATATCGGTGCTGGGATGTGCACCATACGCGGAAGGAGCGGTACCCATGAGAGGCAGCATCGGGATTGCGACGAGAAATTATGCTCGACCTTGAAATGAGGTCGAGGAAGATGGCAATAACATGTCGGAAGTGACCCGCGACGGCATCGTACTGCAAAGGGCATGCCTGCATCAAACTGGGATGAATTTTCGCAATGAATATATTTGTCAAAATTGTCATTGTAAAAAGGACGACACTGGTGTAAATCTAATGTTGGGGGTCTAATACCCCATTCAACGTTGCCAGCCCTGCGGTGGTGTAAGGCAAGCGGAACTTCGGACCGACCTCCGCCTCACTCACAAACCAGTGCCTAGCCTAGCTAGCATTAGCTTTTTTCGTCGAATGCACCCGAAGCCTTGGACGTACCGGAATGACTGACCGACGTCATGTCAAGGACTTTGGCGGGGTCCAAACTCAAGCACATATCCTCAGGTGGGTGGTCATGCGACGGCGTGGGAATCATCGCACCCGTCGCGATACCCTTAGGCCCATCGGTGCACCATACAGACGCGTAATGACCCCGCTTATCATCGTCGTAGAACCACCGTCGCATTGCATGATCAATAGTCAGGAGATCCCTCCTGATCGCCTTTATGCCGTACGTCTGGGCTGAATCGGGCGCGGCATAGTCATCGCTGCTACTGAGTATACCGCCGAGGACGACATAGTCCCAGTTGGGGGGCACACCCCGCCAGAGGGCGTAGTTCTTCGAGCTTCCGGAGCCCTTGTCGGTCCATACACGCTCCCAAGAAGTAACGTCTCTCAGAGCGTCATCTTCGAGCGCATGGACAATGATGCCGGACGGAGCACCGTCGCCTCCGTGATATCTGGTTGCACCTTGGCCAAGGTAGTACCACCCGCTTTCGACTTTGAGTGATGGTAAGTAGGGCTCGTCAAGCGCGACAATTAATCCGGCTTACGAGTCGGACGCCAAGTACCCATGTACCTGGGCAGCCCATCGATTATGGCGTTGCCTTTCAAATATTCGGTGTTGTCCATGCGGTTCAGGAAATAAACACGCTTATACGCCAATGCCGCGGTGGGCAAGGCCTGAGGTTGCTCGTACCCTGCGGCGGTCGCCATATCTGTATCTGTGTCGATGCGTGCGAGAGGAATTATGGAGTCGACGAGTCACTGCGCTGGCACTCACTAGTATTGGCATTTATACTTCTACACCTCCGTGAAAAGTAGCCCCGGCCCCCTCATTGAACTCTAACTGAACGGAGTAGCATCAATCCGGTTCCATCGTAGTCTCCCGTAGGCATACTCTACACCTCGCGGTACTCGGTGTTTAGAGCTCCACAAGGTGCAAGTTTACGACATGGCAGTCGCCACGGATACTCGGAATAAGAAGTTCCGTGTCCTACATAGAGCAGAAGAGATGTCAGTGAATAGATATGTATTCCGGCATGTTGATTTCTCACTTTCTCGGAACAGGAGGTTTTCCATATTCGTGGCTGATATGAGGTTCGAACATCATTGTTGGCGGTACTTAGAAGGCTCGTGAGTCGTTACTTGTTGTATAGAAAGAAAGGAAGGTTTATTCTTGAATTTGGATGGGTTACATACCTAACTCGTTTGAATTGAAACATTCATCAAGTCAGGCCGCCCAACGATCTTGGCACCTTCCAGTCGAGCTCCTAAACAAAACAGCTTTTCCCATCCTGAGTAAAGCTGGCCCGGCTCCAGTTTTTCCGGGACTGCTCGATGAGCTCTAAGTATTCTAGAGTCGGAGGTCTTAATCTTGTTGAATGGTTCTCGACAGAATGAAACTGAAAATACCTGCGTGGTACATCTTGACAATGAATTCCTTGTTCTGAATACCCGTTTCGTTCTTCCTCACATGCTCCGCAATGAGAAGCTGATCTTCCTGGCTCCGGCAAGCATCTAGAAGTGACATTCTATTACGACGACCATCTGACAATTCTACTTCCAGCGGAGTCCCCACAAAGTGCCATTTGGACAGTCTGCGGCGGGGCGGGATGCTCTTGCGCTTCAATATCGCCAACTCCGCATCCAACGTATCGATAACATCTGCCTTTCTCAGGCTCTTGATGATGCTCCCACTTCAGCCGAAGAGGCCACGATACGCGCTACGATTCTGGACCTAGATGCAGGCCCTAAGGCACTTTTCATACATGACCCCCTACTAATTAGAACCACGACTTTCATACAAGCCGCCCTCTAATTAGAGTGTCACCTCAAAGGGAGTGAAATCATATACGACTCACAAAATCATGCAAGGATCCCGTTCGCCTGCCCAAATTGGGACCAGCCTCTGTTCCTAAAAGCGCCGCTTGCCCAGAATGGTATCGGGTGCGCGCTCAGATTTCGAGATCTCGATGGCGAGGCTAGACTGTGGACGGCTACTCCCTGTGCCTGACACTGACGTGGAAGAAGAAGAAGAACCTTCAATCTCGGATCAGTTTCGATAAACCATGACACGCACTTCAGTCGATCACTGTGATTGTGGTATGTCATGTTTTTCAACCAAGTTGTCTACGCTGAGCAGTCTCGGTCTCCTGCGTGGTGGATCAAGGTTGCCGCTAGTCGAGTTGCCTGAAAACTATGCAGGACTCCCAGTCTACGTTACGAGCGGGCCGGGATGGGTGTATCCGGTTATTGGTGATGCTGTCGAATTTGGGCCTCGATGATCATGAGCGAGGCAGCGTTGGAGGTGTCAGTGGCGCCAAGACGCTACCCGGCGGGTGGGTATCCCTAGAATTGATTGGAGGATAGTAACTGGCATAACCAAGGAGCACTTCTCGTAGTAGCAGTTCAATGTCTTGCCCACCTAAAACCATTAACGAAGGGTTAAATTGCACTCCACAACCGATCTTTACAAACCATAGTAAGACTAAAGATGATCTACAGCTCCCTGATGTTTATCTAAATTTTTTTTCGAGAGTGTTCATCTCGGCAGCGCCGAACGCGCTTGGTACCCTATAAGACGTTAAGTGCATTTCGATCAAGAGTATGGTTTCGTCGGACGAAAACTCAAACTCTGTTTTCCTGCTATCCTTAATGATCCATACATCATGGAATGCCATCCGGTATGTCTCTGCTTCAAATTTCGATGCTGATACCGTGCCTCGGGGTGTTCACTGCTGCTCAGACGACGAGGCTGGTTTGCGGCGGTGGCGAGGTTGCATAGGTTCTTGAATGAGTTGAGGGTCACTCAGGCAATTTCAGCGGGTGGAAACATGGAAAGAGATGATGATTAGAACTGTCATGGATGGCTACAGGACGGGTACATCGCAAAAGCAGAGAATCGAACGTAGCGGAGCAGACCGGCATGCCAAGTAGCCGAAAGGCACCTGGGTCCACGGGCCACGGCTAAGTGACTTTCCGGGAAACGCCGGGCGGAGCCATGTGCAACTGTACAGTTGTTATTATTCATACAGCTGCAGCATTCGTTCAGTTGTTCGTTTCCACATATATGATGTCGCACACAAGCGCTGAATTGAGTTTTGTTGGACATCGTATTCCGTGATTTGTGGCTAGATTGCGGGAGGATGTCGGCAATGCCCGAAGCCATTTATGCGGTTTTTGGCTGTTTAGAGCCACGTCAACGAGCCGCCGGGTGTATCATCATGCTGGCACTGCTGGTGCCCAACCTTCATCCTTATGCTGCAACCACAGTGATATAGACACAATTTTTTCGCTGCTTTTCTGCGTGCGCCACGATTCTCGCGTGGGGATTACTGATGAGGAACACGATCATCGATCATGATCAAGCAAAGATCAGTCTTCTCTGCCGATCCTGCTGTTCAGCCCAATACGGCGACGAGGCGCATGGAGCGAGCTGAAGGGCGGGTTGGGATCATACATGGTTGTTAATGGGGCACTCCTGCTGGTGAGAAGTCATGTATAACTCTCACTTCAGCACTGTAATTAGACGGCGGCTTGTATGAAATCCTTGGTTCTAATTAGTAGGGGATCATATACGACTAGGGTCTTAACGGGTGCTAGATGCCCCACTCCGTGATCTCACTAGCAATATCAACGTACGGCGCACTATAAACACAGAGCACTGCGTCTGGTCCGCCTGCCATATGCGTGTCTTCCGGTACATCAGCATCGAGAGCTCCGTGCGCGTTACGCGTCTTGTTCTCTATGGATCGCACCACGCAGATGCTTGTACACAAAGTAGACATTGTCAACCCCATCCTGAGAGATCCGCGACGAGACACTTTGCTCCAGTGGGCGTGCTTTCACCACATCCGAGTCTGTCTGCGTTGGATCTGTCGAGTGCAGGGTTTCATCAATCATCATGGGAACTGGGACTCCACACATGTTTTGACGTGGAATAAGGCATCGGAGTCGCGGTCTTTCGAGGACCGAACATTTCACTTGTCTCGCCGGCTGGAGTTGACTTGCTTGATGGGTCGCCGGTTCAGAGGTCGCCGGACCTCTCTTCAGTCTGGCAATGTTATAGCATGCCGAGCTGAATCAGGATTGACCATCCATCTCTTCCCCGTAACCTTGCTTTGCCTATCCACACTGCTCTGCTAGGGTCAAATCTCTGCTACATGCCGACTGTCCAAAATGTATGGAAGCCCGTTTTTTATTGGTGCCTGGTGTCAAGCCTCACATATTATGATATTGAATCGTTTGAATGACTTCCCGTTTTCTGATCTGTTTAAGTAATTCTTGCACTATTACATCGTCTGCAGTATACTGTATTCAAGTACTTGCTCCAGACTTCAGTTTAATGTTGATCTTGTGTTCCTACCCGAAACGGCCTTATCACCACTTCACGAGTGGGAAATTGCTGCATCAAAGTAATCATCTCATTTATAGAAGGACACAGTAACAGAGCTAATTCTAATAGTACAAAGAGATGAACAATGTCCCTACAGAGTCGTGGTCTCGGACATGCTCAAGTAGCGCGAGGCGCCCGTCGCGCGATACTGCCCGACTTCCAAGGCAGTCTGCCGAAGCGGATAGTCGTATTTGCTTGCCTTCAACCTCGTCTCTTTAACCAATCTCAATTTCCGACCCAGACGAGCCAGCTTCCCAGGCTTCTGACCGCCTGGCAAATTCGGATAGTACTTCCCGGCGATCTTGGGGTGACTGCCTTTATACGACGATGCGACTAAACCCAATCCTATAGAAATATTAAGCCCCATATCGCTCCAAAAACATCCACAACTTACCGACTTTTGCTCCCGTTTCCAACAGGCCCCCCCAATCGAAACCTCCACCGTCATTGCCCATACCCGGAATCATTTCCAGCAGTCCCACCTCTGCAGCCCTTCCATGCACGGCATTATCGACAACCTGCTGAACTACGTCTAAGCCCTTATTGATCGCATACTTCACGACACCTTTCGTCGCTGTCTTCAGTGCCCACTTGCCTGCTCCCGCCAGACTTCTCGTCGTGAACGTAGCAGCGGGAAGTGCAACATCTACCGCTGCTCCAGCGGCTCCTGTGAGCGCACCGAAAAGAGCCCCAATACCCATTTGTATTCCCCACTCTTTGTCAGATGCACCAGCGATGTCGGCGTTGAGACCAGCCATACCTGCGCCAAGGACAGCTCCAGCTAACGCGCCCATGGCGATGACGGCGATCGGCCCAGCAACGGGAATGAACATCAGAGCGGCACCCGCAACGATGAGAGCAACATCGATGAGCCTAAATAATGGTTACAGGTATTCATCGGCAAAGCATAGCCAACACACCAGTGCCACCAAGGCGCGTTCCCGTTCATATCGATAAAATTGACCGGATTATTCCTGGAAAATGCATACATATTGAACGTGGACGGATTAATGTCGTCCAAGTCCACAGGGTAATTGTCGAGTGTCAAAAAGCGTCCAATCTGCAAGTCTGGTTAGTCGTCATATGTAACGGAGACAACGAAAACGAGACTTGCCGATGGATCATAGAAGCGCGCTCCGAAGTAATAGAAGTCTTCAATCAACTCCTTCCCCGAAAACTTGTATCGTGCAAGATCATCTCCTTCAATCGTGACCTGCCCAAAGGCATCGTACTTGTATTGGGTGACGAGGTTGCCTTGGGAGTCGGAGACGGCAACGGTGCTTCCCAGATGGTCGTTGTGATAGTAATACACCTCCGCACTTCCTCCCTCCTCATGGGTGAGCGAAGCTCGACGATATCCATGAACTAGATACGAAGTGTGCGTCTTCGTCCCCGACGAAGAGATATTAACCTCATACGTCTGGTTGGCATAGATCGTAACATCACCGTTGGCACGAGTACACTTGATAAGGCGTCCACCGAAGTCGTACAACATACTCGTATCGTTGACTTGAATAAGGCGCCCTTGCGAGTCATACTTCATGGTTTTCATCGCCGTGCCTGAACCGTCCAATTTCTCCAGGATGTTCCCGTCATCGGAGTAGGTAAAGGAGCACTCGGTACCGCCGTCCGGGTTCTTGACGCTAGAGAGCTTCCAACCCTGGTTGACGAAGAGTTTGCCATCCTTTTCAGACAGGTTGCCAGACGCATCATACGCATACTCTTGAGGAACGATGTCTCGGACATCAGGATCGGTGACCATAGACTGCGTCAACTGTCCTGGAAACCAGCAATACTTCAATAATGGATAGAAAGAAAAAGAGTGAAACTTACCGGATACATCATACTGGAACGAGACACTGGCGGACTTGTCGCCGTTGTGCGCACACTGATAGTCGTTGATCCTATCAAACTCATCGATCTTCCACTCCTGAAGGTGCACACTCTGGGTGCCCTTGGAAAGCTCGATACTTGAAATAGCACCATTGGCGTATATTGCCGCTGCCGACGATAAACCATTCCCAAAGTTGCATGCAAGAGGCCGACCGAAGACATCTTCATAACGACTGAGCGCTACAGTGGCTTTGACGGCATTGTCCGAGTCTCTGAGCTCAACACGAGAGACGGACTCGCCATCAGCGAACAGCGCTTGGTTCAGAGTGCTACCGTCTGGATTGACGATAGAGAGCAGTTGGCCTAGAGGTGACCATTCAAACGACGTCGTGTAATTCTGACCGTCGACCTGGAGCGCATCCTTGGTGAGCTGGCCGCGGATATCATAGTCGTAGGTGTGCGAGACACCAGTCGACTCCGACGTGACAGACATAAGGCGCCCCTTGGCGTAATCGCCGCCCGAGTCATAAGTATAAGTCAACCCCTTCTCGTCTGGAGACACGATCAAAATGGGACGCTTCGCAAAGTCGTATGTCACGACATTCATGTCCCCGGTGATCATGTTTTGAACAGTAGCAAAGGAGTTGTCGTCGTCGTAAATAAGGGAAGCGTAGTTGATGTCCTTGCTCGTTCCATTTTCATCCTGAGAAATGCGACGTTCGACCAGGCGAGAAAGCCCATCCCAAGAGAGGGACAGCTGAACACCGTTGGGATCCTGGATGTTGAGGGGACGTCCCAAGCCATCGAAGGCCGTCTCAACCTGCTGACCAAGCTCATCGTTCGAGCCGACGACATACGGCTTCAGCAGATTATCGACAGAAGGTTTATCTGCATTGGGAAGGTACAGGGTTTTACGCGAGGACGTTCTCGTGGCACTACCAACCGAAGAAGTCTGGACAGACTGGGACAGACCAGAAGCAAAAGTGTACTGTGTGGTGATCATCGTCGATGGGAGGCCGGAGGAAGAAGGAGGAATGACTTCCTGGACAACGCGAGAGCGTGCATCGTACGTGTACCGAGAGAACTCCGGCGATGTGCTAGCAAAGTAGTCCCGGGAAATAGCCGTCGGACGACCAGCACCGTCGTATTCCGTATCGCTACAGATCATGTCTGTTGCGTCGGGCCTAGGACGTTCGGTCCGCCAAACCTTCTCCAGGCCATCCACGTACTGCACAGTTCTGAACCATTTATCCTGATCCCAGGCAGTCCTGGATTTGGTGACGTGTGCAAACTGATTGTCCTCGAACGAATAGGACTCGGACTTGATGAGCATCTTGCTCGTATTCGCGTCCTCCTGGTAAGTCTCCTGCAAGCGACCGAGGATATCATACGTGAAGGACGTAGAGCTACCATTAGCATCGGCAAATGACAGTGGCTTCCCATTCTCGAGACTGTAAGTAGTAGTCTCCGTGAGGGAATCACCCGTCGTGGAAACCAGGGTCGTTGAGGAGGTGATGTTCGAGTATGTATCGTCATACATAAAATCTCGCTGAGCCGGACCAGGCCCATGAATGACTGTCTCGTTCCCAACCGCATCATACTCTATCGTTCGCGTCGACCACTCGCTGTCCTTCACCCAAGACTTCAACTCTTTGGGCGACTGGGTCCCCGAGACGTATGTGAACAGGCTATCTTTCAGAACAGTCCCAGAAGCCTCTGTTATGACCTCTCGAGTTTTGTTCCCAATGACCCAAGTCGAATCGGTGGGATTGTCATAGGTGGACGAGATGGTGAGAGCCGGGGCGATGACTTCGGGGGAGACAATAGTGAGCTCGGTGATGTTGCCGAAGGTATCATACGTATAGGAGGCATTGGCGCTATACGCTCTCGCGCCACCCTCGTAGTAGACTTCGCTGAGGCTGGACAACTGGATCGAAGGATTGGAGTTGGCAACGACAGGGTTCAGGATATCGTTCCAGGTGTAATTGCGCGTTTGCAGCCTGTCGCCCGTCTTAGTCGTGGTCTCCGTCCTGTCCGCCTGCCCAATGAACGGAAACTTCTGAAGATACCAAGTTGACTCGGAAGTACCAAGAACCGTCGAAAACTTGGTCATCTTCTCGAATCCCAGCCAACCACGCCCTTCATACTCGAACCTCGCATTTCGATATGTATAGTTGGTCTGCTCCTTCACTGCGGCGTTGGCAGCATATGGGGTGCTCTCGACACCTTTCACCACCCACGACGGGAAGTAAACAATCTCCGACCGAGTATGACTCGTGTTGGCAACCGTAGAAGAGGAAAGAGTGGTGATGGAGGAAATGTTACGCGCCATGGCGTTAGAGGCAGCGACTGGGACACTGGACACGTCCGAGTCAGTCTCGTAGGTCGTGTCGTCACTGAGGGGAGCGAATGTAACGTCGATACGCGCTCCCAATCCGTTGACATACCCACTGAGGAAATCGACGGGCTGGGAGGAAGCGCAAGGCATAGTTCTGACCTTAAACCGGCCCTGAATTTGGGTGTTCAAGAGCAAATCTGTGCGCCCTATGCCTCGGAAATCTCCCCAGGTCGAAGAAAGGTAGGAAGGTCCGTGGCGGACACCATCGATGACATCAAACGACCCATCGCGATACCTGAGCATGTAGATGTTGGTACGAGGTGGGCTCGCGTTGGGCATATTGAAGGTATTGACGATGTCAAGAGTGTTCGTGGAGGAAGTGCGCGTAACGCCGAGATTGCCGTCATACAGAACGTCAGTTTCGAAGGCGGGCGGTGACGGAAGAAGAGTGCGTCCGTCACTGCGAAGAACTTGAAGAACAAGGTGAGAATCAAGAGTCTTCTTGGAAGCAACGAGGAGACTGGTCTTCCCGTCTTCATCGATGGAGTAGGGAACGAAAGTCGTGCTCTCACTCCAAGCAATGCTTTCTCCTGCTTGCGCAAGTGCATCATTGGGCTGGTAGGTGAGCGTTCCGTCCTGGGATTCAAGGAAGGAGATGTAGCAGTACTGTCTCCCATCCTTGGTCTTGGGCGTCAAGATGAACACATCCTCCTCCCTGCAAACTAATCAGCTCCCCTACTAGATATATACGAATAAAATAAACCTACCCGTTACCATTCAAATCCCCGACGACAACTCTTATATTATCGACGGCTACGTTGGTAGGGCCAGAGGCAGCATCCATCGCCGTAAAGCCCTTACCGTCGGAAACAAATTGCACAAATTGGATGTTCGAGCCGCGCACGCGGGAGATATAAATCAGGCCAATACGACCGTTTCCCTAAACCGCAGTCAACATCTCAGAAAAGCTTGAGCGGGAACCAACTAACCTCGAAATCACCACATCTGAAAAAGCCATCCGTTGACTGCGGGCTAAACTTCAAGGAGGGCTGAGCTTGGAATCCTGTTGCAGTTGAAAGGAGGACAGTGATTGTGTAAACCCTTCCGCCCAACGAAATATGAACCTGCGAAATCACACCAATGAGAAAACAAGTCAATAACGCAAAAAAAATTGATGTACCAAGTCGGTGTTTCCATCTCCGTCGACGTCCAAGGGAAACAGTGCGACGTGGTACGGCAAATCAGAGAACACAGAGTCGGGTGTAGAAGGGAGTTGACCACCCGCTCCGACTTTATGGGTAGCGATCCTGGTACGGTACATGCCGCTTACTGACACCATCGAGGCCAACACGACGTCACTCTTGCCTGTTGCATTGAGATCCATGGGTAAAATGTCGACATCAGCACCCAAGTACTCAAGAGCGCTCTCCGCCGCGGGCTCGTCGAATACAGCAGGACTGCCGTTCACCCAGTCGAACTGAAGCGGGCGGACTGACACGCCAGAGGGATCGGCGAGGGTCAAGGATACAACACGGCTAACACCGGTGAGAGGTGCCACGTCGAATGTAAGCAAATGTTTGTGGACGAGATTGCCGCGGACGAGGGAGGAGATCGACTTGAGGCGCTGGTCAATACGGATCAACGAGCCGCCAACGTACTTGGTGAGTACGTCAGGACGAGATTCATATTCAAACGTGATTTGGCGTTGGTGAGCCATGTTGAGGGTCTGATTTCCGCCATAAGCAATCTCGTTTAGATAGAATGAGCCGTTCGTAGTGTCGTTGGTGTATTTGTAGGAAATGTAGTTGGAGAACCCGTCAGAGTATTGGGAAACTGCCCAGACACGGGTCGCATCTTGGCCGATGGCCTTGATGTTCGAATCCTGAAAGGAAGGTTCAACTCAGCAACTTAAGATATAGAGATACGAACCGCAGTGGTTCCATAGACACAGGTGCTTCCGTCTGGGAGATATTCGGTCCACGAAGTGGGGTTCTCTGGGTCGCCTGCAGCAATAAGTTTGGACCATTGTTCCATTTCAAAACGATATTCGGATCCACTGATATAGACGAGACGTTGACCGTCAAGCGCAAATCGGTCGTTTTTGTCGTAGTTGATAACGCCTATCTCGACGCGTTAAAGAGGAACTAACATCACAAGAGGAGTACTGACCGCGATAGCCATCTTGAGCTTTGGTTGCCGCGACACGCTCAATCATTGACGCGCCTCGAAGGGCCCATCCTAGGCCGACCGTGGATGCGGTGGTTGCAGCAGAATGGTACGCGAGTGAGAGTTTGGGGGCCATTTTGGCAGGAGGGACTTGCAAAGGGACATTAATGCCTAGAGAGCCATTCGAGTCGACAGAATGCTCAACAGGAAGCGTTCCAATGATAGTGGATGCCATCTTGAGAAAGGCTGCAGTTCCGGAACTCAACATTGCATATTAAACACTTTCAAGACTCCAACGTGAACGGCGAAGGTTTGACATCGAGAATGGTCCGTAAATAGAATATTCGGAAGCTAATAGAAGTAAGCAAAGCCTGAACAGAATGGACGCCAGATGACAAACCGGGTGATCTGCGCGCGAATATAAAACCGATTTGTGCTGATGGCCTATAACAGTCAAAGCTGGACATTACCGAATGCGGCCGAGGCGTCGATCTTCATCACCTTCCATGTTTATCCATTATCCTCAGTGAACTTTCCATGGGGAACGGCTGTTCTATTATCACTGGACGCGAAGCCAGCATGCTCGCATGACAGTGCTCACACTGGTCCGAGTCTAGCATGCCTCATGTTGGACGTTTCAATTCAAACGTGTTAGGTACAGTGCAACCTGAACCCAATTCCGAGAATAAACCTTCCTTCCTTACCTGTCACCACCACCAATTAAATGATGTTATGACATATGGAGACAGAATACCGGAGTCATATCAGCCGCGAACATTGAGAACCTCATTTGTTCTGAGAAAGTGACAGTTCAACATCACAATATATCTATTCACTGACATCCCTTCTCTATGTAGGACACAGAGCTTTTCATTCCGAGTATCCGTGGCGACTGTCAATGTCGTGAATTCGCACTTTGTGGCGCACTCGCAAGGTTTCTCCCGAACTGAAAAGCCCCGACACCCTTATCCACAATTGGCTTGTAATCATTGACTTCTACAGCCCCCTACCACTTCTGTTTAGATACAGAAGATCATATCATCCTCAAACTCTTCAGGTGCATTCTGTTGACAAGGACTCGCACTGTTGAAATCGTTCAAGCTCTTTCTTCCTGCGACGGAGCCGCTCGAGTTTGCCTCCCGGCGGGACAGTGTAAAACCTTCTAAACCTAAAATGTTAACTGATTCCCCACACCATCCGTCAAGGCTATGGCATGTCCAGTGTCAGAGTCCTTCGGTCTACTCTGTCACCGGCGATTCTCAATAGCGGATGACTATGTCTAAAGATAAGCCTTTCAAGCGATGGAACCGGATAGAGCTTGATGCGACTCCGTTGAATTAGAGTTCAACGAGGGCACCGGGGATACAGTTTACGGTGGCGCAGACGTCTAAGTGCCAGTACTTGTGAGTGCAAGTACAGTAACTCGTCGAGCCCATCAATCTTATCACCACCTCAGGATATGGGCTTAAGTTTGGACCGCACCAAAGTCCTTGATATGACGCCGTCTAGTACCACCGAGGTAACACTTCTTTCTACCAAACTCGTATGATAGCTTCCTGATCATGTTTTTGAAGGGCGATGGAAAAATCCGGGACGAGATCCAGGAGATGGATATTTAACTTTGTACATCCATTCATATTCAGGTTGTTTATACAAACATCTTCACAGTCCGAGGCTGCAGTTCATGGTGGCGCAGAGGGAGTCTAAATGCCAGTACTTATGAGTGCAAGCACAGTAACTCACTTATGGACCTTGTATATAGCTTTGTATATATCTTGAATTTGACTTACATACAGTGTATCTTTCCCTTCGTTCGAGTTCTGGAGGTAGGCATTGCCTCGGCTCATGGCTACACGCGACATGCCCCAACACCCGAAACTAAGATTGTTCATCTCATCAAGACGGTGCTTCGCCTAAAGAGGCGAAGACCAATACCTTGTCTGAAAATCGAGCAATATTAGTTCATCAGCGCGAAAGCAAGGGCAACGGGTTGAGGGTGTTTCCATTAACTCCTCGAGAGGGTGCACGAACCCGGACACAATTGAGTGTTCATCCGGCCAAGGAGCCTGTTGAGTCAACCAGCGGCAACTTGTGGCATGGAAAAACCTTCCCAGACTTGACAGGTTTCCTGCTGATATCATCGAGAGTGAAAGGTGCGGAGGACCCCACATCTTTGAGGTGCGCTACGTTCTTGATAGCACTGCCCCAATCGTTAGCACATGGTGTAGGAACATACCGCAAAACGACTCACGCGTTCATATGAACAGCTCCGCGTGCCGTCCCTACAAGAACGGTCGGAGAGAGTAGCGGGACGCCAGGAAGTCGTCCGAGTCACATATAGCCGCTGTACAGGACATCTTGGTCATCTCCTCTTCGTTGAGGGCACGATGTGTGCCGGGACGTCCATATCGAGCACTAGGTCTGGAAGAGCTCGACCTGTCGGACGGAGCAACGCTTGAAAATCTTTTCCCGCGCGACGGTGTAGCCGGCGCTGCTGGGATGTTGATACATGCCGGGGGGGCCCATGGGCGGGGGATAGTATTGCTGGACGGGCATGCTGGGGACGGGCGGGGCGTCGTTTGTGTCGTACGGAGCAAGGTGGGCCTTTGAGCCAGCATAGCTGCTCTGGAAGGATTTGGCGGACTTTGTCTCCCAGTTGGAGTGGTCGTCATATTCGGCGTAGACAAGGGTAGGAGGATAGTCGACAACACCAGTGTTGCCGTAGTGAGGATTATTGGAATTGTAGATGGTCTGACCAGCGTTGTAATTAGGTGCTGGCTGCAAGCAGTAGGGATCGCGGTTTTCACCGTCGATAAGCCATTTTGCGACCAAAGACGCGACGGGCTTCTGGATAACGGTGCATGCAACAACGGGAGCTTCCTGTGTTTTACCTTTGCTGTCATCAATGGTGAACATGACAGTGCTGATCTTGACGGTGTTGGTCTCGCTAGCGAGGCCGGCACCGATGCCTTTAGTGTATACCCGTTTAAGCTGATGCTCACGGCAATAACGACGACGAGCCACCGGATCGCCTATGAGCCGCGGCCAGCCGGACATGGAGCTCTCGATGAGTTTGGTGGTTGTACGAAGGCCAGCAGTAGGAATGGTGATAGGCGCGACAGTCGCAAGTATGGCGGTGAGGGAATGATACGAACGAGGAGAGAAGGGTGAACCTTGGCAAGAATGCTCACGCTCTCTTCGACGTCAAAGGCAGTGAGCTCCTCAGCGTTGCTATAGGCTCCGATGACCGAAGACGGCGAATTCGCGAAGGATAGGAGTGAGAGAAGGACGCAAGAACAGAAGAGGAAATGATGGCGGAGGGAAGCCAGAAGCTGGCGAGATTGAGTGGCTAGATAGAATCAATGTCCAAAGAGCTTGCTTTTGGTAGAAAGCAGTCGGTATTCTGAATGGTGAACGACACGAGAAATGCAAAGGTCCCTGAAAGTCACAAAGGCCCGGAGAGCATACGCGACCCATTACTGCTCTTCATGTCGCCGATAGTCTCCTGCTCGCGCGCCACGTCGAACTCGTCAATGGGGGTTGACTAGAAGAACCGCGAAAAAGCAGTCACAAAGTCCCCCCAAGATCCGGCGTGAATGCAAATGTCTGGGCCATGTATAGCAGTAAAGAGGAGAAGCAGGGGGTGGCCTAAGACAGGATAAAGAACCGTTAAGCATTGTCAATGAAAGTGTTCACTCACATTGTTGCTTTCGTAAACAGAGTCAAGCTGGAGTCAAGTAAGGACACAATTTGCTATGATTCGACCGGAATAAGCGAGCTGTCCGCCGCCAACCGCGCGTGATGCCACCCATTCTTGTTAAGTGCGCAACTCGTGAGACGGGCGAAGGGTGATTCGATTAGACAGCGCGAAGAATGCGAGTGTTTTATATCAGACAGACATGGAAGGAGGCCAACGCTCCAACTTAGAAGAAGACAATCGTCCCCATAAGTGAATATGAGGCGTGTATCATGAATAGCTTGAGCGCGGCGCGTATTTTGAGTAGCCGTCTTGTCGGAGGTGATGCAAGAAAATAGAAGGATATGGCACGCTGGGGAAGGGAGGGCGGTGTACACCTATCCAGGCTGGACAGCGACTTATAAGTCGCTAAGCGATACTGCGACCTGATGTTGGATAGTAGGTACAAGCCGCCGACTTGTAGTCGCGTGGTGGTTGCATGACGATGAAGAGCAAGCGGGACTTGCCGATTTGCCGATCCAATAACAATGCCAACAAGACTTGGCGCGTCTCTCTCTCTCTCTTACCACCACCATGTCCAGCTCGGATTCAGTCCGGCGAGGATGGATGGCCCGCGGTCGACTTCATGTCGCCTCTACACGACGCAGCAGATGCTCGACTTTATGTCGGCGCTGTTCTCAGCAAATCGCCTCGCTGCACGGTCGGCTACAGTTTGCAGGTGTACGGTAGTTGACTGCCTTGTTACCAGCCAGCCGTCGAGTGATAAGGTGGAAGTGCATCTTCTGTCTAATCCGATGCCATTGCTGCTTGTAGTACGTCTAGGCGCGTCGCATCTATCCAAATTTCATGGTCTCACTCTTCGCAAGTTCGTCGACAACTTCAGAAAGGCGAGCCAGCTGCGTGAGCTTATTCTCGTTATCGTCTTCATTGTACGATACTGATGCCTTTCGAAAGTCTGACTCTCTGGTATCGACCCCAAGAGCACCTGATCTCCGTGTCGCACTCGTCGAGGAGTTTGTGAGGAAGGACTTCTCCAGCCATAGTTTCCTGGCCTATCCGTCGAGAAGGTCAGATACCGTAAGTGCTACCATACTTGTTGTCGCCATACTTATCGCGCCGCTTACAGCTTATCCTTAATGTTGATGGATGTATCGATGTTTGCTCCGGGACAGTAGCACCTTCTCCCGAGAGGAGGCCGATTTGTATGCCTGTGGTGTTTCCGCTCGTAGTTACCGCTTACCTTACTATCTTGCTGTACTTTCAAGATGAATGTTCAGTGCTGTGGTTCCCTTAAAAAGTGAGCAAAGAGAACTGCAGAGAAGGGCCTACGGTGAGGATATCTTAGAGATACATTCCAGATACATTCAGTATACATTTTGTTTATACAAAGCTTTATACAAAGCTAGATACAAGGCTATATACCAAGGTCATACAAATGGTGTGTATTCCAACATTCCCACTTTCACACCTTAACTTATATGTACCTACAAGTCAACTAGAGGCTTGCAATCGGGCATACATGCAGCGCAGGATTTCTGTGATGAGAGCACTCGAGGTGAGATGGTCGCGTCAGGTGCGCGAGAAAAGCTGGCGACAGACGTGTCTTCTTTTGATCTGAAACCTCCAACAAGAAACCTTTCCGCGCTCTTCTCCCGGTCGACGTAGCTAGGATTTTAAATATGTTGAGCTCACATCCTGCCTTCATCGAGCGCTGTCCTCACCAAGGCGACCAATATTCCGTAAAGTACGCCTGGGCCTGTTCACATCTGGCTTCTCGATTCTCCATAAGCATCTCTGCCGACTCGCATACATAAGGGTACGGCTCGTAATTTATCCTCAGGGCTCGAGGCAGAACAAATTCCACTAATTGGAGTAATCCGAGTCGCATTCGCGAAGATAAGTTCTTGTATACCGTGCCACACTTTCCGGAGACATGTTACTGCTGGACCCGGTCAAATTGAATGCGCGCCTTGGCTCCGTACAAGGCTTCGCCCTAACGTCCTACGATTCAAGTGTCTAGTCCTTCACAATGCCCCAGACAAGTGTCTCTTTCTGCTCTCAAAACGCGAAGAGGCTTGGAAAATAACCTGAGATACTGATACTACATGATTGCAGGTACAGGCATCAGATTATTGATTTTCAAGCTACGGCGACGTTCATGTGAAATATTGAATGGTAGAGAATGCTGGTTTCTACGACCTTTAAGGATTAACCAGCGTAATACCTCCATCGACAGTAACTGATGCACCATTGGTATATGTACAAGCCGCCAAATACATCGCAGTCATGGCCATCTCTGCATCGCTGTAGACGAATTAGCATCCAGCAGATATCACATTCATAAAGAGACGACTGACGTTCCAACCCTCCGCAGTGGGACCGGCGCAGTCATCCCTGGGAGGGCCGTATCGACGATCTCAAAGGCTTCTGGCCCAACTATCTCAGACGGAAACATGCCAGGGTGCAGGACGTTCACTCTAACAGGAATACCGCGATGAGCAAAGTCCGTCGCGAGCCCGATGGAGAGTTTGTTAAGTGCGCTCTTCGACACGCAATAGCCGAACTGCACGGATTAGATCAGATTGCAGTTAACGGAACTGCAGTAGAATGAACACACACTGGCGATAGTGAGCCAGCTCCTCATGAAGGCCGCAATGGAGCCCACATTGATAACACATGCAGTGCTCTGTCGCGCTTTGGCGCCCTTGACAAGCAAGTCGAGGAACGCGCGCGTGACGAAGAACGGCGCGGAGGCGTTGCAATTGAATTGGTCCGCGAAGACTTGGAACGTCTCGTGCTCCAGGGGATCTTTCTTTGCCAGGTAGTTGTCCATCTTCTTCTTGAGAAAGTCGGGATCGGTCTGCGATGTGGGAGCGCTTATGCCAGCACTACCGATGACACTGTAAGTGATTTGAGGAGCAGAGTGCTCTACACGAAAACGCACTTGTTCACGAGGATGTCCAGCCTGCCTTCTGCGGCCTCGATGTGCTTGACGCCGTTGTCGATGCTCGTTTGGTCGGTCACGTCCATGACGAGTCTACCAGTGGAATATTCAGCAGTATACGAAAGTAAGCGATCAAGGAAGATGCTGACGGAATGAGAACTCCTTCCTTAGCGGACAATGACGCCGCTGCCTTGCGCAAGACCTCCTCGCGACGCCCAGTGATGTAGACCTTCGCTCCGTTCGCAGCAAAGCCCTTGGCGATCATGAAGCCACTAGAACCAATATTCAGCGAGTGTACATGTAGTTGTGTGGGTCGTACATTCCGGTGCCGCCGCCTGTGACGATCGCCACTTGGCCGTGGAGAGACATAATGTTCGAGACGTGGAGGTGAGACATTTCGTTGTTAAGGATGCCTTGTGCCTTCATGCAGCCCGACTTTTATATGGTCCTACTAGTACTACCCCATTATGATAGAGATGGCCCTGTCCAAGGATGACTGTTATCCTGATTTTCAGGGTATTGAACAGCAAAGGATGAATAAAGCTTGCATTACGCGTAGACAGGCTGACAATCTAAAAGCCCCGTTAGTACAGTAAGCAATGCTCTGAGGCTTACGTTACTTTACTTTTGAAATTGCTGACTCAAGTGTGTCGTGGTTGGAAACTCGACTTAGCGGAGACCAAGCCGTGAGGAGCCATTCTTGGAACGATGGTGGAACAAGAGAAAGATACTCGGCATTCGCCGGCCGACACACACCGTGACACCGTTTCGCGATCACGTCCCTTTCCTCTCACCATAATATGCGCCACCCAACGCGCAGTCGTATGCATCTCGGATCGCCTAAGATACATGACATAGGTGAACAACTCTGAGCTAGACAAATTTATAAGTCGATCCACTGACTAGGTGCCATTTTTTCTACTGTAATGTTACGACCCGATGTTCACGTAACGCGTAACATCGGGCTGTGAACTGAACTAATATACACACCATAACGTGTAACACAGCAAATTTTGCATGTCGGGAAGCCCAAAATAGAAATTTCGGGCGCGGCGGCTAACGCCGCCGCTCCTTTTATGGTAATTGCACCCTGAATGAACTAACAATTTGTTAGTTCACGATCATAACGCGTAACACCCGGTGAACATCGGGTCGTGACTACAGTATTGGTGAAAGGACGAGGTTCAGAGGTTCCGACAATTTGTTAGAGTAGATCTACTAGACCGCGGTCTGAAGAGTCTATAAAATGACGACTCGTAGGAGGACATAGCACTAGGGGTATGGGTTCACGTCAAGGCCCTACAGCAGCGGTAAGAAAGCTAAGTATGCTGGAGAAGGTACATTCTTGATCAATGATTGTGAACTTCATATTGCCATATTGGTTGATCTAATCGTCGCGTAGGACGCGTGCACGGGCGCCCATGAAGGTCTTGTGGTTGAAAAGACAACCTCAACTCAAACGGCTTTGGCTGTGCTCTCCGATAACTGGAGTTGTGCGGAATTTGTGGTGTTCGTGGACAGGCCGGCCAAACTTGTCGACAACAACATGGCCATCACGTCGGGTTCTGCTGAGCGGAAGCGAGCAGAGGAGGCCTTTCACCAGGAAGGATTCTGACCGTCTGATAATGAGCAGTTGTAACCTCCGTGAGAAACATGTTCCTTTTAGTTCAATGCTGAGATAGTAGTACACTGAATATATCATTCCAGACAGAAGTATTCGGATAAAAAGAGTGTGAGGCAAGTTAGACCATATCGACCTTGTTGTCGCTGCGCTGGACGGAAGTCAATGGTTGAGTACACTGCGCAGGGAACCAAGTATACCTGTGACTTGTGGGAGCTTGGTGGCAAAGCCAGATCCACGACAGACGTGTCTGTGTGCACAGAAGTGTCCATGTGCACGACAGCGGTACGTTGGACATCTGGCAAAGTTGGACAAGAATACATGCCAGACGCTTCAGACTTACGAATTGTTGCCCCCCTTTGAGATCGGTAGTTGTTGTGATCCGAGACCGTTGTGTGTGATCCTTCATTCGAGGTCTTCCTGAAGTTCAAGTTGTAGAGCAGTGTCAATACGTAGGTACGACCCAAGATGAACAAAAATGCGACCGAAACTATAGTCCCACGAACAGTGAGATTCAGGGCATGAGAAAGCTCCAGATAGGCGTACCGTTACTTGTATTGTTGACAAGATATGTAATGAGAACGCAGAGCGCGATAACGGACATGGTGGCACCCGTCTGCATGGCAGCACGCATAAGCCGATGGATCAGGGGCTCTCTGGTCGTGAAGGATGCCTTCGTGTTATACAGCTGCCAGATAAGTACAAGCGCAATGAGAACGTCTACCTGTAGTTTCAGATCCAAGGTGCGAAGGGAGGGGTCGAAGGATACATACCCGTGACTCCAGCCATGGTCAACCAGATACTAGCGGGAATCTTGAGCCTGAAAAGCTCGGCGTACCCGCTGGATTGAAAGGTTATAGTAACCGTTGCGATTGCGGCCCCGAACTATGCACGGGAGTGTACAGGTTGTCAGAGGGTAATAACTATCAAGAACGGGGAGACAGACAGAAACGAGGACACAGAGCAAAAGGAATCCGGCTACGAGCCAGTTCTTGGTCCTGCCCAACAGTTAGTGCATTTACAACAGAGAAGCATACTTGACAAACTCACAAAGCATAGTACCGGGTGACAAGAAAACACTGTACAAGGAGACCTGTTACAGCAGTTGTAACCAGGTATACCACCGTAGGCCAGTACTGCTTCCTTAGGAATTCTTTGTCGCCCCAGTGCGAAATGGTGTACTGCGTCACTGTCGGTAAGAGCGGACCTGAATCTTGACAAGCACGCACCAAGTACAGATCTGCGTAATCACCGGTAAGAGACACCGTATCTACCACTATGGCAAAAGCGACGAAGACCTTCACGGCCAGCCCATCGCTCCTGAACGACGTATAGTACTGGATCGTCTCTCGGATGATGAGCATGAACAGCATGGACGAGATCCAACTCGCGATGAGGAGGGCGCTGTCAAAAGGCCGAGTTCAGCATTGTAGTGTACAGATACGCACCCAAATTGATCATCCAAAGTATCCATTAGAGCTGACAGCCTTGAAACGAGAGCAAGCGTGAAAGAAGCAAGAGGAACTCTTGTAGGGGGTGTACACCGAAAAATAAACTGTTATACCATTCAAGTGGCCCCTCTGACGTATCCAATCTGAAGAACACAGAGGAAGTTTAGCCCGTCGAGGACGGCGGCCGCGAAAGTCAATGCAGAGAGCACCAATCAGGGGCCGGGAAGGCGGCCAGGGCCCAGGAGTAGTGGTGCACACACGAGATGACGGCGTGCACGTCACGACATTCATAAGCTACTCCTCTACGCGAAGAGGTGCCCACAGTACCTCCACTCGACGATTCCCACAACGCGCCTGCACGCGAAGATGCAGGTCCTGGTCCAGGTTCAAGATCAATTGCGACGTGCATTGATCGATCTGGCAGCGTTGATCACGACGTGTACACCAGCCTACCATTCGGACAACGGACAGGGAAGCCAGGCCAGGAAACGACCTTTAGACTCAGGACAGATCAGAGATTGCTGTTTTGAACGAAGCTTACCATATTAGAGTTGACTCTGATTAGCCCAAATCGTCGCGTAGATATATTCAATGGACGCGTAGACGCGTCCAATACGTTCCAAAGAAATCGTGCCTAATGTTCATATATTTAGAAATTTCTGTTTTCTTACGGCTGGCCTCTCCTGTTGTGTGAGGTAGACTGTGTGTGAGATAGGCGAAGTCTTAAGTCTACAAGTAGTCTACATCTTGGTGCCGCGATGGAGTTTCAAAATGCTGCCGACCGATGCCGTCTTCTTGGCTCTGTTGCGCTCAGTGTTGACCGCATTCCAACTGGTATCTACGAAGACGAGCACAGCAAAGAAACGACACACTAAGTGGGACTGTGGTAAACGAGCTATGTCAACAGTTGAATGTATACCTCGTCCCCAAGGTTCGGCGGTCCAATGGCGCTGCATTATCGCTCCGGATATGACTGAGCCCCACAGAAAATGGCTTTGACAGCATGCATGTGCAGAGAGTGGGCTCCCATAGCCACAGATATGGGCGATGGAGAACCCGTAGTGGTGGTAAGGAATCAACGTGGTCACGGGATCTCTGTGGAGTCATGTCGCGCCTCGGCCAAAAATGGATGGTGGACGTCTCGGCCCGAGTGTGAGTGTGGTCGCATCAGTGTGGGTGTGTCGACCCTGACCCAGTGTGAATGCGGCGAAACTGACCTATCCTCCGCCATAGACCGTGAAGTTTGACTTCATCAAACACCGAACCATTTCTTCTTCTATCTTCCCTACTTCTCTACACGCCGCGGTCTCCGAAAGATTCATTCTCCAAATGGCGACTAAGACTGAACATAGATACCGATAAATTCAAAGATGTCTACAAGTATGGTACAATACATTACATGAAGTTCACTTTATACGTTTAAGCGCCTACACCGCCCACAAAACACCACTTTTCCACAAGCGAGGTGTACATGTTATCAGTTGACGAGATGGGAGAAGATGCTGGAGATGAGGAAGAGGAAGGCTGAGGTTCCGATACAGGGGTCGGAAGGTCCCTCTGTATCATAGGAAATGCAAGCGGGACAAGATCCGCTTTTGGCGTGGGCAGTTCTAATTCACGGTGAAGCTCATCATCGATGCTCCCAACCGGCTCATCAGTCGTTTGCTCCAACGGAAAAAGGTTCGTAGACGTGGCGTCTGTGGTAGGTTTGGCGTAGTTCGCCAACTTGAATCCACGAAGGCGCTTTTCCAATGCCTTCGAGTAGCTAATGCGATCGCGCCTGTGGCCATGTACCAAAGGGCTGTGGGATGTCGAATCCGGAAGTGAGAACTTTGGCATTGATGCATAAGCTACATACGTCAGAACTTGAGAGAGGACGACAAGGAACGCAGGGCTCACTGTGCTGGAACTGAACACGGTAGTTATGACTCATGTTGTTATCCCACCATTCACCGCCTGTAGCAGCATAGCGAGCTGCGAAGTACAACGTTCGTGCAGCCAAAGACGAGGAACAGTTTTCCAACTTAATGACAAAAGTAAATCGATCCCATCCAGGGCCCGCGAAGACTTCTCCCGTAAAGATGGATGAAGTCGCAGGCGGCAAGGAAGAGAGCGACGTCGTGTAACGCGCGGCGACCTCTGAGATTGTTCGCCAGTCGTCCAACGTGAAGCGGATAGATACATCCTTCGCGTAAGCAACATTCTTGACCAGGAGGGTACCCTGTATAGTCAAATTGGTTAACCGCAAGCTCTCGACGATAACGTGGCGAAGTGGGCCGGGACACGGTATTGGATCAGAATGAAGAGCGTAGGTGGATGTCGTAGTACGAGGAAATGGGAACCTTTCTGGCACCTCACTCTCCGTCTCCGTATCGCTGGCAGTTAGATATAGCAACGCAGCCGGCTTTTCTGTTCGTTTGAATGTGCGAACAGTTGTGAGGTGATGAGAGGAGAAGTGGACGTTTTTTGGTGTCGTTGCGCCCTCCTCTGATTCCGACTCACTATCTGGTCTTCGAGACGGTGTTGCCGGAGCAGAGCGAGCACGGATATGTGCAGAGCTAAAGGCAGGCGGGGATGTGGACCCCTTGAGAGAGGACTTCAGTGGCTTTCCATTGCTGAGGAAGATAACAGAGCTAGAGCGCCCTGGAGTGATAGGTTGGTGGGAAATAGGTGGTGATTCGGAAGGGGAGGGAGATGAGGTGGCTGTGCGCGGAAAAGGAATGTTGTGGGTAGGAACATGAAGGAACAGTTTGCTGGATGAGGCGATGTCGTCCTCACTCCTACCAGAATTAGAGGTCCTAGCCTCAGAATGGAAGTAGAATGAGGGAATACTGCGACGATGGGATCTGGGTAACGCGCCGAGAGATGTAAACGCGCTCGAAGCGCGTTCCCCGGAGAATGATTTAGAGTGAAACGCCACAGAAGAGTCCGGTGGCCTCGAGTCCTTCGGTATTGAGAAAGGCATAGTAAACTGGCGCGCGCGGAGGCGTCTTCGGTGGTCGTTGACTGATGTCGAGCATGATTATGAAGAGTGTGCTTTTTTGAGTTCTTCCAAGCGTCAAATTCAGGGTCTCGGTCATGTCACGATCATCGAACAGTTATCTGTTCGTTCCTGACATCCAATCAGCGTTGCGTCTAGCCCATTCGAACATTCGAACGAGAGTCCAGTTGCATGTTGTCATTGGTATTCCACAAACGTTGAAACGCTGCATCGGGACTCCAGAGACCAAAAGCCAAGCCTAGGTCTGTTATTGTATCTGTTCCACCTCTTCCCTTGGTTCGCACAAGTCCTGATCTTTCCGACGTTGCGGCCGATGGTCCATTATATTATGTCTCACCTGAAAAACGGGGAGAAGCTCATGAGAGAGGTAAAGAACCCGGTTGATCAACTTCACCATTCAATGTATACTTACACCACAGACCGGCATTGATCTTGGGACGATGTCGGAGAACAATGACAATCGATGTACTGGTACGACCTTGTGATTTTGTAGTTGCGATGTCGAAATCAAACCCGATCAGCCAATCGTTTCAACATCGTTTCGACTCACTGAGGTAAAATCGACGTCGAAGAGGTCAAGTCGGTTCTTGATCATTGCAATATCAATATGCCCTCACTATCAAATCTCACCGACATCTACCTAGGCTATTTTCATTGTGAAACTCTACCCAAATAGATGTATTAATGATTGATCCTACTGCTCATGTTCGCTGTTGAACGAACTCATGACAAACGTTGAAATGATGAAATATCTGGCTCGTGAATCACCCAGAAAAGGACATCCAATTGACCAAATCTCTCACATTCAGGCAACAGAAATACTCAGAATAAACAGCTCAATTCATCTCATACACACTGCACACGACTATACAATTGATATACACGACCCTCATTTCCGCGATGGACAGGTTCACTGTGAGTTCTCGGGCCCAAGGCTGTCCTCGTGGCCGTCTCGTTCATCATCGCCCTCGCCCGGGGCCTCGTCATCACTATCACCATCACGTTCTGCTGTCGCGCGCTTGCGCTTGGAAGCCTTCTTCGAGCACCACTGTATTTGAGGAGCCAGAGCGGAGAGCTTCTGTAGCCATTTAGGATCACCCAAGCCCACCGGGTTTCCAAGCTTGATGTTTTCGGCGGGTTCTCCGTAGGCCTCAACATCATCCGTGTAGTTCAGGTCAAGAGCGCTGTATAATGAGATTC
The DNA here is from genome assembly GCA_036872995.1 of Hymenopellis raphanipes. Taxonomy (NCBI): domain Eukaryota; kingdom Fungi; phylum Basidiomycota; class Agaricomycetes; order Agaricales; family Physalacriaceae; genus Hymenopellis; species Hymenopellis raphanipes. The sequence goes on from JAYMDG010000019.1 coordinate 885,569, forward strand.
AGGATTTACCGACGAAGAGATCACTGAGAAGACATACATTACAAATGCTTCTGGGCCTGAGCCTCGAAGCTCCTCAAGTCCTTCGTCCACCTTGCCCCAGAATTCAGAATTTGAATGATCATATGTGAGATGTGTGCGCTGGAGGCTGAAGTAAGCTTTGAAGTTCACCAAGAAACCGTTACTTACAATGTAAGCAATGCGCATATAAAGTCCAAGGGTGGCGTTGACATATGCGCTCTTCTTGAGGATATCTTCGGCGAGGGTGGCGATGTCAGTCCTTTCGCTCATCGACTCTTTCACCTGTGCAGGCTCAATCATCATGAGAATGGCAAACAAGACGAGACGTACAAGCTTCTTGATTACATTTCGATTCAAACTGAATTCGCGTCCCACAAACGCGTTGAGTGCAACGCACTGATCGCTGTCGGAGATTGACGGCAGTTCCTTCGTTTTACTGGCACGCATTGCGTCCTAATCATGATCAGATGGAAATTAGAGATATAATAGTGTCCGACGCACAATAACACAGCTCTCCACCGTACCGGAATAATACTGAATGTTCGGGAGTAAGAGAAGTGCCCAAATAAAGCGGCGAATTGTCTTCTGCTGCAAATGTCAGAGCATCATCATCAAGATTGCTGAAACGCACCGCGAGACTGCTTGATGGTGTCCAGTTACTGATCCGTTCTTCGAGACTCTTCCTCATGATGTCTTTGAGTTCCAAAGTATGCAGAAATTGTAAGACGCCGCGTTCTTCGTAACTTGGAGTCTGTGAATGTGTATTAGAGAAGTTAAGAGGGAATACAAATAACACACCTCGAGGTATCGCTTGAACTCGGCTTCACTCTCATCCTCCAATTTGACGCGCTTGAGCGCACGTTCACCGAAGGCCTGTAACGCCATCTGCGAAGCAGCTGAGGCTTGATTGCGAAGGACAAGTGCGCCCGCTGAGTTGATATTGAATGGGTCGGGTGTCGGCGATTCACTGGATGGGGTGTTCGGCTCCCTGTTTGATGGACCAGGCGTCACTTGGAGATTTCGTCGGGCTTCCTCCTCGATTTCGCGTTGGCGGCGGAGAGTGCGCTGGAGGAGAGATTCAGAAGCAGAAGCCATGAGGATGTAAGAATGGTGAGAGGAAGGGAGCGATTGTGCTCACCTTTTATACTATTTTGACGCGGTCCACAGTGGCCATTGTCGTGGTAGCCGATCAAGTCCCAAAAAGGTAACACCGTCCACCGTGTCTGTATTCAACAATGACAATGGCAGTTCTGTGACGGCTAGACAAGCCACAACAAACATGTTAATCTGTGACTGCTTTTAAACTTGTACTTGACATTCTTCTCTAATCTCAGTTATGCCTGCACCGCCGTGGCAACCACCCGCTGGTGCGTTCTGAAATTATTGCCTCTGGAATTGACAGAGCTGAGGACTTTTATTAGATATTCTTGCATTCCTCGAATACTCGAAGGATGGCAAGCAGGTTCGATGCAAAATATGCCAAGGCGAAGGGAAATCAGGTCTTGGACGTTGGATCCTCCGAAAACAACTCAAACCGCATCTTGCAAGTCCTACTCACGCGACGTGCCAGGCAAACTATACAGAACGCGAGAGAGTACGCGCTGAACATGATGCCCAACTCTCGGAGGCATACAGATCAGCATCTATTCGCGATTTACCCATGTTTCCTCCGCCTAATACATCATATGCCCCTCCTATGTTTCCTGCCACGCCGCCAGTCCCCGATGTCAGTTTAGACGAGGATGATCATATTGTTGAACTGTGTAATATCACGCAGATGATTGATGAGCTGGGCCAAGCAACGGGCGAATCAGATACGTGCTCACAAGATGCTCGGTCTCTGATTCAGCAGCAGTTCGAGGCGCTGCTACAGTCGGCACTGGACGATGCGCGTCTTGAACCAAATGACTCTGAAGATCCGTTTATGGGTGATGAAATGCCAAAGGATGTCCTGGAAGATGATGATGATGATGACGACGACGATTTGTGCTGTGATCTTTCGCTTCTGGAGCTTTCGGATTATCAGCCTTATCCAAACAAGACGGTCAGTCGTTTTGATAAACTGTTAACTTAATTTAACTCTTCAACAATAGACTGCACTTCTAGATGTCATGGACAACCTACCACGCTGCCGCTTCTCGGGCGCTCAGATGTCCCTCATACTGCATTTCGCGAAAGCCCTTGGTGCACCGGATGTACCATCATTGAAAGGTCTTCGGAAAATTCAAAAGACACTGCGCTCCAGCTGTGGTCCAACACCCGTCAAAGCAACCTCCGACCTAGGCAACATTTTTTATCTTAACGATATTCGCGACACCATTGCTCGTGACTTTTCCAACCCTCTTGTCGCGCCTCATTTGCAGCTGTACCCCGAAGAAGCCGATGGCCCGATCTCAGAAACATGGCAGGCCGAACGTTGGAAGGAATATACACCTTCGCAGCTCACTCCCATGTTTTCGAAAGGCTTCAAGCGGTTTTGGATCGAAGAACTTGCTCAGCTCAAGGATGGGTCCTATGTCATTCCACACACATGGATTATTCGCCATGGCGTCTTATGTTCCGATGTTTCTAATGTGGTCTTTACGTCCAATGGATGGAAGATTACAGGTGTCGAGCGCTCGATTGAAGCTAATGATCTCGAGTATGACTACATCGAGATCATTTCTCGTACTGGCAATTCGACGTTAGAGTGGGTTGAGGGATCGAATGTTTCTCCCATGCCCAATGAAATGCGAAAGCTGGTGGAGGACGACGAAGACCTGTTCGTGGTCATGGTCTCGCCTTGGGCCGACGACGTCTCTGGGAACAAATCCAAGCAGTACAATAAACATATGAATATGTATGCTGGCAACGGTTGTCTTTCTGGACGTCTCTTACAGCAAGAATTCCACGTTCATTATATATCCACCTCTCCACACGCATCATCACACGAACAGTTTACGACATTTCGGAAGCATGTCCAAGAAACAGAGACTAACCCGATTAAATCCTTCAACGCAGTCACGAAGCGGTCTTGTCGGGTGATTATTCGTACACCTGGGCTTCCTGCAGACAACCCCCAACAGTCCGAAGAGGCGTCTCACATGGGCAGTAATGCAAACTTTCCGTGTCGAAAGTGCCATTGGGGCGGCACAGGTGTTGTCAAGGAATCGGATGATGGCTTTCACACCTGTCATTTGGCTGGTGTTGCTCGCGATGCAGAGGAAATCCGAGCGTCACTGCAGCAACAACTCAAGCTATCAATGCTGGGTGATAAGAAGCCGATCGAAGTTCTGCAGCGAGAATCAGGCACGAAGGACAAAATCACTCAGCATTGGATAGAGAAAATCCTCGCGAAAGTTAAGGAGATGCAATCTGCAGATCCACGTCGAACTCCAGAAGATATCGCCGCGGAAATACAAACATGGCTTGATCAACAGCCTGGCGAGAAGATGAACCCACTTCTGAATCTCGCAGGCCTTGATCCATCTCAGGATACACCGGTGGAGCTTCTTCACACAATTCTCCTTGGAGTTATCAAGTATATCTGGCATCTCCTGAACACCAGTCAATGGTCAGACGACGATCGACGTCTCCTCGCAATACGACTGCAATCCACAGACCTTAGTGGCCTCACTGTTCCTCCGCTTCGTGCATCCTACATGATTCAGTACAAAAACAACCTTATCGGAAAGCATTTCAAAACCTTAATGCAGATCCTCGCTTTTCATGTTCACGGAATAACCACACCCGAACAGTTTGCACTTATCAAGGCAGCTGGCGATCTTGGAGCACGTCTGTGGGTTCCGTCCATTAATAACATGGATGAATATCTCGCAGAGTTGAAGATTGCCATTGCGAATGTTCTTGACGCCTTCGACGCAGTCGATCCTTTGCGCATCCTCACGAAAATCAAGCTTCATCTTCTGGTTCATATCCCAGATGATATTCGTCGTTTTGGACCTGCAATCAGATTCTCCACTGAGATTTACGAGGCGTACAATGCAGTGTTTCGAATGTGCTCTGTGTACAGTAACCACCAAGGCCCAAGTCGTGACATTTCCAACAAATTTGCATCTCTGGAGCGCGTTAAACACATTCTCTCAGGCGGTTACTGGTGGGATATGACTCACAAAGTGTGGAGACAAGCAGGCAGTGGTGTTCGTAACATTCTGCTGAAAGATCCCATCTTTCAGCGACACTTGGGCTGGGTATCTCCAGCAGTATCAGCGCCGGGCACGATTAAGCCTTTTTCACTCAAGAGACACGCAGCCATTAGTCTCTCCTAGACAGACTACGAACACATGACGAACAAGTAAGTATGTGTAAGTAGTCTGTTAGTGATCGCGCCCTGCTTGTGTGCAGCCTGCCGGATTATGTAAACATCCCATTTGAGAAAACCGGGCTCGACGTGTTTTGTTCGTGTCTGCATGTGTATCCAGTTCAGTAAGTCAAGAAGGCTATGCAAGTACATGAAATATCAGTCTTAGGTAGCTCAAGTGAGCTGAACAGTTTGAAATAAAGCCAAATGTGCATTCCCCACCTGTGTGGCTGTGCACAGACTCGGCAATGCTAATATCGACTTACTGACGGTTGCCGCCGTATTCAGGCAATCCAAAGATGTACCTGCAATGATTTATTGCTTGAGAGCAGTCAAAATTATGAGTACATGCTAAACGACACGTCAATTACATGTAGGGTGCGTGGCCGAATTGGGATGTTTACATAATCCGGCAGGCTGCACACAAGCGGGGCGCGATTACTCAAGGACTACGCAGCCATTGAGTGGCACAACAGCCGCGCTTCGTCATCTCGCGGCACTAGCGAAGCTGTGTCAGTAACAGACTGCATGTGGAGATATGGGCAAACACTTACAGCAGTCAGTGGAGACAAAGTCCGTACGGGCTCCTGGGTGTTCGCCGCAGATTCTTCGGGGAAAACTGTTATTGGACGCATTGCGGAGCTCTTGGTATCGGGAGACCAGCAGCTTGTGACTCTTGAACGATTCCTATGCTCCGACATGCGTCATCCTGAATTTGGCTGGCCTGTGCTGAAGCGTCCGAGTGGAGAGGATATCACCCGCGACCAGATACAATCGTTTCTCGTCTTGAAATCCTCAGCAGTCCAATTCGTCTTCTCTGCCCTTCACGACTGCAGAAAGGGAAATTGTCAGCCTACAATTGTCGAGAAAGAGATGCAGGAGCACGAGAAAACGGATCGCGATACATATCTCATTTCGCACAGTGACGATGATCACTTTGTGATCAACATGTGTGGACTGCACAATTTCAGCGAATTGTATCGGGCTCTTCCCCAAGAACTCACCAAGCTGAAGCCTCTTTTCGAGCACCGAATCGAGTTCCACAAGGAAGCTGCTGCCAAAGCACGAAATGCGCGTAACAAGAAACGGAAAAAGACTGCGGATAAGCGACGAGCCACGGCAGCAGAGAAGAGGCAAAATGCAGAGGCAGCGGTGGTAGAGGCCTTAGAAGCGGAGGCAGCGGCAGCAAGGGCAGAGGTGAATGAGGAGGAAGAGGAGGTGATGGAAGAAGAGGATGCCGCCGTCATTGCCTATTCAGATTCGGATTCAGAGGCCGAAACCGTTGACTGGGATGGTGATGGTGATGACGGGGATGACGAATTTATACCTGGTAGGAATGTCAGGGCACGGGCACCACGAAAACAACCTGCAAGGAAGAGGAAGAGAAAGTAAAGATAGTAGAAATTGAGACAGATCTTTGTTGAACAAGTCTGACATTTGAGACATGAAGTCTGAAAGCAAATGACGCACTTCGACCTCCCGATCCCCCTTGATCGGGAGGTCGAAGTGCGTCATTCGCTGCAGCGGTTGGTAGCTGGCGAGTTCGAGGTAACATCGTCGTATGACCTCAGGTCGACATCGAAGGAGAACACAAAATGATTCACGTGGTACATTGACCCGATCTCGATCGGCAGGCATCAATACAATGTCAATGTGGACTCAAAACGACGTAACCCGATAACCTCTTCATGACTTCAAACGATGATCTCGCCTTGAAATCAAACCGGGTTTGTGGTGTAGCACCTTAGTGCAGTTCAATATGGCATCTGCGGCTGATGGTCTTCGATTCCAACTCGCGCTCGAGAAGACCGCATTAATATTGAACAGCGGCCCAAAAGGGGGACACAGATTTAGTACTCGATGTTCCTAGATATCTGAAGCTATTGCAGTGCTTGCTCTCGAACGCGACGAACCCATCTCGGATCCACCACCCGTAACTGCTCTGCTGAAAGCCGTTCCGACGTGCACTACTGAGCAGGCCTTTCATAAACCATAACGTGAGACGTGCACTGAAATTTCCGGTAAGATCACGGGCATCGTGGCGAAGACAATGTACGTGTGCTATACTTAGCCGTCATTGGATAACACTCGGCCTTCTCTTCTTGAACCACAGAAATCACTGAAAAGTTAGATAAAGACCTGGACAAAATTTAATTCTAATACAAACGACAGGAAACGAAAAAAGACAGCTGTTCCAGACCATGAGTACAAAGTTTACACAACACTTCGGACTGCGAAGTGAGTAGGTCATTTTAAGAAACGAGACCAGACAAGTGTGGGAATGGGAAGCCTTTGAGAAGAGTGTGGAGCCCTACTCGATGCCTTTTGGGCTTTCCCAAGGTCAGTTGCGGTAATGGGATGGGCGGCGTGGCCGGAGAAGAGTCGTCCTCTGAGGAAAACGTCGTCGACGCCTCGAGTTTGGGAAGGGCCATGCTTGGGAGCCTCTGTCGAGCAGGCGGTCGACGACGTGGCGAATGAGACGAGGAAAAAACTGCCGACAGCGTGTCGAGTTCAATGGAGAACTCGGGGTCTCTGACATGCAGTTCAAAATCGAGGACTTCCAGAAATTCGCGTTCTATACGACCGATGTCGCGTCTGGAAAAGAATCCAGAGCATGCTGCCCAGTCGGAATTTTTGAGGGAGGAATCGTTGAGATACTAATGGGATTAGTGGTGAGAAAAGAGGTTGAGAAAAGTGGCACCTTGGATGCGACTATTAGAGCACCGAGGAAGACTCGTTCAAGCGCCCATTCGTCAACAGGGATGCGTAGATGTGGCTTGGACCGTGTCACGTAGACGAGCGTAGTCAAGATGACTGACATGGTCACATCTGCCTCTGAAAGAACGTTTACGACGAACGCCGTGAACTTGGGGTGCCTTCGGAGACAAGACGGGAGCTGGCTGGATGGATTTGGTGGGGAGCTCATCAAGCCAATATCTACAGCTTCTGAGACGCGATTAACAAGGTGATCTGCAGTGAGCGTTAGTCTTTCGAACTGGTTGGATACAGTCAACATACCAACTACTGGTTGGGTGATTCTGTGGCGCATCAGTCTCTCAAACGCGCCTTCATTTGAAGCTTGGAGCGCCAGCGGAGCGAAATGGACTGAGAGACTGTCAGATGAGCCAGATTCCGAGGACGATGAAGAGGACTTCATGATGTTTCTGGCCAAGGAGAAAATTTTCGACCGAAGTTTATTCAAAGTGTTGTACGTGGGTTCCGAGACGCGGGTGCTTTGAAAGAAATCTGCGTCACCTAAGACGCGAAAAACTGTATGCCCAAGACCGACGGCGGAACGGAGCAACTTATTAGAGTATCATCCGGAGAGATTTGAGACCATGGAATCATTTTAAATGAGCCGAGGCTCGAAAGGAGCGGGCTTTGCTGTGAAAAGTAAGGGCGCGTGCCAGGGGAGCGCGTCATAGGCTCATTGAGCGCATTCAATCTGAATTAGGGTTGTTGCGGAGTCTGGGGTTTGTCAGCAACTGATGGCCGCCGAACCCTAACCCTAGCTCCTGCTCACTGTTCTTTCTACCATGAAGTGGCAGGAGAGAGACGACGCTGGTTGTCTCTATCAGGTCGAAATATCATCAAAAGAGGTATACATTTTTTCTGAAAACCAGAATCATGTTTTTCTAATTGAGTATTCCAGGCGAAAAAGTCAACGACAACCAATAATAATAATGCTCCACGTGTCCCTCTGGTCGATTTGTTTGCAAAAGTGTTCCTCCCAGCTGGATACCCTGATACTGTTACTCCTGGTCAGTATTTTTAGTTTTGTGTCTTTCTAATATGAAGTCAATGCAGACTACCTACGGTCATTCAGATCATACAAGCTGCATCTTCAACTAATACTGGTTTAGATACCAAATATTCAATGCTTTGCAAGCCTTCTGTAACTCCCTGGCAAGCCTTTTATCTTCCAGAGCTGTCCTAGAAGGTACACCTCTTTTGAACTGACGGCAAGATCTAATACATAATGTACAGGTTTTGGTGTTGGTGACGCGAACGCTTCCGCGACAAACGCGCTTCTCATCACTGTCCTGCAAGACGTCTTCAGCCGATTGACGAGTACGTTCTTATTAACCAACGATCTCCTTTTTTCACCCACTTTCGCCAGCTATAATATCCGCGTACTTCGTGGGCACGTCTCTTGTACCCGAATCCAAGACCTACCGCCTTCTTGCTGATATCCTCAACGATGCTGCTATCATTCTTGATACGTTAACGCCGCATGTTCCCACTTTCCGTGTTCCCATGCTCTGCCTCAGTGCCTCTCTTCGTTCGCTTTGTGGAATCGCAGCAGGAGGCTCAAAGGCGGCCATAGCTGTGCACTTCGCACGCAACGGTGATTTAGGCGATCTAAATGCGAAAGACGCAAGCAAGGAAACAGTCTTAGGCCTGGCGGGCATGCTTGTACGTGTATGAACCATGATTCTTTTCTCCCCCGCCGATGCCTTGAGTTTAGATTGGTACCTGGGTGATACCACAAATCACTACTGCGAGGGCGACGTACACGCTACTCGTCATCCTCGTGTCGACGCATATTTTGCTCAACTACATCGGAATTCGTGGCCTCGCTCTTCGCACTCTGAACCGACAGCGCGCCACGCGCCTTTGGGATGGCTTCGTTACTTCTGGCTACACGATAGTTCGCTCTCCAGAGGATATATCCTCCGTCGAAAACCTGTTCTACTGGCACGAAGATCGTGTCATCTTTGCCGTGAACGGTGTCCCGGACCGTCGAGCGCTTAAGATCACGCACGAGGAGAAATATCTGCTGTGCATCGATCACACGGATACCGTGCATATTGTCCTCAAGGAGGGACACGGGCCTGTGGACCATCTGAAGGCTTGGGTTCACGCGTCAGGCGGCGAGCTAGACCATTTTGAGTCCTTTATAGAGGCACTGGAGCAGAAGGGATGGGTGGTTGGCGAGGGTGGGTTGGTGACTAGGCTGCCGAGACGCGTTGTAGTCGGTGGCAACCACAAGAAAGAAGAATAGACGTGACACTACTGTTTCGACGGGAGGAACGCGAATCGTCTGGCCTGTTGATTTCTGCATACAATTTTCCAGGGTCCATTGAATGAACGAGCGCTTATTTTGAGACTTTTTGTCAACGCCCACAACACCATCCACACTCACACGAGCGTCTAACGCTGCGCGGGAATCGTTGTCACATGTGGTCTGGGGTCTGGTTTGCCCTGGATGTGATTCTGAGGAACTGCTCAAAATATGCATAACGATAACTTTCACCTTTGCTATTCGCCATCGAAAGTGGTCTCGAGCCGAATTCGTGGGAGACTCGCAGGGGGAAGACTCTTAATAATAAATAGACTCTTATCTCGGTGTCTTTGTGTGTTGTGCCTATAGGCTATCAAACCTTCAAGCTTGCACGCCAATCTCCAACTTCGATAACCGACGCACTCCGCGCTCGATGATCTAGGTACCGAATGGGTGCTATTTGATCTTTCAACGTTCCGTTCCGTTCTATGTGTTGGGCCCGCCGCCTTCGTCAGTCCGCTCTCTACTGGGTACAGCGCAACGCGATACCGCATTGATGGGTCTACGCAGCTTTCGTGATAAAGAAGATAGGTCACTAGCCCTTTGCAGCATGTGCCTCACAGGTACGCGTTAAGCGCCCAACTTAAGCGCCCGAGATAAAGGGGGCTTATCTTTCTCACATCAAAACTATTAAGAGCTGAGAATAATGTTTGGGAAAACTAGGATCGTCTCCTGCTCGTGTCCGAGTCGCGCTTAGACATGCGTTCCTTCTTCGTATCCCCGCCGCACGTTGAACTCGCGTCAGCCAAAGTGCCCGTCGTGACAGATGAAGAGAAAGGACGCGAAGTGACTGCCGTTGTGGCGGAAGTGACGGATGTTGTGGATCCACCGCCCGGTGTACTCAAGTAAGTGTTTGTTAAGGGTGATATCAAACAATAGCTAAGAACGCTTACCGGTCGATAGATTCTTGGCCATGCGCAAGGCAAATCCACACAACTATGTATCGATCTTCATGTTAAGTTTCTAAGTAGGTAATGTCCAAGCGCGGTCTCTGGATGCTCTGGATTGGTCTCGGTATCATGTACTTCACGTTCGAGTTTGACAACGTCGTGAGTATCTGATCTTTCTCGTGCTTTCTCTCAATATTTTGACCGACATCCAAACCCAAGTGTGTCTGGCAATATCTACCCTACGCGACCTCTTCATTTGGACATCACTCCCTTCTGAGTGCTGTCACCGTCGCTGGATCAACCATATCTTCCGGTACGTCCTAATGCGTGTTGCGTGTAGGCGCACCCATGACGCCGTACATCTAGTTGGAAAACCCGTGTTTAGTAAATTGGCCGATACGATTGGACGCGGCGAGAGTTTCATCGTAAGACACTATTGCTTGACTATTGTCGCCACATTGAACGTTTAGAACTAGCTCTGCGTTATCTTTTATGAGCTTGGTTACTTGATGATGAGTCAGAGTCCCACCCTTGGCGTTTACGCAGGCGGTTATGTGTGTTTCCATCATGAAACTCGTGATGTCTGGTGTTGACCTGTACTCCCACACAGGTTTTCTACTGTCTGGGTCAAAGTGGTACCCAGATCTTGTCCGTCATCCTGATTGCCGATGTAACTTCGGTCAAGTGCGTACATCGTTGTTACTCCAGCCTACCCTCCTTATCATTCCCTTCGGCAGGTGGCGATCTTTCGCGACGTCTGCTGTATTCAGTTAGTCAACAACCCATACAGTTTTCAAGATTGTAGCTTATCCATTCCTAGTTTCGTACATCGTCTGCGTATGGATATCCTCAGAGACCGTCAGCAGCATGCTTCTACACTCGACTTGGAGGTCTGCTACTTTTGCTTGTCATCACTTCTGGATCTTACACTATACAGATGGGGTGTTCGGATGATGATATTCATCATGCCCGTTGGAACAGCATGGATTGTGACTACCATATTTGCTGGGGAACACAAGGCGCACAAAGCTGGAATACTCCCCCGCCGCAAGCTCGATCTTAAGACAGCGCATACGACGGTCATAAAGTTCTTCTCCGACATTGATCTAGGAGGCATCTTCTTCCTCTCGGGTGGTTGCGCGTTCATTCTCGTTGCTCTCAGTTTGGCTGCAACCGTCCCACATGGGTGAGTGGGTTCGCATGAAGGGTCTTCTATATTGAACCATGTGGTGTAGATGGAAGAACGGTGGTATCATTGCTTCTCTGATTCTGGGACCCATATTCTTGGTGAGAGAAATCCCTCGTGAAGGAGGGCTGACTGTCTGATGGCTCCTGTAGATCATTCTACCCATGTAAGCGCTTCGCCTCAGTGGCCGCCGGGAATCCTGATCGCGTTCTAGTTACGAGAAGAAGGTGGCCAAGCATCCTCTCATTCCCAATCTATTCTGGAAGAATCGAGTCGTCATGCTCGCGGTCGTTGCTACATTCTTTGACGCGTTTGGCGCCGCAATCTCTTCCACCTACATGTAAGTGGCCGTCTCCATACCTTGGTGAGCTGCGACCGAATACCCGACAGGTACTCGTGGAGTACGTTATTCTGCGTTCCTATCAGCAGTAGGCACTAATCGCTCGTTCTATGGATAGTGGTTGTTACTCAAGCTTGGACCATAAAAGAGCTTACCGTAAGCGATCAACGTCCAAGATTCGTCTTTACCCTTGCTGATCTTTCTTGTAGTACTTCAACTATGCTGAATGGCGTGCGTGTCCTATTACATCGACCTGTTTCATCGTTTTGTTTGCTGACACGACCCAGAGGTGTCAACCTTATGCGGAATCATCGCCGGTGGGATCGCTGCGCTGAACTTGTCTTGAATCTACTCTTACTGTCCTCGTTCAGGTTTGTACATGCTCTACTTCAAGCGTTACAAGTGGTTACTTGTCTTTGGAAGCGCCGTCCGGTATGGAGTTCTCTTTGCATCTGCTTGACCTGAACCTGATTGTCTTCCAGTATACTCGCCTTCGGCTTACAGCTGGAATACCGTAAACCACAACAGTATGTTCAAGAATCATTTCCCTCGTAGCGGCATCTTATCTTCGAGCCAGAGCGCGAGGTCTGTTAGTCATGGTTCGCGTCTTGCAAGGTCTCGGCAGCGGCTTTGCTGGTCAGATCCTGGGTGCCATCTGCCAGTTCGAGGTGCTCCATGAACGTCGGTTCTCTTTAACTCAGTGTTATCAATTTCATGCTCAAGGTCTGCTTATTAGATCTGGCCTCGGTCATCGCATTCCAGCTATTATGGTCGTTCGTTGCGTCCGCCATCGGTGACGCGGTGGGTCAGTTCTAGTTGCTTCGAGTTGAAGAGGTCGTTTGTCGCTGATCGCAAATGTAGCTGGTGCAATGTGGACCAATCTTCTTCCTAGTCTGCTCCAGAAGCACTTGCCGACCACTCCTCAAGCGACTATTGACCAGGTGAAATCTGGTCATTACCCACAATAAGAGGCAACACTTATGATTTCGCTCCAGATATTCGGTGACATCACAAACCTTCCTGCATTCGGTACAGTCGTCAGGGATGGCATGGTAGCTGCATATATGTACGTCCTTTCCTTCGCGATTGGAGAAGTTGTTCTGACCAACAGCGTAGGGATATTATGAGGCGGTATGCACACTGCAGCAAACTCGCAGCTGAGCACTGACATATCGAACAGATTAACCATTGTCTCATTGGCGATCTCCATCGTCCCATTCTTGATGATCTTGACCCTCAAGAACAAAGCGCTCACAGACGCCCACTCCCGTACGCAATCTCGCTGGGCCTCAGCTCGGTTCACGGTCTAACCATGATTGTAGTTGCTATCATCAACCCGGCGGCCACGGAGGACAGAGACTTCGGCGTCCCCGCCCTCACTGCCAACAACCCTCCTGAAAAGGAATCGACAGACGAGAAGTCGTCAGCGAAAGATGAGAAATCGTCGTAATGCTTGTTCGTATGCAGAAGTTGCCACACCGACGTCATGACCTTGAAGAATATATCTAATTCCTACGACAACACTTGCCCAAATTGCGGCCGAACCAATACCATAAACACTACAAGACAGTCAATCAACATGGAAAACATCGTCAGGAAAAAACAACGCGGCTCACCCCAACCAAACGCACAAAAGCCAACGCAAACGTCGAATACAGTATGAACGCGAAAAAGTTGTTTCTCTTCGTCGCATGATGATCCTCAAACTCTTTAATCTTTTCCTTCGATATGTTGTCGTCCTCGATATTAAGCCATCCATTAATATTCTCAATCCCGACGGCCAAGATCCCATTCGTCAACATCCAAGCCGCGACAAGACGTGTCCGGAACGTTTTGTTCTCGTCATCCAGCGTGGGCTTCTCAATCTCGCCGGGCGAGGTGTCCTTGTGCAGCGCTCGAGTAACAGTCTCCTTAAACGCCGCGTCGATATCCTCTTGTATCCTATGCGTGTCTTCAACCTCGGGCTCGTCCGCTCCGAGCGTCGTCTTCGACTTGATAGCTGGAAGAGCGTCAGCCTTGTCGCTACCTTTCGTGCCCCACGACACCTGTAGAAGATGAGTATGTATATTAACGACAGTACGATGAACCTGACTGACATCGTGGAGGTTGCAAAAAGCGTAGACATTTAAAACATTGACGAAGCTTGGAGCCAAGCAGAGATACGGTATGAAGCTCGTGAACATATGCCAGGGGTCGTTCTGTACGGGAGGTTAACTTCTTGACATCGCCAAAGAAGAGCAGAGACCTTACGTAGAGGAAGGACGCGAAGAAATATATCCCAAAGGTGGATATCATGGCGGCAACGAGTGGCCCGATCGGCGGAGTAAAGAACGAGAGTGCGATCTCGCTCGGGGACTTGTGTTCTTGGAAAGCTTTCGGTATTTCCTGGGTAGGACGTCAAGGCCGAGCAAGTAATGCAATCAACGAGAGCGCACCTTAAAGGCAAGCGAGGTAAGCCAGAAGGAGCACACAAGAAGGTACACCGAAAGAACGGCGTAAACCCTGGAGAAATGTCAGTACAATGTGACGCACACTACAATAGACCTTCACTAACCATAGCGTCAGCGTGTACGCAAACCGCTCGCCCTTGGGTCTATTACCCAGCGCCAAAACAAACTGCAGCGATCATTGGCCAGAACCAGCATGCACGACAGAAGTCGCCTCACCTGCAAAACCAGGAATCCCAGATATAAGCACTTCAATCCAAAATTAATCCAATGGATCTATCGGCCGATGTCAACTCAGATCCAGTTTCCCAACAATCGACAAACCAGTATGATGCTTCCAAAAACGATGCCCTGTGACGGTAACAGGTCGATGATGATACTGAACGTGAGCCACAGATTGGCCAGAGCAAACCACGAGAAGATCAGCGAGAATCCGTTATACTGGAGAGAATCCATGAGTAGCGCCACATCGAAACGAAAGAAGCAACGTACAAGGCCCTGTATGTGGAAGAAGAACATCCGAAAGAACCCGTGTCCCGATCCATACAGCCTGTAAAAGTTCACAAGCGCGTACACACTCGCCGCAAACGAGCCATTCAACCATCGCCTCCTCTGCCCAATCAACTCCGCCGCACTCTCCGGCACGTCCGTCTCGGCTTTACTCGGCTTCACATACGTCAACGTCCATCGATCTCCCCTCTTCGCCACCAGCTCAAAGCACAGTATACGATCCTCAGCTTGAAAAGAAAGCAGTAATGAGTCCCACGACTGGCTCGGAATAGGACTGAGACACACCTAAGAACATGTTCTTCTCAAATATGGACATGCCATTGATACCTTTGTCGCCCAGGCGGTCGGCGAGGGAGTGGTCACCATGGAAATACTGTTCCAGTGGTCGACCAAGTACAGCCCTAAGTACAAACGATCAGGCTTTCTCCATGGATAATAATCAAAGCGGGTGACAAACCGGTAACGATAAGCACTGAACGCGCCTGGCAGAACGGAGACGTAACCAAAGCTGCTTTCGAGAGGTTTATCTGCTGAGAGATTAATTTGAGGCGATATGAATACGGCGACACCGCTGACCAAGGATGTTTGACATCTTGTACTCGAAGTTTTGAGCCGCCACGAGGGGATTGAGCAGCTTCTTTCCTCCTTTGATCATGGCGTGTATTTCGCCACAACACCCGCCAAGATGTTTGTCGTTGTAAAAGGCTTCCCAGAGGTAGTACAACGACTTGCGCCCGGGCTTCGTGCCTGCGTCAATAAGGATGCATACTTCCGGCTGTGAACGTGCAGTTGTTAAAATGTTGCGGTATGGCGAAGTGGAAACCCCCACTCACGTTCAACATGCGTCCAATGGCGTTGAATAACCAACGATGAGAGTTAATCTTTTTCTGGTTCTGCGCCTTCAGGACAAAAATGATTTGAACAGGAACTAAATTCGCTGGATCGTGCTCTTGAGGAAGGACCAAGGTTGGTTTGTGGTCTATCGAGAGCTGAGTGGTATACTTAAAGCAGCCGTAAGAACATTTCACATACACCAGAATGGAATGATATCACCTCGAATATATGGGCAACAGTGGACTTCCCGTCGACTTGTCGCTTCATGACACCATCTTGATAGACTCCGACAGTCGCAAGGACGTCAAGCACGCTTTTATCCATGGCTTCTAGGCCATCGACGACCAGCGCCACCACGATCTTCTGCCATCCAGGGGATCCGTTCTCGGCTTGAGTGCGCCAATATTTCGATTTCTTCGTTTTACATATGTCGCGAACGTTCAACATCACGCCATGCAGAGTCCGGGCATAAAGAGTCTTGTCTTCGTTGTAGGATGTGACAGCCACTAGGATCTCGGTCTGTCGTTGATACAGCTTTGTGCGTAAGGACCAGCCGTTCGCTTCCGTAAAGTCATCAGGATCACACGTCGCCGCTGTATATCTCATATGCCTAGGCAGCGTGTTAGCGAAAGTGACGAGGATGAGAGCAAGCACGCACGAAAACTCGGTTGTTCGTGCAGCAGTATATTGCGCCTCCATAGCATTATGTATGGCAGTCGGAACCCGATACTCTGCGATGAAGTTTCCGTGAGTTAACTTCACGCGACGCGTTACTCCGCGTTTGATCGTCTGGCGATGCCTCCAGCCTGTGTTGACCGACATGACCGACTCGCGGCCATCTGGGGGCACATAAGGAGACCGCAAGATTCCGCTCATTCTGTCTTGCAATGAGTACCGCTATTCGTCATAAGGAATAAGTATGGACTTGCCGCACTGGATAAGAGAAGTTTTGGCCAAAGTTCTCGCCCGAATTCAGCGGGACCTTCTCCATAGGATCATCGTCCCCTTCTAATGTGATTCCAGAGGGCGGGGCAAAAGATCTTTCGTATCGTCTTACAGCAGCAGCCAAGTTTGGCTCTGCATACTCCCCATGGCTCCCGCTACTCTCAGATTCTGATGAGAACTGTGTCAACGACCCGGAGGTGTTTGATGAGATGGACGATTGCGGCGTATGCGTCCTCGAATTGGTCATTGACTCGGACAGGCCAGCTGTCGGCAGCGATGTTTGGGGTGGGGGGTGTAGAGCGTCAAGCTCGTAGCAAGAAAATCCAGCTCCGTCCGTATCCGCGCCTGCATATATAGCCTTTGTGAGCGGTATCGCGACGGCTACCAAGTCCCGGCTGATGCTCCAGGTCGGTCGTAACGGTCGCGCGCATCACTGATATCAATTGCTGGGTAACGTGTACAGCTTGTTCATATCCTCTAGAAGCATCGAATGCGAATGGACTGACTTCTGTTCACCGATTCCTTTATGTTCGGTGAGATTCGCTGTTGGTGAGGAGTGTTGGGGCTGCAACGAGACAAGTAGGATTAAGTCCAAAGGGCCTCCTGGTCTCCTCAGGCAAACCCTTTCCTTTTTAAGGGTGTTTTGGGCAGGATATGAAGAGCGTTAGAACAGAACGGCATGCCGCCCAAGAGGTTCGATCTAAAATCGCCTCTTTTGAAAACTTTCTGTCAGGTAGTCATTGACCAACCCTCGACGATTTTTCGCCCCAAGCATCCATTTTGGGGCCCAAATTGACTTTGGAAACTGACATTCCAGCCGACGACCAGCAGGGCGGTGCGTACGCAGGACCGACTGCACCACTTGGTTGAGGTAGACCACGTTCGGAGCGTCGCGTCGGGCGCAGGTCGGTTTGTGACGAAAGGTGTCTGACAATCTGACCGAGTGCGTTAACCTAAGCTTGGCGAGGCTTTCTGTACCACTAACTATTCATGTGCGACAAAATAACGGACCTTCAGCCCATTTTTGCCTCAAATGTATGTCAGAAAATCAAACATCTTGGGGGTTATGTCGGGGTCCTGTTAGAACGACAAATTGAGAGGAACACCATGCCACATGGTGGCCGAAAGCAAAGTGCCGATGAGCGCGTGAAGATGCTCATACACGGTCGCACAAAGTTCATAAAGGCGGTGTTCGATATTACGGAGTCGGAGCGCTGCTACGATGAGAACTGCATCACCGTCGTGCAGTCGGCCTGGATCAGACTATTATGCTTGCGTTGCTCATGTTTGGTACGGGCCTCAATCTCCAAGCCCTAACCCTAGTTGCACCTTGGACGCCACGGTCATCCACCTTGCATCTATCAACTGTGAGGCTCCAGAACTACCATTGTGAGCTGAGACACCGCTATAGCTGACTACTTGACTCGTACTTCTCTTTATGACACTGCTTGTCAAATCGTGCTTTCCTTGGTTCTCCTTGAATGCGTCCTCGACGCTCCAAGATGCAAAACGCAGCTACCAAAGGACGTTGCTGGCACAGATGCGCCTCAGAAATCCTGGAAATGCACTCTTCGTCACATTCGAGTTTGGGACCATTCAGAAGACCAGCCTCAAAGATGTTCCGCTTGACGTCTTGTTTGAGGTGCGCTGACCTTGCCCCCTGAACCTGACTCAAGCTAAAATGAGTACTCTAGCCCAGCTCCCGCGACGGGATTTAAATGCACTTCTGATACTCTTCTGATTCTGTTGGTGATGACGTCGAGTTTAATTGCCTTCTTCCGAATTCAACGCCACCCTTCGGCTCCGTCTGATGTACCAGGATAAACAAAGGATCTCGTTCAGCACGGTCGTGTCATGTCAATGACTCTCGACAAAGATTGGCCCCCCAGATTCGCTCGAGCAACAGCTAAGTCGCCTGCCAAGTTCGTGCCTATCATTACCGCTGCCGAGTCGATCCTCATTTGAAGCTGCAGCAACCGCAAGTCGTCGTCGTGGAATGGCTTATGACATTCCCAGCCCTCTGGCACGCGTTCTTTCAGTACTCCGTATGCTTACGTCGACAATGATATAGAGATGTTTTCAGCATGTTGGCAGTTCTAAATCTTCTGATCTAAATATAATAGAGTTCAACCATCTTCTTCTGGAGATTTCCAAACAGGTCTCTGAATACTACGCCGTCGTTTCTGTAGTCCAAGAGGTGACCGGTGACCGTCAACCCATCGCAAAATCGGGTACACACATCTGGGCGCGTGGAAGTCGCGTGTTGCGACGCACGAGCCTCGTCTGGGGCCTTTCGCTGTCGCCGCTAGCTCTCTACTCCTCCTCTGACTTGGTGTGGGGCATTCCTGGAGGTAGAAGGATCTTTGTAGACGCCACAAGTTTTCCTGAATTGTCTGGTAGGCACTGGTTGTTCGATAACGTTTCTCGGCCTTACTATCTGCCCAGCAGTGAGGTGACACATGAGACGTCTTTCGAGATTCAATCCCCATTACGAAGGTGTCGGCGGAGGGCAGTGATAAACGATAAACGCTGGTGCTAATAGTCAACAAAAAAAAAGTTGGAACGACCGGCGCGCGCCATGCTGAGACATGCATGTGCACCCGATTTTACGATCCGTCACCTCTTGCCTCTGGAAGATGGTTGAAGCATCAGTAGGCAGTGTCGCCGCGGCGCTGTGTGTGTCAACCTCTATAAGTAGCCTTTGCGACTTGCAGATTCTCGCCTGGTCCCTCATGTTTAATCTGATCGAGATCCCAATTCAAAGCTGGTCGTCGTTGAATGGCTTATGGCGTTCCCAGCTGTGTGGTATACTTCTTGAAGCGTGTGCTGGAGTTTCCCGTCATATAATTATTCCTTGTCTTGGGCTTCTTGCCGGTGGGACAGAGCTCATGATTGCTTTCTGTCAAGTCATGAACGTGCTCTTTGCATCGTTCGCTCCTCGTTTTTTTGGAATGACGGCAAGGGCTAAGCGCCCATTCTGACTCGGGTTAACATGCAGTTGGTACATTGGGCCTCCGATGTCAACCATCTTCTTCCGAATTCAACGCCACTATTCCCATCAACAAAAGGAGCCCTCTCGACTGGATAATTCCTGCTGGAAAGACTGCACGTTTCCTGTCGGGTGCAGTGGATAAATTCGCCTCCAGCCTCGCGCCTACGGCCAATTTGGTCCTAATTCAAAGCTGGAATGTCGTCAATGATATAGTTTTCGTGGTCTTGGGATATTTCTCTGCTTCGTAGGATGGAGCGCATGATGCATTCAATTCACTGCTCCTTGAACCTACCCAGTCTTTGGAATGACGGCAGGCCTGAGGCTTAAGCGCCCGTGCTGAACGTGTATTTATTCGGCGTGTATTGGGTTCTTTCTGAGAGGATAAAGCGCGAAACGTATCTGGGGAATCTACAATATTCCAGACCCCACTGATATCTACTCGAACTTTTACAGCCGACGATGGCCTTGCAGCTTATGCCTTACTACCCTCGCCAGACGTTGGGTACTACCCTGCCTCGAGTGGAATTCGAAGACAACCACCTTTTCACCGTCCGCAACGGATTTGAAGCTAGTAACTCGGCGCTAGTATACTTGAACAGCGCCGACTGCCCTCCCACCAACATCACTGTCCAGTCCGTGCTTCGGTTCCGGCTCGCCATCGTGGGTCGACCTTGGCGGGTGACTCGATCTAATCCCTTACCCCCATCCTTGCACTCACTATTGTACTAGCCTGCGACTCAAGTGGACCTCGCCCTACCCGGCGGCATCATCCTTCGCTTCAGCCAGGCTAGCGTCGGCTACTTCTTCGAGCAAAACCAGTTCATTCCGTCTAGCCTCTCTCAGCCAGCCCTACCTGCCCCCGCTGTGGATGAAGTGAAGATCGAGCTGAGAATGACAAACAAACAGGTGGTCATCTATGAGAATGACCGCCGGATCGGCGCCTCAGCCAGTATCCCAGAGGCCATCCCCTTCCGCTTTGTTTTCAATATCAGTTCAGCGGGCGCAGAGATGGGAATTAAGGTGGAAGATTGGAGCATTGTCAACATCGCTCTTGCTTGACTCAAGGTGGGCATTGCTTCGATGCTGAGAACAGACTCGGACTCATATTATTTTCTTTCTGCTTTCCTATCTTTTTATTTCAGGTTGTTCATCGTGTCTTCGCTTCAAGTTCCAGTTTGCTTCGGTTTTGTTTTTTTCCCACGCCATGTACTACTATTCGCAGTTGTCGTTGTTTCCAGGCTCGGTTTCTTGATTACTTACTCTGGATATTTCCGTTCCCGTATCTGTTTCCTAAATACTTCTTCTGTTCAGTGAAAGAAATACACTCGTCGAGTTAAGTATCGGTATTCTCCGCAGCGCCACATCGAACGAAATATGTCAGATAAGCACAATCACCCGGAAGCGTTCAGCTAAAGGCGCTGCAGATTCATGAAGTGCCTGCCTACCTTGAAACGCATCCAACATTATCCCCCAGATGACTGCTGCTGAGGAATTGCACACAATTCCGTACGTCAGGCAAATCTTAACTTGATCGCGATCCAAAAACAAAGATACGGAAAATAATTTTATGTATTCAGCGCGTAAGAGTTCGTCGAACAACATTCCAAAGGGTTTCCTGATTGCAGGTTTTATGGCGCTTCCCCAGTATTCCGGATCCGGAGGAAAAGACAGTGGGTTAGGAGAGGCCGGATCATGGTGGGAGTGTGATATATTCTCCTTCGCGCACTACGTCGTGCGTCTCAACGTGGGCGACCGCGTTGTGGGCACGAGTTCGTGCTGCGACCCGCATTGAGGCGTCAAGTCCATCGGCCTAGTAACGTTCGCATTCTTCCAATTCCAAAGTGTTCCAAATATTTTCGTCTGGCAAGAGACTGTCCAATGCGCACCAAACTCGGAGGTAGGCGCTGCATTTGCCTTGCTGACATCCGTCGATACTGAAAGGGGCAAGAATGAGAAGTGGAATGGAGCGTGCCATGCTCCTTCAATTAAGCATCTAAATCGATTAATGTAAGATATCTACTATTCCGTACTAAAACCAGACCATTCTACAGTACAATTAAAGGCCCACAGGCAGTTTCTTTGGGAGAAGAACAACCTTGCGGGTTTCCAGAATGTTCAAACCCTCCTTACCAAAGTAGCGCTCGCTCTAAGACAGTTGTCGGTCAAGATCGAAATGGTAGCACAACGGTGACTATACTTACTTCAAAGCTCCACTGATCATTGGCGCGAACCCAGTTACCCAAAGCCTCGGTATATGTTCTCACTTCGAAGTCGAGAGGACCTCCATACACAGGAATATTATTCCATGCCGTGAGAAACTTGGCGACCAGGTCGTCGTACAAGTTGGAGATCCACTGCATGGCACTGTGGATATCAAGATCCAGCTGGCGCATAACGATCGTAACGAGATTGTGTTCGTCATCGCCGCGAGATTGCCTACGCCGTAAATCAACACATCATGCATCAACTTTGAAAGGAATACGCACTCAACATTGTATGAATAGAGATCATTTCCAATCCACGCCATGTCGATGCTCAGCGCTGTGAGCTCCTTGATGACCGGGTCGTCCATGACCTTCTCTGGGAGGTTGAGGTGTATCTCGTTGATAACAATCGTAGACTTTACACCACAAGTGTCCCTGCGAATTTCAAAGTAGCTCTCAATGTCCCGGATACGGTTCGCGCTCCGGTCAACCGCCTGCTGCACGACAGAGTCGGTGTACAGCTGGAATGTGTCGATGAAGTGCTTCTGGGCTGTGGGTGTAGCGGTGCGGATGGCATTCAACCAGAACCTAGCGAGGGCGGTAGGTGTCAGGAAGGACGATGTAGATAGCATGGTGGAGAGGACATACGACCGTGTTACTTCCCCGCCAATCCATTCCCCTTCGGGACGGGGCTTGTGAGGGTCACGTAGAGCGTCCATGATACAGTCCATCTGGCGACGCGCAGTCTCAGCATCTGCAACATCAGAATGCTCGTCTATGATCCAGAACAAGTTCATTAAGTCGCAACCAATGCGGCATCCATCTAAAAAAGCAGTTCATCGGAAAAGAAACATCGCGTCCGAGATGCATACCTCTATTTAGGAGGGGATACCCAAGTGAAGCGACCAAGCCTTAAGACGGTAATAATGAGCCTACGTTCCATCAGCCACAGGACACATTCAACTTACCGACGTTCCAAAGGTTAAACACCTTTTGTGCCTTAGGACTGAAGGCCTTGAAGCCCTCGCACCATTCCTGCGACTCCTTCTTGCACTCCTCATAGAAAGGGTTAATGCGGCGAGGCCATGGCCAGTTCCTGAGTATGTCAGGGAGATGGAAGACGAGTTCGTTAGACATCGTATCAGGATGTGGGATGTGGGCGTATTAATGAGGGACAGAATGAGAGATTCAAACCTCGCGCCTGCCAATATACACCCCGATCCAATAATGCAACACATGGACTTCCACCTATCTGTCGCGTACTGTCATTATTTCGATTACATAGTGGAGTAGGGCCGAATCCGCCATATGCTTGTGCGGGCGGCGGGGAAGAATGCCTTGGACGTCGTCAAGCAGGATGTCAAAGATGGCTCGTCGCTATTGAGGTAAAGCTGCTCGATTATGAGATCTATATGAGCTCTTGGGGCAGTGGTGAATGAGTGGACACCCAATAATGCAACACATGAAATTGCACCTATCTGTCGCGTACTGTCATTACTTCAATTAGTGGGAGTCCCGCAGGACCGGATCCGCCATATGCCTGTGCGTGCGGCGGGGAAGAATACCTTGAAATTCGTCGAGCAGGATGTCGAAGATTTCTCGTCATCGAGGAAGAGCTGCTCAAGCTACGAGCAACTATTTTGCTTCTCGGAGTTCCGCCATCTCTCTAACGGCAGGTTTTTTGAAGTCTAGTACAATTCTCGAGACACAACGGAATTGTTCGAGATCAAGAAGGAGTTGTCTAGTGAAAGTTCTTGATCGCAGCGCACGGACCATGTGATTGCCGCTAGGCAAAAACGCGTGATCCGATTTCAGCTTTGACCTTTTTCTCCACTAGCATCTTTAAAGGATCCTTCATTTCTGCTCCCAAGGAAACAGTTTGTGGACCATACTCGACGAACAATTAGTATTCAATAGGTCGGCGACACCGCTTTGATTGAACAATGGCCGTGTCCACAAAGCCAGGTGGTCAATGCGCGTTGCCACAGTATATAAAAGCCTTAGGACTTGTACTTCGAACCCCCACTTCTCCTACCAATGGCCGCCACGAACACTGATATCGCCGAGATTGAGTACGACAGTGACAAGGAATATAGCAACCAGCGAATCAGTCGCTCCTTCGTCGTGTTACCCAATTACGAGGAACAATACTCTTTCTTGGATTACACAGACGGCTGGCGCCAGCCTGGCGTCCTCGCGAACAGAACCACTCCTCTTGTTGAGATTACACGCTCAGCAGACTGGCCGTGGTATCCCTCCCTTGTCCGCCTGCCGGGAACACGCAAGTTGCGCAAGGTGGCGCTCATGGATCCAGCGGTCTTCCGAGCTTGGACCACGGCGTGTACGTCCTATCTACATCATTTCTGACTTGTGAATTTAGACCTCATGTTCCTTAGTTGTCGCAAAACTTGATGCAATTCAAGTTCCACTCCCGGTCAAAGGAGAAAAGTTCACAATTTCAAAATTTCGTCTCAGGTCGGCGGCTTCAAACACGTACTATGATCCGGAATCTCTTGCTTTTTTCACGCGGATAAATGGAGAGAGGGAGATGCGTAACCTCATGGAGCGGTATATCTTCTGCACGATCTCTGAAGTGCTCCGTCACATCGATGGTGCTGAGAAGGAAACAAAGGAATTTGCATTCGTTAACCTCTCGGAGCAGTTCACAGCGCATAATGCCATGTGGCAGGTTTACGCTCTCGAGACTGCTGGCAACAA
This sequence comes from Hymenopellis raphanipes, assembly GCA_036872995.1. Taxonomy (NCBI): domain Eukaryota; kingdom Fungi; phylum Basidiomycota; class Agaricomycetes; order Agaricales; family Physalacriaceae; genus Hymenopellis; species Hymenopellis raphanipes. The sequence goes on from JAYMDG010000019.1 coordinate 910,018, forward strand.
GGGCAAGGTCGGTTGGCTTCTACTTCTACAAACCATATCTGACATCGACTGCAGATAGTGTTTTCAATCGTGCAAATGGCGCCTTGGAGCTTCTCTCACAAAGATTTTCAGAAATTTGTGAAACCGCGGCCAGAGGTTTGTTGTCTCTTTTTACCTACATCATGTTGAAGCTGAGTCCTGCTAAGGTTTCCGATGGCCGCTTCAACAGCGTCGCCGAGTACCGCGATGACAAGACGACCAACAAGCTCTGGGCATTGGTCAGTGTAATAATTGCTTTCTTTCCAGCTTTACCTGACGAATCCTCCAAAGCTGTACGACGTATGCTCGCAACCTCGCAGTAACCTCTTCGCCGTCACGAACTACAACTACTGGTCTTTCGGGTATTTCACTCCAGGCAAGTAGTCCTGCATCTGGTTGTCCTCAGAAATCTGACTGTTCCCAGATCGTCAGGAAGTCCATCTGTCGGAGCCAATTGAAGCGCCTATCGATGTCCTGAAGGATGGGGGCAGGACGTTTGTCGTCCAGGGGACGTTCCCTCCGAATGCTCTGCAGATTTTGTTGTGGTGGATCCAGGTCGCGAGGTGTAGAGTGCCGAACCTTGACCTGCTTGATGTTAGCGAGAACTAGGCTGGAATCTATGTTGATGATTCCGCTGTTCGTGTGATCTGATTTTTTTGGCCCTAGGAGCAAGCTTTCTCGGTGCTAAAGGTGTCCCAGCTACGCTCTAATAATGTGACCGTGAATTGGCACAGTTCGCGACCAATGATACTAATCGTCAAACCCAGTGGCACCATTTTGAATGACTAACATAATGACCGCTCAAGTAGTCTCCCGAAACTTCAAGAATCGATAGTATCATGAATATGAAAACGACTGGGAAACAACCTTTCCTGATCAAATAGCCTATTCGCGCACTTATTTAGGTTCTTTATCGCTCCTTGGACACCATCAAAGTACGTCCTCTTAACTAACCTCGACGCAGTGCACTGACAGATAGAAAACGCAGGACCGATGGTACGTCCTCGACCCGAGCGAACTTGACGAGCGAGCCCTAACAACACCGCGGGGATGGTCCCCCACCTCACCTCTACCTACCCGGCCCAGTTCAACCCGACTCCTCGGAATGGTGTTCAACAACGCCTGGGGCGCTGTACATCATTCATGCGAGTATCAAGAGTACCTCTTCATCTTCGGCACTACGGAGGGGCACACAGGGGCACATAGGGCGGACGATTATTTTGATATCCTCGTTGGAGAGCAGTGGGGGCGCGCTGGAGATGGAGAGGGGATGTGCATTATCTCCCGAGGGGGACGGTGAGGCAGTATAAGATGCACGAAGGGTGTTTTGCGCTGGAGGTGCGTTTCGTTCTGGTTTTTTTTTGGTGTGTTTAGGTATTGATGCTAGGATGGATCCCGTTGATGCTTCCGTTTGGTCTTGCGGATGGACTCTTGATGTCCCAGGATGTCGTGGATTGTGCGACGGAGACAACGCTCAATCTTATTCGAGGAAAAAATTTAGGTTGGTCTAATATGAAGCTGTTTGATATACCTTTATATGAATGGTTGCGAAAATTTTGGGCGGAGAACGGTCTTGGTGATCATGGACGTAGTGAAATATCACGATTTTGGCCAGGTGCTGCACGTGTAGACGGATTGTACGCAGACGCCCGCGTTCGTAATGGTACAGAGAAATGGTCGCATCCTATTCCCTGCTCAAAGCTTTGCGATACAAACCAGTGGATCAACAGTGAATCTAATGAGCCTATAGAAAAACAGGAGCTCTTCAATCCCCCTCCTCAATCCACCTCTCTGACAAAGGCATTTCTGGTTCTACGTCTTTGGACCTACATCAAGAAGGTGAGTATTGAGCCGACCAAAGAGATCGGTACTGACCTCCACCAAAATCATCCCCAACATGTGGTGTGTCGTCTTTTGGCCCGCGTGTATGTCTTCGACGGACTTCATGAGACGCGTCTGCATCATTTTCAGGTCGGTCAGTAAACGTGTTGTTGAGATATCGCTGCGAATCTAATAAGCTCATTAGCAGGGGTATGCATCGGAAATGTAATGAGCACATGCATTGAACGCGATACGCGCATTGTCCACTCGGGAACGTAGCTCCATAACCTCGGCCTTGATTCTTCCGCGGGATGCAAAGTACTTCAGCCGCCCGAGCTTTGAGAGACTCTGAACTCTGGATTCAACACTCTGAATTGTTCTGTGGTTGAAGTCAACGTCGAATGATGTAGGAGATGTGTCGAGTCTTAACGTACTTGCGAAGATCAGAAATTCTGTCAATATCAGCACCACTGAGTGTAGATGCGGGTCCGATCTCATTTAAGATAGCGAGTGTGATGGAGGCTGTGTGCTCTGCGAGAGCAAGGCATTCACTGCGAGCAGTTCGAGCGTTCCAAAAAGGGATTAGTTGGATACAACTGTGTGTACTAAAGAACTTTACTCACCTCTGCAGCTTGGACAGTCTTCCGCAGGATTCCACACGCTCCCTCAAGGACATCTCCCAGCACCGGAAACAGCTTCGCAAAACTCTCCGCGATGTCGAGGCATGTGATGATGTTTGCCATGTTTGTTGGTCCGAAAATCAAGACTGAATCTGAGGAACGGGAGGGGTAGCCGACGTTCCGAAGCTTGAAGAGTGCGTCGTTGCGAGCGTTCATCTCGCGGAAGTACGGCAGGGTGATACTCATGACTTCTGCAAGATCCTTCCAAGGTCTGTCCAGCGACCAATCAAACAGAATCCTTCCCTCAAATAAACTGGAGGTGAAGGAGTGGTGGTACATGCCTTGACTGGGAATGTACAGTATACGGAATTTCCACCAGTAGGTATTGGTCCAAGCTCCTTTGATGGACATGATGAGAATGAGCAAGGCCTGAAGGAGGAAAAACTAGTTCTTCAAAATCAGACTGCATAAGCCACCCAATGTGATCTGAGGATACTCACCGAGCCATGCTTTCCCTCACATGAAAGTATCCGATGCCACCACACTCTTGCAGCTTGTAGGTGGCCACCTACAGTCTCAGCAAGAACAGCCATTGCATTCAAGCTCCTCTCTTGACCATCCACTAGTGCAGCAAACCATTGATCAACCTCAATTTGTGATATCCAGCCTGTATGGGTCATCGAAGCCGCGACAAGATCTTTTACATCGCTAAGCATCATTGTGAGAAGTTCATACCACGACGCAAATGCTGGTGACATACCGTGCTTGAACGGGCACCCATTTAGCGCCTGTAGATTGAAGAATCTCAAGCTCCCCATCCACATCATCCTCAGCCGTACGCCCTTCATCTTCCTCCGAAAGCGAGGATCTGCAACTCCGAGGCTGGCAGTCGGATTCAGCACCTCCGTCAGGGGAGTCGTCGCCAGATACATCCGAAGTCGTACAACGGTCATCCGTGGAGGAGATGTCGTGCACTGAGGCGGGCATGTGAGGGGAAGAAGCAGCAAAAGAATGATGTTGATGCCACACGCGCGTTAATGTTTCCTCTCCTCGGACCGGCACAGGATTCGTTAACATTACCAGGCTGGAATAGCCTTCGTACCGCATCCAACGCGTGGAGAAGTCACCGAATTGAAGGCATGAATACTGCTGTCCTCATGACGTTGCCTTATCAGCGCCTTCATGTACGTCGGTCAGAAGCTCGACCGACGTGCGCCGAGTTCCGAGTTCCGAATGAAAAAAAAACCATGATTATTTAAAGTCTCGAGACGTGAAAGAGAAGAGGCAATGCATCGAGAGTGCAGTATAAAGAGGAGCCTGATGCGCGATGGAGCAGCTGTAGAATAGAATAATTGTGAGTCCTGATTTTGAGTTCTGGAGGGCCTCTCGGAGCGATGCAATTCGTCCAGATTCCGATCAAAGTGGGTTGAAAGCCAAAGAAAGTGAAACACAGCACGTACTAGAGTCATCCAGACAGTGGGTGACTTCCCGTAGCGATTTAGAAAGGCAGATTATCTTCTGAATGTCAGACGATTCGAACTCCGCAATTCAGGAAACCAGACACACAAACCGTAAGCCAATCTAGAAAAGATGGCAATTCAACACAATAAACCTCCTGCCGTGCTGCCGACGTCTTAATCCCATAAGGAAATCCTGGAAAACCACTCGAAAACGACGCGTTCTTGATTCGGAGGTAGGTGGCTTGTCGAGGAAGCTGTTGGCCATAAATTTGAGCTCACATTGTGAAGGGAATGTAAGAAGTGACCCGTCACTGTGTGTGCCGTGCTTTCGGGAACCTGACGATGACATCTAGAAATCAAGTTTTATTCTGGAGGAGGGGGTAGGGGGGTGCTTCCAGAGTATAATCTGAAAGCAGCCCACAGCGATAGATTTTGTGCAGGGAAGGCTGGTACCCTGGCGCCGGCCTCGGCAGACTGCCTCTTTCGGCGTTTAGAAAATAATCTACGTTTCTAAATGGCTACGGGAAGTCACCCAGTGCTTTACACAATTCTGACAGTTAAAGAGTCCAAGTCGCTCAGTTTGTAGAGGATCAGAGTCAGATTTTTGGGGAGGGATAAGACTCAAATAGCAGACGGGCAGCGGCGCGTTATGAGGGACTGACACACGAGGAACCATCGAATGTCACAAAGAGCCGTATAAATGCGAGAAGGGTAGAATTGTAAAGGAGCCTCCTCGCAAAATGATGGGAAGAGGGAAACCTGGTCACGCCAAATCCGGCAACTTGACGCTTACCTCTTACCGCCATCATCTTCATGATTCTTTGTGGCAGCGACGTGGCAGCGCGTACGGCGCCACCAGAATCAAGAATGAATCGACTTTTTTATCACACGAAAACGCGACCAACGAAATTTTCGAATTAGAGTAGATGGCGTCTTTCTCGTGCCGACGACTTCAACGTGTGTTTGACTACCAGCCCAGCCTTTCTCTGGGAACAAGGCGTGAATCTTTACTTCAATATTCATGATCAATTCCAGCTCCTGCGCCTCCAGACCATAATCATTGAATATAGCTTGACTTGCCTCTCTACGGACGCTTCTCGCCTTTGATAGCTATCCGAATCTCGCTGGCTTTGGGTCTACCTGACGAATTGGGATGTTTAGGCGATTAATTTCCTGAAGTACGTCATGTTGGTCTACTAGTACTTGGATTCTGAGATAACCGATGAGTGAAGGTTCTGCGGCAAAAATTCCGGAGACATGCTTGGACCGTGCGCCAGCAACGAATCGATATGTTCCAGAGTACTTACAGGTTATAGAGGACAGTGAACGTAAAGGGAACCTCGAAGTCCTTGTTTAGGGCCAGTACGGAAGCCTACTTATGAGATTGATTACATTACCCGCCGACCATCGACAGCACTGTTGTATACGAACGACGGGAACTTCTCTTCGATGATATTAAATCTATTCCTACACTCACAACGAGCTTCAGAGTGAGCTCTGCGCCACACTGAGGGGACAGTCTCCACTCTAACCTCTTAGCCGCCTCATATTTCTACATATTCGTGCCGGTGCGTGTTCGATCCCAAAAAAGCGTTGCGTATTATGTTCTGGCCCCGATACAGCTGGCTGATTCGTGCACTGCGAATGCGAGAGACGTCGCACAACCTTTGAGTAGTGCAAGGAACGCGGCGGCGAAGATGGCTGTGAAGCCCCACTTCATGGTTGAATGTGTGCGCAAAGACGAATGACAAGAGAGGAGCACGAAGGCGCGAGAGAGCGCCGCCGGCAGCGGTCCGGCCAGGTCTTTTTGCGGGGATACGGGATTAGGAGCTCGTTTGATCAGAGACATTTCAGGATCGACGCGACGCGTTTGATCAACGTGTACTGTACAGCCTCCTTGGAGGTGGACTTGGCTGGAGGTCAGCAGGGAGTGTCGTGCGCGACAGTTGGACGTGTTCCTTGAATATTCGACGTGATGGGTTTCAGGAGAAATTATTGGATCTATCAGAACTGTCAAGAATAGCGCTCGACGTCCTCAACTTTCAAGCATGATGCGCAGGAGGACAAAGATAGACCGTTTATTTGCGGAAAAGTGCGTTTACCTAAAACTTTTTAGCCGGCCAAGAATACACCAGAGAAGAACAGTCGGCAGCCTTGGAACTGCGAGGATGATGTATATACGTCGATAGCAACGTTGAAGGCGGGCTCTAGACCCCATCAAATTCAACCTTGTAACACGAGGAAGAGAGGGGAGGTCACGTTGTAGGACCCCGAAAGCGCAGAATTCTGAAAAAATGACAGAATAAACGATAATAAAATCGGGAAAAATCTGCGCCAGACGGCAGGAGAACAGGCGGCCTCTTGAGAGCGATTCCGGACCCGATATTTGGCGGTGGATGGCCCTGGGACCGCTTACTACGATCCGGGGTCTTGTCGCCTTGTCACCTAATTTGTTTGGCTCTCTCTTTCCGCTCCTCACTTTGATCATTACACACTCGTTTCTCCCCCCCCACCCACCTACCCTAAATATCCCGCCCCCCGTCGTCGTCATCTACTCCATCGCTGCCGCCTATTTCTCTCTTTACATTTCTCGTGGGAACGACGACGACCACTATGATACCTTCATTATCGCTCCTGGCCGCCGTGCTGGCATCGGTATCTCCATCATGGGCTGCGCAAACTGCTGGGTCCTTTTCGTCGGGAGGTGATTCGCAGGTGTCTGCAATGATGGTAAATAGGCTCTGTTCGACGTTGTCCGTATTGCACTGAGCAAAAACCTCCTAGATGTTCCTTGGAAACGACAAAATGGTGTATATTATGGACAAGGCGGAGGGTAACGCTGCGCAAATAAACGGACACCCGGCGTGGGGAGCGGTTTGGTGAGTCGTCTACAACTGTCTTTTTTGTGGGCCAGACGTCTAATAGGGCGTTTGAAGGAATATTGATACACACGAGGTTACGCTGCAGGATATCCGGACAAACATCTTCTGTTCGTCGGGTATGCATCTGCCCAATGGTTCCTTTGTTACCCTAGGGGGGAACGGCGCGGTAACCAGTCAGTACTTTCTTCGCCATTTTACACGTCGTACTCACATTCAATATCAATAATAGAGGGTGGCAACATGGGTTCTGTGCTAAACCCCGGTGGATTCTCGGCCTCCTTCGATGCGACCTACCAGGACTACGACGGGACCAAGGCCATCCGTATCCTTGACCCGTGCCCTGCCGGCTCTGACTTCCAGTCGACACAATGTGGGTGGTTCGACCAGCCGGAACTTTTGGGAATGCAGAAGCAACGCTGGTATTCGACCGCAGAACCTACTGGAACTGGTCAGATTGTCATTATTGGCGGCTACACTTCTGGCGGTTACATCAACCGAAACTACCCCAACGATGATCCCGAATTCGAAGGCGGCGCTGCTACTTGCACATACGAGTACTATCCCAATACTGATGGCAAGGGTGCCGAGACCATGAAGTTCCTCATCGACACATCTGGTCTCAATTCTTACCCCCACACATTCCTTATGCCCTCTGGAAAGATGTTCCTGCAAGCAAACTACTCTACAAGTATGTCCTTAACGATTCTCTCACACACCAGCTAATCCTTTTCTCAGTGCTCTGGGACCACGAAACTAACACCGAAACGCGCCTCCCCGATATGCCTGGTCAAGTTGTCAGGGTATATCCTGGATCCGGTGCAGTCGCCATGCTCCCCTTGACCCCTGAGAATAACTATAATCCTACCATTCTTTTGTGCGGTGGTTCGGACATGCCCGAGTACAACTGGGGCAACTACTCCTGGCCCTACGTTGACACCTTCTACTACCCCGCCTCCAAAGATTGCCAGCGTATCACTCCCGAGCCCGAGGATGGCTCCAGTCCCGCTTACGTGCAGGATGATGATATGCTCGAGGGCCGAACAATGGGACAGTTCATCATTCTTCCCACTGGCAAGTTGTTGGTCGTCAATGGCGGCGAGAACGGCACTGCTGGTTATTCGGACAAGACCCTCGAAACTCAATCGTACGCGAACATGCCCTACGGAATGTCCTTGGCCGCTGCTCCCGCCCTCACTCCTTCTATTTACGATCCTAACGCCAAGTCTGGAAGCCGTTGGTCCAACAGCGGCTTCGATGCTGCCACATATCCCCGTCTCTACCACTCGTCTGCTCTCCTCCTCCCCGATGCCTCTGTTCTTATCGGTGGCTCTAACCCGAATGTTGACGTTAACTTGACGACTTACTTCCCCACAACTTATGCCCTAGAGATCTTCTACCCTCCCTACTTCTCCGCCAAGACTAGGCCCACTTTCACTGGCGCGCCCGACAAGTTGACGTATGGTGGTGAATACTTTGATCTCACCATTTCCAAGGACTCTTACTCAGGCTCGTCCAACGATGCCGCAAAGACCGCGACTTGTGTCGTTGTCCGACCTGGTTGGACGACTCACGCCATGAACATGGGTCAGCGCTATTTGCAGTTGAACAGCACCTACACCGTCAAGGATGACGGAAGCATTGTCCTCCATTGCTCGCAGATGCCTCCCAACGCCAACATCTTCCAGCCCGGTCCCGCACTTCTCTTTGTGAACGTCAACGAGATCCCCAGTAACGGTACCTACCTTACCGTTGGTAGCGGCAACATTGAGACTCAGACGCTCGCTGATGTTGTCGCTCTTCCGGCTAGTGTGCTTTCGAGCTCATCTGCGTCTGGTGGAGCTGACAGCTCAAGCACTGGCGGATCTGGTTCCTCCGATTCGGGCTCCAACAAGGCCGTCATCATTGGCGCCATTGTCGGTGGTCTCGTCATACTCGGTATAGTGGGAGCCATTATCGGTATCTGCGTAGCGCGCAACCGGAGAGCGAATGCGCAGGCTCCTGCGCCTGGGTCGTCGTCGTATCCCATGAGAGAGGCTGCAGGGTATGGAGCAGGCGCCGCTGGCGGCGCTGCTGCTGCGCGGGGCCTGCGGAGTTCGGACTCGAGTGCGTTTGTGCCTTTACAGCAGGACTACAACCAGCACCAGTCGTGGAACTCGAGCCAGGCGAGTCTGCAGGCGCCGTACAAGGACAACTATGACCCGCGACAGAACGGGATGAGCTTGGACTATGACCCGTATGCGGCGGAGTCGCGGATGAGCACGAGCACGCCGCAGGGGCGGCCGCATAGGTTTTGAGGGGTGATGAGGTGTGTGAGGTGGTAATAGACTCAAGATGGACAGTTGGATTTATATTTAGTCTTTTTATTCTTCCTTTTTTTCTCTCTCCCAGTATTCCCTGGCATTGCCACCTACTCTTATGACCACACTCGTATTTTTGCCCGTGATATCAGTACTAGTTAGTAATCCCCGTTGAGCAGGTTCCGCGTCTGTCCTTGGAACACACGTCCCCCTCGTTTTGGTGTGAGTCGTTCTTTATCTTGTATTTAAATAAAGGTCTCTCGTTTTTTTTGTTTACGTGGACGATACATGGACAACGGTTTTGTAGATTGATTTTTTACAAGCGTGTTGGGTGGTGGAGGCAATACATCAATGAATAAATGCGTTTTGGCAGTTGGGTGTGCTGAGGGACTGCGGGTGTTCTTGTGTTGAAGTCAGAAGTGCGTCGAAAAACAACGGGTCATGAGAGGGATACGAGCTGCCAGTGGGCGAGGCAAGGGCGAGGTACGAGTATGGCCCGAGTAAGGTCTGTGCACCGACATGTGATGCGGCAACTCCTTTCTCTTTCGTTACCGCCATCACGTCGACTGGCTCCGCCTTTCCCTACCCTCCCTGCCTTTATTGCAAACCTTCACATCTAAGAATCACTCAAGAATTGAATACATTTGCGCATGAAAGTTTTGCTTTCTCTGTCCATTGCTCTAACGACGCTCTCCCACCGTTGATGGCTAAGAGACGATCGTGAGTATCCCATCTTATCTCGCTGAGCCAATTTACGAGACTAACAATATCTAGCATCGTTACGCACGCCAGGATAATCCAGACAATGACATACTTAGCACGAAAGCTCGAGCCCCACATCGGTGCCACTCGCATTATGCGTCAAAGCATTTCGATCTGGTCCTCTATCCATATATACCTCTCTAAGACCGGTGCCCGTTCCCAAGCCCCCTTACGGTGGGCAGTGTTCATCCAAAAAAAAAATCTCTGTGCAAAGAGTCAATGTACGGCCCGGAGGAACGTGGACGAGAAATCATCAAACAATGTATGCGCCACATCTTCTAGGTTCAGGTCCCGCCTTGAAGCTTCTTCTCCCATGATCCCGTTCCGGGGTGTTCTTGATATTTTTGAATGCCGGTGAGTGCCTTTTTGGCGTCGACGATGGGCACTGGGGATCCACCGCTCAAATTAGCCTTTCTTTTTACATGCTTGTTTAGTCTTCCAGTGTGCGCATCTCCCGAACGTTGGCGTTTGAGATTGCCGGAAAAAGGTTGACTGTATGAACCAGGAAACTTTTTTCTCTTCGTCTGCGGTCGACCTGACCTGTTTGCGGTTGGCCTGAGAGTATCTCCGTCTAATTGCCTCCCGCCGAGCCCCGGGGGCTTCCATCCTCCCTTCGCGGGTGTGTCGTCACGCAGCGACTCTTCGTTACCTTATTCACCACACCGGAAGCAAAAGTGAAATCACTCCGCCCTGAGTTACCGTTTCCCCAGCTTCAAGAGGCAACTCCACACACGCCGCGGTCTTCATCGATGGCAGGACTTTGGGGAGGGCGAAGGGGGAAGGGGGTCTAGCCCGCGCGGCGCGAAATAATCGGGCTTTTTGCTCGCCCACGGTGGGTGCGGTGGATCGCTTAAAGAAACCTCTGGCTGGGATCCCTGTGAATGCTCCCCCTCCCCTCCGTGTCAGTGTCAGTATTATCTCGCCCCCAACGCGAAATGTGCAGTGGCGCTCAGGTTCAGCAAATCAAGGTTGCTGTATGGTGCGTTTCCGCGTTCCCAAGTTCATTTCCCAAAATCGACGTATTTGTTATGTAGTGGCGGCGGACTCGGGGGACTGGCGTTTGCCGTCGCAGCGTCCAAGTACGCGCACCTCTCTGTGGAGGTGTACGAGAGCGCGCCGGATGGATTTTCGACGGCGTTCGGCGCGGGAATCGGGCTGTGGCCTAGGACGTGGGACGTCCTTGGTCGTCTGGGGGTAACTGAGACGTTGTTGTCATCAACCTCCTCCTCTGCTGGGGATGTTTCTCCGGAATTGGACCTGGATCTGTGTGAGTTCCTTCCAATCGAAGTTCAAACGACATGATAAGTATACTGAACTTGACACATGGTGGCGTCGTACAGTGCGCGTCATGATTACTTTTCGAAAGAGCGATCAACCTGAGGGGTATGAGTTTCTCAGATTGCAGAGCCATGGTAAGTTTGTTTGTTTTTGGGTTGGGAGCGATGTCTACAGGCGTCCAACTTTAAGGCCTAATGCACACAGTCCATCGTGCAGAGCTGCAACACGCTCTTCTCAAGAAACTGTCTTGCTCATCATCATCATCTCCCATCCATTTTGCGAAACGCCTCCAATCCTACACACGCGACCCCTCCGGGAAACTCCATCTAACATTCAGCGATGGCTCCCACACGAGCTGCGACGTCCTCATCGGCGCTGACGGGATCAGGTCAGGTCTGTCGTCCGGCGGCAGCTCATGCGCGATGAAGCCGAGATGGCGCGCAGGAGAGGCGACATTAAAGGTGCCGAAAGCATTTTGGCGTCTATAGAACCGACTTGGACAGGATCAATCGCGTATAGAGCGCTAGTGCCGCGAGATCGCCTCGAGAACGACGCTGATACTCGGCAGCTGGTGGTGCCTCAATGTCCTACTCAGGTACGGTATGAGATGCAATTCGTTGACGGTTGCTGAGAGAGATCTTTCTTGCTTTCGGTAGTACGTTGGCAAGAACGCGGTGTGTTTTTTGGTCTTCTTGTTTTTTGTTCCTTCCATTCATACATATATGAGAGCAGAACATGATCGTGTATCCAGTATCCCAGCAAGCTGAGGACGACGGGCTAATCAACATGGTGGTATTCCATACTCAGCCCGAGCTCGAGGGTTCTGTCTATGAAGGCCCGTGGTCAGCGCAGGTCGACACAACCCAATGGCAGCAAGCTCACTCTCCATATTTCGACCAATGGGAGCCGGAAGCAAAGGCTTGGCTCAAGGTAAGCAGAATTTGGATATTTCTATATCATGCTTTGAATTGACATCGGCCCACAGTGCGTGGAAAACCCCACACGATGGGCGATCCATGTCGTCAAAGAGCTTCATACTTTCGTTAACGACAGGGTGGCGCTTATCGGGGACGCCGTAAGTTCAAGTTGCTATCCATAATATGCTCTCGGTGTCCTATTAAACACTCCCCTAGGCGCACGCAATGGATCCACATCAAGGCGCCGGTGCTGGACAAGCTATCGAGGTGAGCCTCTTTCTTTCTTCTTCCTTTCACCTGAGAAGATCTTGATCAATACAGGACGCCTTCGTCCTCGCAGAGCTCCTGGGCGACACCAAGTCCTTGATGACAGTCCCCCACACACTAGCCGCGTACGACACTCTACGCCGACCATTCACCCAGCAGGTCGCGCGCGCCTCACGCGATAACGCCCACTTTCTCTCCCTCTGCTGGGACGGATTCGACATCCATGACAGTCCATCTGAGGTCCGGGAGAAACTTCGCCGCCTAGGCAGTATAATCGCAGATCGGTGGAATTGGGCGTGGCTCACGAGTGTCGCGGCAGATTTAGAACAAGCTAGGAGAAAGATGAAGCAGTCCAACTTCCCCAAGTCCAAGATGTAGAATGAAACTGATCATATAAAGGCACATATTTATCGAGTAAATAACTGTACACGTTTCCTTAGTATTATATACTTCATGCTTCGCTATCATCCATAAATCATAGACTTCGAGAGTCAATAGGCTCGACAAGCGTCATCTTGACTTTCCCCCGCTGCGTATTCCTATCCTTCTCAACCTCAATGTTCACGACGACCTTGTCAAACACCGCAATCTGCACTTCGCCATCACCCGAAGGAACACTTATCGTATAATTGTCCGCATCAAACTTGGTGTCCCTCTTGAACATGACGAGACCCTCAATGCCCAATCTAGAGGATCCTCCATTAAAACCCTGCCTGCTGCAAAATGAGAGAGCTCACTTGGACACAAACACACCCAACCCATTGCGGAACGTCCTAATAACAAAAGCCTCTTCCTTAACTTGCGCCTTCTCCCCGCGTCCTTTCAGCGCAAGCCCGACATAAAACTCCACACTCGCCCGGCCCGCCATCTGCGCCATCCTATGCCGGCGATTCACCACCTCCAGAATCCTCTCAACGTGATGCTTCGAATGCAGCGTCGCATGCAGCGGCGAGTACCCAATCGCAGCAGAAAGCTGTCGATGCGCCAACACGTCTGTCAAGGTTCAGGTCACGGACCCATCGAATAAGACAACGCGCACTTACCCGCATACCGCCGGATGGGACTCGTAAAATGCGTATAAATCTCGCTCGCCAAGCCATAATGCCCAAACGTATCCCGCCCCACGCTGCCCGAGCAAAAGTACTCTGCCGAAAGCATACACCGCGTGGCCATGATCCTCACGAGCGTATTAAACGCAGGTTCCGCAGGGTCCTACCAGTTAAGTCAGGATCCTAAGCACGAGAAAGGAAAAAAAGACCCACAAGACATTGATCTAGAGACGCCGCCAACGCGCCCGAGCTGGACACATCCAAGCTCAGCCCCTTGCGCTTCTTCAAGATATCCTGCAGCTTCTCAAAGTTGGCTTTCGGAGGAGGCAAGTGACGTCTAAACCGGTAACGTATCAGCTCACCGACACAGTAAAGGTTGGGTGGTGAGCAGCAAAGCTCACCTGAGAACAGCCGTCCCCGGGAAACTCTCCTGAATCTTCCTCGCAACACTAATGTTCGCAAGCAACATGAACTCCTCGACAAGACTATTCGTCTCTCGGAGCTCCTTTTGCTCGACATCAATAGGATCGGAAGACTCGGCACTGTCCAGGTGTATCTTCACCTCCGGCGAAGCAAGGTTGAGCGCCCCGGCAGCCATACGCTTAGCTTTCAATTTCAGCGCTAAAGTATTGAGAAGGCGGATACTCTCCGTGAGCGGGTCGTGTAAATTCCTAACCAATATTAGTTAGGTGGGATATACTCCTCGGAGAGAACGACAACGTACGGATCATCCTTGCGCACTTGCGCTTCTTCATAAGTGAACGCTGCCTTTGAAGCAATGACGGACTTTGTAAAGCGGACGTTTACAATTTCCGCGTCGGGTGTTAGTTCCTTTGCGGATGTCAACACGAAGCAAAGACTGAGATTGAAAAAAACAGTTGGCTTACCCAGATAGCTGAAAAGGCAAGACGCTCGACATATGGCCTTAGAGAGCACAAGTTAGTTCCGAGCAGTGATGGGAGCATGTCGATGCGATTGTCAACGAGATAGACAGTCGTGCCTCTGGCTGCCGCCTCGTTGTCCATGGCCGTGTCAGGATGTACGAAATTCGATACATCAGCAATATCTTGACATGGCGTGAATTGACAGAAACGATAGTTTATGCAGCATCCAACTTACGAACGCCAGCCTCAATATTCCCGTTTGGTAATAACTTTGCATGAAGCGCGTCGTCAATATCTTGACATCCTAGATACTCAAAGTCAGTTTGGATGAACCATGACAGGTAAAAGAAATAAGTGCTATACCAGGCGGATCGATACTGCAAATGAGCATATCGCGCAGGTCTTCTCTATCACGCCATACAGGCCCACCCTCCTCTTTGGGTGGCACAACCCACTGATCGCCCTCGTGTGGCAGACAATCAAGAATCGCCTTCCCAAACGGCCGATATGCCACCTCAAACTCGAGTAGTAAACTCTCCTGCTCAGCCTCCTTACTCTCCGTCTTCCCAAGCGCGCGCACAAAGTGGCCTTCAGGATACCGCGACGTGTTATCCCACCGATCTATGGTAACGAGAATCTTCTGCCCGATCAAGGTGGGCGCTTGTCGAGTCCGCAGTCGTATGCGGGGAAGCAAACGAGAAACGGGTGTAGCAAATACAGTTTGTAGGGAAATGGAAGTCGCATTGGAGGATGTCAACGACGTGCTGTCGATGTGACACACATAAGCGCGCCAGTTCCTTTTGATCACGCCGACTATTCGGCCTGTTGGTTGCTTTTCTGACGACAAGCTCGAAGTAGATGCTTTCGACTCCTTGGCGACCACCTCGTCTTCGTCTTCGCCTTCGTCGCCGGAATCCTCCGCGTCGTCGTTCTTCAAAGTTGACTCCTGATCGACGACTTCGTCGGCTGGTGCTTTCCATTCGCTGGAATCGAAAACTTCGACAACGACAACGTCGCCCTGGACTGCCCGGTTCATATTCTCGCGGCCGACGAGAAGCACGGGTTTGGTAAACGCTGGAACGGAGACGCTGCCTTCTAGATAGTTATATTGATTGGCGGTGAAGTGTCCTTGATGTAGTTGTCCTGATTTCACACCAGCTTGCAAGGTTGACGGCGGGAGGTAATCTGGGTACAATGCTTGGCGGCCGGCTGAAGCCTTTGTAGGAAGAATGTCGTCTGATCCAGAGGCGGATAAGAGATCGAGTAGCTGGGGAGCACTTGACATTCCTTCGACGTAGTTCCGAACTAATTCTGGTGAGTTTGGGAATTTGCAAGAATTGATATAACATACCTGAACTGGCCTTAATGCCTTCGGCATGAGCTTTCTGGCGGTTGGCGGCATCTTCAGTAAGAAGTACGACATTTGGATGTATTGGGGGAGCTTTGCCACGAATGACAGGATGTGTCATCGTTATATGTGTGAAATACCATGCCGCTGCTTTCCGGATACCTAGAGACTGTGCTTTTAGAGCGGACAGTTGGTGTAACATTTGTGCACGTGCCTCTATCATTTCTGTCGTTTGGTGTTTCGTTTTCCTCGCGAATAATCGCCGTTTCGCTGCAAAAAATGAGCAGACACGCGTGACCAAGTAGGAAACACTTACGACCGATATTCATTGTAGAATACCCATATCCGTTTGTTGTCGGCCTTTATCAAAGCCTTGAGGCGGTTGTACAAAGGTAAGGATCGGTGCCGGACTTCCTCAATCACTGTTTGCAGTAGTATCATTGGAGGCGTAAAGAGTTCAGACTCGACCAAATCCATCTGCATCATCATAAATATAAGCTATCATCAAGAAAAATCAATCAGCACCTGTGCAAGAAAAACATTCGTATCCGGCAAAACGAAATGAACACCCGGAAATGTTGTGTTCTGGACACGCGTCTCTAGAGGTAATGTGTGTTCCGAATCGCATTCTCGACAATCCTCTACGCCGCATCCGACATCGTCCCGCAGATATCGCTCTCTAAGAACTGCATAAAATAAGAGAAATGCCTCGGATTGGGGGGTAAATTTCGGCAACCTTTAATAACTTTGCCGCGCGCTGTCTTTTTGAAAAATTTGCGCTGGGTGACGACGGCTTCCACTTGTGGCCGCTTACGGATCGTTATTTCTACCATCCCAGACGAGATTGGGGTTGGATGGACCGCAGAGTAGATGGGCCGGCTATTCAATACTTTCCGTGGTCGTGGTAACAAACAAGGAGAGGTCCCCGGCCCGATGTCCGAGATACTGTCGATCAGTGCTCAGTACTCACTAGCGGCCCTTGCATATGTGGTTAGTAAGGTAGCTGAGGCTTACGACGTGGTCATATCTCTGCCAGAATGTTCTGAACGCTGTCTGTTTCCATCGCGCACCGTCGTCCCAGTGTCAATGGCACCATGTCTAACCCAGCTTCATGGGACGTACAAGCCCTCCTCTCAAGGAATAATTAGAGTAAGTAGCGTGATATACACTTTCACGGCCCCACTTGAGGCATGTTGCCAGGAATGCTGAAAATTCTGCTAGGAAACGATATAGAATAGGTCGTAGTCCGCTGAACCTCACGCATACTCGTACATCAAGCGAGGGAGTCACAATTTCAATGATAAGTACCTTGGCGCGATAGTTGCCAGCGCAAAAGCGGCAGCGATTTGCCGTCGATCGTGACTAGACTTACCTGTCATAGTGTAGGACCCAATAAACACGGGTCCTCAGTAACAGCTTTCTTTTTTCTCCAGGGAAGATTTCATCTCGCGCGCGCTTTCCTCCATGGTGGGCTATGGTGGGGCTAGCGGAAACGCTGGCGATGGGGCTAATGAAGACGACGAGGGAGGCGAAAGTCTTTGGGAAGTGCATCTCCAGATTTGACGCATCAGTCAGTGCGAACGAGAAGGATGAGGGTAGTGGCGTACTGCGGAAAGAAGCGTTTTCGAAAAAGGCTGATATAGGCTTATACTGGCACGCTGTGGTCGAGTAGCTGATTGCTGAAGAGTTGCTGGAGAATTGAGAAAAACGACTTCCCTTTTATACCGTTTCCTGAGGAGGCTTGCAGGCTCCACTGTTCGTATTTGAAGGCCATCTACTAAGAATCCATCGGGGAGTTAAACGGATGAGCGCTTGAGCCGTAGAATTGAGGAAAGCTTTATGACTGAGCAAGTCCAACTTATTTTACGTCTTGATGAAAGGCGTAAGAGCCTTGAGCCCGCTTCGCGGCAGCTGCTCGGCCGTGGTTCGTTGTAAAGAGATAACGAGTAACGTGATCGAATCCAACTGGCTATAGACTCAGACTCAGTGGGTGGGTATGCTGCATATATACGGCGGTATGCAGCAGGTATATGGCGTATGTGTTGTGGTATGGGGCAGGTATGCATGATATGCACGCATACCAGCTTGTATGCAATTAGCCAGGTCGGTTATGCTGGCATACCGCCGATTTGGTATGCGAGGTATGCTAGCATACCTCACATACCTCTACATACGGTTGCGAGTTTGCTGATGATCCGGAAACAAAGTCATTTTCGACTAGGACATCGATGATTTGGGTTAGATCAGAGTCAGGCGCGCAAGCATAAAACCGACGTACGAACTAAAAGCAACACGATGTCCATCGTGTTTCGCGCCGGTTGGTCGTCTCCAATATTCCCAATTGATACACCGTAGAAGGGGTTTGAGGCGATGACCATGCGAGGGTGATAAAAGCGTGCTTTACCACGACGTGTGGTCAAATATCCATGTGGGTCAGATGGAAGCCCGACGAAGATATAAGTACAGACTCGGAGCTAAGCTCCGGGCCGTTGAATGTTCAATGAAGGGTGACACGAACAATTCGGCGAAACGACACGTCATAGACGGTTAAGCGCGACGTGAAGTAGGAGTTCGGAGACCTGTAGGTCCATCATCGAGAGTATGGTGGTAGACGGAGAGAAAGCCGCCACGCCTGTGACCCATCATGTGAGGTGACTGTCCGGAGTTTCCAAAAAAATTGAGCCAACCCACCTTTACCTCCTCCCACTATGACAAAATCGCGAAGCACAGTCCAACTATGACGCGTCTTTTCGAGATTGATATGAACTCCTCGGCGTTGTAGCAGAGCTACTCAGGAAGGACGATCAGAGCTTGCAGGGGCTTTCGGTGGAGTCTGGAAACCCAGTACTTACGTTTATTCGGCGCTGCGTCTTGGGACGTCCCCTTTGAAACGCTCCGTTCCACCGACCTCGTCACTTATGCAAGCAAAAGTCCATGTACGGGGCCGCTTTCCCTTGCAGGCAGAAATTTAGACAATGCAGGATACAGTCAGTGTTATCTCTCTCACCAAAGAAAACCTCGTCTCCGAACCCTTTCCTCTCATCATCAGCACTAATTATATCTCGTAACTCCTCCAACGCTTATCGGAACCAACCTGGCTTGCTTTTAAATAAGCAGTAAGTATCTCTGTGTCATTTGACCTGTTTGATCTCACGGATTTCATTCTTGTAGCTCACCCTGATGCGTCTCTGCTTTTCTCTGTTGTTCTTGCGGTTGGCGTTCGCCTGCGTGCTTAAATTTGGGCGGGTCACATATGTCTCGGTCCTCGGATCTCCTCAAGTACCACTTTAAGAAAGCCGCGCTAGCGCGCGCAAACAGTCCTTTCACGAGCCATCTTTAGCATCTGTGTCATTTGACGCGTCATTCACCTGATGCTGGGAAAACTTGCATGCTGCCTGTTGCGCAAGCGCCTCGAGGCTTCGACGTTATCCAGAGCCCTCATCTTCTAGTCTCCCACTCCTACTGGTAGGTCTTCAAACTAAGACTGCCATCATTCCAATTTGACCTTACCTCTCATAGCACACCTCATGGCCGCTCGCTGTAGGTGCTGCCAATCTTTCGATATCGAATATGGCAAAGGCGAGCAACTCGATATTGCACCGGCGCCGGTTCCCGAGATCGCGCGATTGCTCGCGACAAACGATCCCCCTTCTGCCAGTCAAGCGGAGGAGTTTCGGAGGATCCGCGTCGACGGCGTAAAGCGTTTAGCTGAGCTCCAGACGACGATCAAGGAGTTGCAGCAGACTCTTGAGGGCGTGGTGGCCGAGCGGGATGCCCTGACGTGCAAGGTGGAGCACCATCGCCTGGTGCTGAATCCTTTCCGCCGACTGCGTGTAGCTGAGCTCAAGACGATTATCGAGGAGTTGCAGCAGACTCTTGAGGGCATGGTGGCCGAGCGGGATGCACTGACATGGAAGGTGGCGCACCATCGTCTGGTGCTGAGTCTGGTGCTGAATCCTGTCCGCCGACTTCCCACAGATGTCTTGCGCAAAATCTTCCTCTTCGCTTGCGCACGTGCCACCATGAGTCCTTCATGCTACTGTCCACACTTGTATCCAATCCGACCCACTCTGCTTGCCGCCGTATGTCGCTCATGGAATGATATTATGATGACCTTCCCACAGCTCTGGCGGCAATGCCGTGTATTAGTTCCCGCATTGGGGGAAAGCGACCAGCGATTATATATTTCATATGACACTACCGTTTGCGATGAAGCAAAGGAATTTCAGAACGAGGCAAAGAAGGACGACTTTCAAGTTGGCACTGCAACGGCCTTTGCTCGTGCGGCTTTTTGCCCCCTCTGGATCGACCTATCCTTGGAAAGCAGGTTTTTGGCTACCGCTCCCTCCTACATCCTGCTTCTGTCCATTGCTAGTCGCATCCAGCGAATCTGCATTTGGACTAAAGATCCCCAGATCTGCGACTCCCCAGAGTTCCTCCTATTCACTCATCATCTAACGTCAGTGGAGTCCATGGAGTTGCGCATAACCGGCTTCGACGGCGCTCAAGGAATATCCCCCTTTTCTCATCCACACACTCTACGACATCTTAACATTCCCGTACTCTCCAACCCGGGTGTCAATCTCAACTGGAGTCACCTGGAAAGCCTTGTCCTCCGACGCCCATACGGACAGGCAACGACTCTTGTTATTCTTGCCAAAGTGCACAACCTACGTTGTCTTACCTTCTCTGGTAACAGTTACCGTGGAGAGGGTGAAAGTCGCACTGTAGTAACCCTTGCTCATTTGACAGATCTTGTCATTGAGAGCGATAGCTCGACTTACCCGAACGATGTGATGGCCAACATTAGCACTCCATCCTTGCAGTGCTTGGTAATCAGGAGATGTTCGAGCAACAAATTTCCATACGTCGAGGAAATGCTTCAGAAATCAGGCTGTACCTTGCTACGTGTTACTTTGCTGGGCCTTGTGACAGAGCCATGGTCGTATGGCTCTATTGGCATCGATGCCGCCGACTCTCTGATACGTCAGTGTAGTCTACTCCGAGAGTTATCTCTCCTTAACATCTGGGCTGGTACGGAATCGATCACACGGCTTCTTTCCTCCCTAGAATCCCTTCGTCAGCTACGCGTCCTCACCATTGACATTTCCTCCGTTAACGACTTTTGTGTTGCGACCCAGGGGACCGTGGCTGATGGAATTCTGGCATTCTTGGAGTCTCGCCGCCGGCGAGACTCCAAGAGACTTGCTGATGCGCCCGACTCGGACACTGGTGCGGTAGACTTGGAAACGTTTACGCTGCATGCGCCGGCTAAAGAAGTATTTGACTTTTCGGAATGGCAGTACCAGCGCATCAAGGTGCTACGTGCATCTGGTCTTTCATTCTACGTGTATCGATATCATAAATTGGATCCTAGGCTGTATTGAATATGATACCCGATGTCGCGTTAGTAGTGCTTGTACGATGAGCGTTGTGTTATTTATGTTTAGTTGAATGAATCGGGGATTTAGCAAGGTTACACTGTTGTAAGTATCTCATAAACATTTACAGGCTGGTTGCTACGCCAAGTGTAAAGCATCCTGCCATTCCTCATGCGAGAGAGTCTGCAGCAGCATTGGGGGACATTGACGAGTGACAGAGATGAAAACTCGACACGATAGCCAGTTTGGGTGTGAGCTGAGGACTACTAGTGTCAAGAGCTATGAACACGAAGGTAGGTAGATAGCGTCCCAAGGTCTTGGTTAGCTGTAAAATTCAGTATCTTGTCGAAAGCAAAAGCGCTGATGGGGCGCGGCATAGGTCCTCCATGAAGAGCGTGGTTGTAGGAGAAAAAAACGCCACGTCTGTGACCCGTCATGTGAGGTGACTGTGTTAGGAGTTTCCAAATTGAGCCGACCTCCCTTTCTTCTCTCACCATGTCGAAAGCGCGAATTCATGCTTGTCCTTTAGATATCGATACGTGCTCCTCGGCAGCGCAGCCTCCAGTTTGAGGAAGGACGATAAAAGCTTGTACTTAGGATCTAAGAAACCAGTAAGTACGTTTATCTGGCGCGATTGGGCTCAATGTTGACGTGTTGACGCCCTATAGTAACTGGTACAATCGTGATGGAAATGGCTCCTACGCCGGTACCATCTGAATCCTTCGGTGGCCCTCTT
Source organism: Hymenopellis raphanipes (assembly GCA_036872995.1). NCBI lineage: Eukaryota > Fungi > Basidiomycota > Agaricomycetes > Agaricales > Physalacriaceae > Hymenopellis > Hymenopellis raphanipes. The sequence continues at coordinate 931,738 of JAYMDG010000019.1, forward strand.
CGAATTTCGAAACGCTTCGTTCCACCTAAGCAAAGTCATGTACAGGACCGCCTTGCCTCACAGGCAGAAATTTGGACAAATGCGGGATGCCCGCCAACTCATCTATCTACCTTTACTCATCACTGATAGCTGAACCAATTCGGGGCTTGCAGATGTATCTGCTGGACCTGGGCCGACTTATTTTACCTCCTGCCACCATGCCGCAAAAGTTCATCGACCAATATCCGCCGTCCTGTGGATATTCGTGCCAAGCTTTGGAGGTTTTGCTGAAGGACAGCGGATAGACGTGGGTGAGGGCAACCTCGTGGAAATGGCGCCGAAGTTTTGGAGGTCTCACAGCAGGACATCGGACCTCGTAGAACCGGTATGTCGTTATTGGTTTTATTTTCCGCCTGGTGTTCAACTTCGACGCCTTCTAGTACTGTCGCCAGGACTGTGTTATTCAAATGCAAGGTTATACTTTGGAGTGTTCGTCAATCTTCCTACCTTGCTATTCTCCGGCTAAAGTGCCCCCAGGAAAATCTGTCATTTCGGAATCTCTCTGTTCGTGCCCGGCGGCGGGACGTCAGATTTTGGCAACGGAGTTTCCCTCCTCCCAACAGCCCTTTATGCAGTATCTCAATAATTCTTACGCGTTTCCGCAACCTTGTCTACCAACCAACATTCTACACGACTACGGGGCAAAGCGCCCTTGAATATCGCTCCGCGGACAAGTAAATAACCCCGACTAGGAGAAGTTATCGATTGCTTGCATCGCTGGTCGGAGACTAGCGCCAGGCAATGCTTGGACTTCCGTGGTGGTCGTGGTATAGTCTGCGTCCTGTGGATCCGGATGCGTTGCGAGTCCCCGACAACAATGTTAATTCCAGTTTATATCTTCATTTCCAAGCTCACCTTTGTTTTAACAGGACGACTTTCCGTCGGGAAATATTTCATGTCCTTGGTGGGTGATTTCCTGGACGTCTAGGATGCTTCCTTACCTTCGTCTAGGAGAACTAACGTCTGGTTACCGCGCGCGTCGCTCCTCCCTATGAATGCGCTTGTCGTTGCAGGCGCCGCTTGTGGATGTGAGCAGGATTTTTGCGTTCAATCCGATGTGAAATGTTAAGAACTTCCAGGTCGTCGAACCACGAGACGTTGCTTATGTTCACTCGTCTCGTCTTTACAATTGCGGTCCTCTCACAAAATGTGATATGCATGCCTCTTCAATCCCTGCAATATCAGTATCCTATGTACTTTGTCGCTGCGAACTGGTGGCATGCGTGCGGTCCACAGGGTAAGTACTACACGATGAAGAGATTCACCAATGGATGCTAACCACTGTGAATAGTACAAGCGACGTGCATTTTAGGTATCACCCATGGCGCACCAACTACTGCTGCAGGTGATAAAATACATCCAGACTACCATTCTTCTCCCTCTCCTCGAAAAACGATCATCAATTCCTCGCGCGCGTCGTCAACGACAAACCTTTGCCCTTACTTGCCCCAGCGCTTTTCGGATTCTAATCCCATCATCCGCTCACGAACGCGAACTGAGTATCAGTCTTTTGACAATACGCTACTTTCCTCGCGGGTAGGATTCCCTCGTGATACAATCCAGGACAAACACCACCTGCCCTCCATTGTTGAGGTAGTCCGCCGTCTTCTGAGCGTACCCCGTCTGTGCGTGGGCACGAACGGTCCCCGTGAATATGGGCTTCGCTGAAGTTTGCTGGCCTTAAATACGAGAACAAGACATTCTTTTCAGGAGATTCAGAAATAAATTTCCTACATGCTTTTACTGCTAATCCTCTAAGGAGGTATCCAGAGGCATTACTCCTGGCTAACGAGGTATCTTCCCGAGCGTTGGTCTCATGGTGGTGCTAATTTTAGTTCTAGCGGGGAGTAATACCCACTCAGATAAACGACGTAACTTCTGCAGCGAAGTTGAGGAGCGCGTTCCTTCAGACTTTTGTTTTTGCTCAGGACTTCCTACTCACAAGACGTTAGCACTGTGCTATCGATGTATCCGTTAAAAATGATGCTACCATCGTTCTGTAAGTTCCCTTTGTTCGAAGGACCGAGCTCGCTGTACTGTATTCGCCGAAGTCAACATGCCTGCCGCACTTTCCTCGCAACCGAAATGCTGACATGATGTTCAATAGCTTTTCCCCCCATGTCGGAAAAGCGTGACCAAGAAGGAGCGTGCAATGGTAGAGCAATCAGTTTCAGTACAAGAGTGTCAGCCATAATGTTGACGGCCTCCGTAGGCGGCGGGTGCCTGGTCTGCGGTGAAGACGAAGGAATCAGGTGGGCCACATAAATCTTCTCGTCAAATGAATTGTGCAGGTGGACGACTAAGCCCATTCGATGTGTAGACCAAGGCAAGACTGTTTCCGAAGAGAGGTACTAGTAAGATGTCCAACAGAAGAAAAGAATGCGCAAATATCGGACTAGTTAAATGTCACATGCCGAAGAATACGCGAACGACAGCACGCAGAGCCTCGACCCAGCTGCCATAGGCAAACACGCCACAGATTGAGTACCGACGGTACTAGTAGTCGAAGGAAATCGGATTGTAGATGGCGGCGATGTGCGCGGCGATGCTCAGTATTCCTACTATACACAATCCCCATCGAAAAACAGGAGTGCATCACGTTCCCAAGTCGGAGGAAGGAGACCTGACGGCGTCGAAGAACCGATGGGTTACAAGGCCATTCTTTTCTGCAGCGGAATCTCGGGAGGATGAAGGAGGCGATACTGGCGTCCGTGTACTGTTAGTGCTTTCCTGGGATTCCTGGGATCCAGTGACCGTACTTCGTGGATAACAAAAAGGGCGTGCCGAACGTTCCGAAGTAAACCGTCCATCACGCACGTGTCGCGTCGCGTCTAGGTTCCTTTACCCGCACAGGCCTCCTACGCCCGCCACAATGTTCAAATGCTCTAGCCCACGACGCTGATGACGGTTGGGAGTTGAATAAGAAGACGCGGGATGTCATAATCATTCCCGATCGTCCCCTACTCCGAGTGCTTTATCTAAGTCTCTTCTCAGCTCTCTTTAATTTTCCTAAGCACGTGAGATCTTTATATCTCTCTACTGCTCATTGTTACTCAGTAATGACTGCATGGTATCGTGCATCTTTCTTCGAAAGGTTCACAACAATAATCCTCATTTATACGACGATCAAGGCACTAGCAAAATATCACGAAACGACCTGACTCTTCTGGTAATGAGGGACTGCTCTGATCTAGCATCCGTGGTGCGCTTCGGACAGGATATCAGCATCTCGGGACACAGCGCTGGGATGGGAAACAACTCACAGCAATCGTCATAAGTAGCAGACGCGGTCTGTCCGCTGGGGCAGTAGCCACTGACGCCGAAGCTGGCTGACCTCCTGCAGTGCACGGAGGTGTCGTCCGAGTTGTAGCAGTAACAGTTTTCCTTCTTCTCCAGGGAAGATTTCATCTCGCATCGCGCGCTTTCCTCCATGGCGGGTCTAGCGGAAACGCTGGCGATGGCCCCAATGAAAACGACGATGGAGGCGAAAGTCTTTGGGAAGTGCATCTACAGATTTGACGCATCAGTGAGTGCGGATGAGGGTGGTAGGGAACAACAGTCTACTTGTACGTCTCTGGGATGAAGAGAAGCGGATTGACGCCCAAGGATGAGTATTCGCATCAATGAGCATTCTGCAGGACTTGGATTAAAAATATTCGTTCAAGAATTCGAGCACCAGCGAGTCCCAGGCGAGTCTTTCATAAATATGAGGGCCTGAAAAGGTTTGAGGACAGGCTTATGAGATCAAGGAAGATAATCACCCAGCGGATGTGAGGGGATAAGATTTTTATTTTCGGGGCCCACGAAACGTGTTGTATCGCGTCGCGTTTGGCATATGCGCACAATATGCGCATGACTGTTGAGAGCTGTCTAAGCACTCAGGACACAACACAGTATGTGGGGTGAGAGACTCAGGAAGAGTCCTCGCGAGTGAGATTCCGGAGGTACGCAGACCTTCCCGAATCAGGACTCGAGGGAGTGGTGGGTGGGTGCGAGAAGTGAGAGAGAGAGGTGCTGATAGCGAACGGTGAGGACAAGAGCAGAGGCGATCGACAATTGTCCAAACCGTTCGCTTAGTCAGCACCTTATGAACGTGTCCTCGCAAGCTCGGATTCGTTCAACGTTCAGCTGTCTAAGCACTCAGGACACAACACAGTATGTGGGGTGAGAGACTCAGGAAGAGTCCTCGCGAGTGAGATTCCGGAGGTACGCAGACCTTCCCATAACAGCTCGAACAGAGCTCAGGCGGAGAACCTCAGGAATCCGACTCCCCCGACAAAAAGCATGCTATATTTTACCTAAACGTTCGATAGAATTTTTGACAGAAGAAAACGTATCAGAAGCTTCAGAGATAAACAATGGCAAAATTTCTTCAACCTTCCTCCAGTACAACAAGAAGGCCTTTGATGACCAACGTCCTTGCTTCATGACAATCCAAGGATCCACGCCGAGTAGTAAAAGACGAGTGGTACCGCCGATACGGAAGCTATGTCCGCAAACAGCATCTAACTCTTCATCACTCCATATACCGGAACATCGGTGCATGAAGTCCTCTTTCGTCAATGTGATCCAATGAGATTGAGAACCGTCGGCGCGGTAAGAGAAGAGAGGTAAATCGGGTGAAGGTTTGTTAATGGATAAGTGATTTTCGAAAGCGGCTATAGGGTCTGTCTCGCCAGAGTCGCCGGTTACAGAAATCCAGTCACCGGCAAACTTGGTGGTCTTCGTGAAAGGAACGAAGAAGTGCAGCCATTTTCGACCGCTTCGAAGGACACCGGTCTTGCGCGGGCAAGAAGCACGAACATGCCGACGAACGTCGAATGGTTTGGATGCTGGTATTAAAAGTTCGCCAAGACGAGAACATGAGTACCACGCCATAGAGGCTGCGGCCCAGACGGCTGCATCAAGTGGTACCTGAAGGTTCAGATTTCTTCGTAAAGCGAGTATGTGTTCCTTTGTCACTGGCAGGCGCCGTGGTCGTACACCGGAAGGCGGAGCCAATGCACCTGCACCTTTGCAAGTGCGCGCCAATAAGTTAGAACCGTACCATTTGGCACATTGGACGTCATGCCTGAATCAATTAGACAACGTAACAATCAGAAATGAAGAATGGATACCAGAGTTTCAAGCCTGACAACCAGTGTTCAATCGTGGAAAGTTGCACTTTACCCGCTCCCATTTCGGCGATGAACAAAGCGAGTAACGGTTCGCTGGCGGGCATGCGCAAATCCTCCGGTACGGACAATGCGTCACAGAACTGAGTAAAGCGAAGAAGACCAGCACCGTAGTTCTCACGCGTGTCGAGAAGAACGGATGACAGCATAATATCCTTCCATCGCTGTAAAAGTTCTGGTGGAAAGAGTTGCTCCAAACGGCGAAATACTGTCAGACCGTAAGGAGATTCCCAGCATCGTAAACGCTCATCAGCGGTGACCAGTTCCCTGAAAGGAGAAGGAGTAATCTTTGCATCAGCGCGCACACGAGGACGGCGCGTCACTGAACGACAATGTGAGGGAATGGAGTAAGGAAGTACGCAGGCATGAGGAGAAACAGTCTTGGTAGAAGCACGTCCAGTTCGCGGCAGAACCGAGGCAGACTGATCACTCGGAACCTCTGAACGACTCCAGTCTGCACGTGCAGACAGAACGGGGTGGAACTTAAACATTCGTCAAGACGTCAGAGAACTCCTCCGGAAGGAGGAAGGGACATGCGAGTCTATCATCAGCACTGCCCAAAATGCCGCGAGAAATTGGATCAGCGCGATTACAGGTAGACTCGACGTAGACAGGTGTCACAACAAGGTTTCGGGGTAAGAGGGATAATGCTAGCCTTTGAATGGAAGAGTTGCGATGGGGATTGCGAGAACGACCTCTTTGATGAGCACCGATAACGGCGGTATTGTCCTCGTGGATAATGAAATCGAAATCCGGACCGTCGGTAGAAGACAAAATCCACAGCACTGCGATCTCGAGAATGATGGCTTCTAACCACCCAATGTCACGACCGTTGCGTTTCCAGTCGCGCGACAGCTTCCAAGCAGCCCATTTGCTCCCAACGACTAGACCTAATCCCCAAGTTGTGGAAGCATCAACCCAGATGTCAAGGTCAATGGAACGACGAGGAAAGAGGGAACGCGATAATGTCGGTCGATCAAGACAAGTTCGCCACCAATTAAGATCACGAACGACTTGACGCGGAATATGATGTGACACGTACTTATTGGGAAACGATTCCACGAACTTTGAAAGTGCAGAAAGGAATGAACGACCTTCGCGGCAAATAAAGCACACGTGCTGGAGAGAACCATTAAGGGAACTAGCGACGTCGTACTTCACCGTATTGCCGTTATCCGCAATGATAAGAACGTCTTGAACCTTCTTTAGGTATTTCTGCAGCTTCTCTGTCGACAAAAATACGCGTTTGTGCTCGATATCCCACACGAAGCCGACGTATTCCGTTATGTACGCGAAATCATGACCTTTATCAGAAAGAGCATGCCACAGTATGCCTAAAGGCTCGGATATGTCGAAAATGGTTTGAAGATCAAAGGCATAGAAATATTGCTTCTCGCCGGAGGGAAGTAAGGTGTAATGAGTTGGCGTTCGGACGATATCAAAGTCGTCGACCCATTTAACGGCGTCATGTATGTCGCATTCGTGTAAGATGTCGAGGAAGGCATCGGCGATGGTGCCTTGAATGTTACCTGATGTCGTTAAACCGAAAGGATAGCAATGATTAGGAAAGATCAAACCACGCCAGAATGATGGTATAAATCTCTTGTGATCATGCGAGACCGGTGAACACCTAAATGCTTTCACCCAGTCCAAAGCCGCAGCTTGAGAGCCAGGAGGTGCTGCAGCTACCTATGCAAGGTATCAGAACTCAGGTCTATCAAACGAAAGACAGAACAAGTCCATCAATGACAAAGTGCACGGATCTCAAACCGGCAGGGAAACAGAGCGAGCGGACATCAAGTTCGACTTAAAAGCTATCATAGCATGTACAATGCACGAGGCATCAAGCCAAATTGGACCGTCAAGGTCAATAAAGTGAAATGCAGACTTACAATTTTCTCAAACATCACAGCGGTAAACCATCTGGTGGGCCAGTCTTTGGCATCAAGCCAGGAATTTGTCGAGGAGCCAGCACTATCAAGAGCTGACAAGTTATGCACAACACGAGGTTTATTGTTCTGGATGATGACGCCCATTGGCGCCGTACGAAAATGTCCATCGAAAAAGTAATGTGCTTCAGAAACGGAAAGACCAGATGACATGCGACCGGCGGCAATTTCATCGTTTATATACTTGTCGACGGTGTCAGAATGTTCGGATGCAGAAGCCATGTTTTTGGGGATGAAACAAGAGGAAAGATGAGGGGGGTTGCCGATAGGGGAGCCATAGGAAATGTCGTGGACAAGATTTGGATACTTTGATGTCAGGCCATACTTTGCGAGCGCCTTTGTCCATCCGTCGGCCTTGTACGGAGTAACGACGCGATGTGCTTCAATTGCGAGTGCAATTCTTCGCTCCATGGTGGGCATCTCCACAGAGGGTACAGACGTGGAGACCATGTCGCGGGGAGGGTACACCGGCGCAACGGCCGATGAAATTGTATGGTCCACAGATGTATTTGTTGTCGGTAGTACGCACGAAGCCGTCATCTTTCCATTCCACGACAATCGCGCGTCCTTTGCGTGACGGATCGGAGTGACAGTCGCGTGCGATATGGCCACGGTTTCCGCACCGCAAACAGAGGATGTCGATGCTCCGAAAGGACTGATTATTTTGGCGATCTCGCGGATAAGGTTGTTGACGTGAACCGCGTCGTGAATAGTTATGTGGACGTCGGTCAGCTACAAGATCGGCGGAAGACTGCTCGGCAGATGCGTCGTCCATCAGAGTGGCAGTACTCCGTATCATCATGAAGTGATCTTTAGCCTGCTGCACGCCTTGGATCCATTCCGGAGCGTCAGGATCCGGAACGAAAGGGTCCCTGAAGAAACGAGCGCGGAAACCAAGGTCGAACTGTCGATAAGCTTCATACCACAACTTGAAGGAGTCGCCGTCTGCCATCATCTTCTGCAGGTGAGCCGAGATACCTTGCATTACGCGCGTACCGAACTTCAAGTGATCCATGTAAAGGATAAGATTATTGTAAGCTTCAACAAAGTCTGCCCGTGTTATCTCGGTTTCAGGAGGTGCCTTGGATACATCAAGGACCCAAAAGCTTTTACTGCCTCCATCTTCCAATGTGCGTGTGATCTTGGTCCTCGGAAGGAAGTCTCCCTCTTCATGAAAGCGACGTAGGAAGGATGTGGAAAACATGGAAAGGGGAATAGAAATTCCGTGATAGATAAGTGCCTTGTAATCCTCCGGGAAGACAACAGTGCGAGGGTCGTACTTCGTAGAAGTTTTAGATGTCTCCTTGTCTGAAAATCGTTCCTGCAGAGTGCTCTCCATCTTGAGTGTGGCAGAGGCTGCGCTATCCTTCGTCGTAGCAGTCTTGCTGGCTGCTTTGGGTGGCAGGCACGACTTCATCGCGTCGAGCATTGCGTCAACGTCTTCTTCAGTTTCATCTTCAGATATTGGAGAAGGTTCACCGTCATCATCCTGCTGCTGTTCTCTCAACCTCTTCTTCATCTCATTTCTTTTAATCCTCGCAGTATTCAACTTCGTGCGCAAGGTGGCGAGGGCGATATCTTGTGTCTCACCCAATGTTTCATGTTCGTCCTCAGCACCGGAAGCAGACATTTTGAGTCAAAGGAGATAGAATTGTAGGCGCAGATAAAGAAGATATAAATCCACTCGAAGAGTCAGGGTGCGAGAAGTGAGAGAGAGAGGTGCTGATAGCGAACGGTGAGGACAAGAGCAGAGGCGATCGACAATTGTCCAAACCGTTCGCTTAGTCAGCACCTTATGAACGTGTCCTCGCAAGCTCGGATTCGTTCAACGTTCAGCAAAGAGAATGGGCCGGGGCGGGCCGAAGGCGATCGCTAAAAACGAAGCTTGGCTTTTGACCATCATGTATCTGCTCCTCGTGCTCGTCGTCGTCCTGCGCGTGACCCCTTTCATCGCCGTCGTCGACTGGCCGGAAAATAGTATGCTGATGAGCCCATACATCTTGTCAACCACTCATGCCAGGTTGCAGTAACACGTTGGTCGTAATTTATTCACCCCCCCGCTGCAGAGGCTGCCGAAGTCAAAGGGCGGGGTCATGTCGATCTTTGCTTCTTGTTTTCGAAGTCTGACTGCCTTCAGGCTTTGTAGTCGCTTATCGGCCTTGCTCGATGCTCCCTATATGTGTGCCTCTCAATCACACGGCGGTCCAGATTTTTCTACATCGCGTTCCGGTCGTGGGAGTGCGAGTATAACTTTGGGATGACAGAATGCATCGACATGCTGTCAGTGGATAAGTGTTGGCATAGAAATCCGGCCCTTGTATTGAACTCCAGTTGGTGACACATCGTCAGTCAGGACCGAAGGTTGAATCCATTCGTGCGTGCGTGCGTGCGTGGAAGGCCATGTGAGTCTTGTTAATTTCCGCGAACTGTTGATTCCGATACTATGTAACAATGATCATCAGGTCGGTTCCGACTCGGCCCTCGGGTCATTGCACATCATCAGGCCCGTACATAAGGTCGTCGTCTTTGGTTTTGCTTCTGCCTACCCCAACTCATGGGTGGCCTGAATGACCTTCCCCAAGAAGTTATCGACGCCGTTGTGGACGATATAGGCACGTCTACCACTTCATTGGGGTACGACGACCTGTGTGCTCTGTCGCTCGCGCATCGCGTCTTTCTTTCCCGCGCTCAGTATCATATCTTCGCCCTCAGCCGCTTCATCCTCAGACGGTCCAGCGAGAATGTATCTCTCCTTGGAGTTCTCTCTCCCGACACGCTCGCCCTAATAACGGACCTGGAACTGGACTTTCGCGTCACGTCTTGGAAATCCAAAAGCTACCACCGGTACCCTGACGTCTTGTGTGATGTGCGTACGCCGCGACAGCAGCTGCCTGACACGCTCAGGCCATTGACTGGACTGAACAGACTCATTCTGAGACATGCGGTTTGGGGAGAAAGGGATAGAGAGCACCCGTTGTTGCAGTGTCTCGTCGAAGAGTCGCATCCATGGACAGCCTTGGAGTTGTACTATGTCGTGTTTCCGCGAATGGGGGATCTCGAGCTAGTCTTGGCGCACTCGAAGCGCCTGGCAGATTTGAAAATGGGCGAGGTGTATGTGGAGCGGGCGGAAGGTGAAGGTAGTGGTGATGGATGGGAGAGGGTACGGAGCATGTCTTGCGGTGTGGATACGTATGTTTGGGGTTCGCATCCGTCAGCCAGCAGCACCCTCATCGCTGTGGTTCCACCGCAGGATAGACTTCCACATTTGGCGCGTCTGAGGATGCATGTCTACGACCTGGCAGACACTCGGCTTCTAAAATCGTTGTACTGCCAGTCTGGTCGGATACATGACTTGGAGATTGTCCCTGACTCCTATGGTATGTTCATCTACTCATCTACTTTGCCTTTGGATGTGCACAACTAACGACCTCGTAGACGCCCTTCAAGGACCACTTCGTGTTATGCCTCTACACGGGCTCATATCTCTCACACTTGATTTCGGTTCGCTTTCTCAGGAGGATACTTCTTATATGGAAGAGCACCCCGACACCTACATGCTACACTTCGTCGCATTTCTTTTCTCTTCCAAGCCATCCGCCATTCAGTCCCTCACACTTCGTTTCTCCGAGGCGTACTTTCCGCCCGATAGATTGCTCATCATTCCAATATGGGAATCCATGTTCTCTGCGCTCTGTGGTTGTGAAGAGCTTCGTGTTTTGAACATCGACTATACCATCGCACACAGAGACCATCCCTACCCCGTTGACATCGAAGCGCTCGCCGTTCGGTGCGGGTTGTTGGAGAATGGACTCGAGCTACATGTCAACATGCCGGTGCGGCCCTTTGGAGAGTACGACGATGAGCAGTACTGGAATGATGATCAGTATTCATATCACTGTGATTACTGTTCAGGCTATAGCTATTGGGAGGTAGGCGAAGAAATTGAGCGGGAATGGTTGAGGGATGATCTAAAGGGCATGCGTGCCGTGGCCTTGGACAATGCGCATAAGAAGGAAAAGAGAAAGCGGCAGATGGAGGAGGGCGGATGGAGGAGGGCGAAGAAGGGGCGGCGGGCGAAAAGGAGGATGAGCGGAGGATCGGGGTATGGGGATTTTATGCTCTTTTAGGTTTACACGTTTATCTAGATCTCCAATGTTATATCAGTCGGCCGTCATAAGGAATAGTGGTCGAAGTGAGCACTGAGTGAGCATGACCATCCAAAGCAAGATCAGGAACGATTATGTCATACCGCGTCTTCTTGTTCAACTTCCAACCGTCATCAGCGTCGTGGGCTAGAGCATTTGAACGCGGTGGCTGGCGTAGAACGCCTGTGCGGGTAAAGAACGCGATGAAACCTGAACGCGACGCGACACGTGCATGCATAGCTTTGATCGACGGTCACTTATGTTCCAAGCCCCTGAGCCTTTTAAGGCAGGTGATCGGAGTTACCCTGGCCTTTGATGCCGCGGCATGATCGGATCACGGGGTCAATACCCGCTCTCTCGCTTCCAGTTCCACCACGACGACCGCCTCCTCCTCGTCGCTGCCCGTTCCTCTGAGCAGTTGGTTGATGGGCTGCATCTGCTCGAGTCGTCGAGCTTTAAAAGCTCGACGACTCGTTGCCATGTCCTCGTCAGTCCTAGGAAACGATCGCGTCGACGCATCAGAGGCGAGTGTCCACAACTCTATCTTTTATTCCTTGCCTTTTATCGCATTCCTTCGTCGTTTCAATCAACCACTGGCGCGATTTGCTATTTGGGCCATTTCCTAAACGAGACAACAGCTGGAGGTTTCCTTGGGGTTGAACGACTTGCAAAGGCCTCGCCTCGCGTGTCTACAGTAGGCTCTGTCTTTGAGGGCACATCTCTTTCAGAAACCTTTCCTCGACAGTAGACCAAACCGGTCCCTTTCCTCTTACCTACAGCTAAAAATGTACCTGGTTCCTCTTGACAAGTACCATTTGGCAGTTGACGTCGCGATCCGTTGCGTCCGATCTTCAAAGTGCGTAGTTGTCGTTGTCTTCTTCACCCATCATGATTGATACAACATGTCCATCAAATTCTTCACTTCGCCTATAGAGTTAGTACCATCACGCGCAGCTACGTACGGAATTGAAACTCCACCGAGCACCCGATTCCATGGCAGTGTTAAAGTGCTGTAGAGCATGCCACTGAACTGCAGTTGAAAGATCTTGGCGGTGAGGGCATCTTGAATCAAGAAAATGCGCATCGAGAGTGGATAAAAAAATGGAAATACTATGTATAATGGCAGCGAAGAAACACGATTTAGAGAGAAACAACAAATCACAGGTTATGCAAACGTCCGTGAAGAAGAAAGGGATTACAATCCCAGCTCCTATCAGTAATGTTAACATTCAGATTGCCAGTTGGTGAGAGAGGTTGCGCACATCAAGCTGTATTTCAACGCCGTCCATCTCTTCCCGGACCGCGCGCGCGTCCTTGTACAGTCCCCCCAAAGCGCCGACGAAACCGAACACCCCATCGTTCCAAGCTTCGCTATTGCGCGCACGTAGCTTGTTCACTTTGCCCATGATATTATCGCTGAATACTCCATTAGAGGCTGTTACAGCTGCTGTTGAGAAACAACATACCCATTTTCTGGGCAAATGCGATCCCACAAGGCTCGTTGTTCAGCGGTAGAGTGCTCGAAAGGTAGGTCTTTCAAGCGACCCTGCGCATCTTTGCACCTTTGAAGGGTAGAATTGATAATAGACCCCGGCCAAAAGCGCGGAATCATGTAGAAGTAGACGGAGGAGGCGGTCGTAAAGCACCAGAGAAGCCAAAAAGCCGTCGAAGGCAGATCAGAGCTCGCTAGCTCGGCCAGGGTGGCGGTATGGGGCGCCATGAATATCGATGGTGGTGGTAAGTGGTCATGTTGCGCTACTTGTTACGACGTTCTCGCGTCACAGGTGGATTCGTACCTTAGATATTAATAAAGGGATCGAAAATCCTGCACGCTGTGGCGGTGCAGGCGTTGAGTGGTGACTGTGACACGAGAAGCACGTTACCGCTCACCAAGAGGATCAACCATTCGCTCGTCGCTCGAGCGATGCAAAGAATCGCGACGTTGCTTGAACGATCTTCCTCTTGGACGCCTTACGGATGAGCAACGAGCGCGTTTCTTCGCTAGTGTTGCGCGCGGGCATGGGTATTATTGTAACACATTTGTTTGCAACCACAACCAGACCACAACTGTTTCGATTCGTCGTACTTCATCACTCAGTAGTCACATCACCCGTCGCGTGCCAGAGGTCGATGTACTACGAAGTATCTCAGGCTCAGAGACTGCCAGTAGTACACAAGAATCTCTGAATGATATATATCCGAGTTGTACGCGCGAGAGCAGACAGAATGCGAAGCGCCTGTGGGCCCTTGATGGTCCCGGATTCAGACACGCCGCAGATCTCGGCCAGATCTACGGCGCCTCGAGTTAAGATCGATTTCTTAAATCATTCAAAATAATTACACTTATTTCGGACGGCACATCCTTTTGTTGTCCACGGATCGCGGTCACTGGAGCCCAGGAAAGCACTAACAGTACACGGACGCCAGTATCGCCTCCTTCATCCTCCCGACATTCCGCTGCAGAAAAGAATGGCCTTGTAACCCATCGGTTCTTCGACGCCGTCAGGTCTCCTTCCTCCGACTTGGGAACGTGCCAATACACTCCTGTTTTTCGATGGGGATTGTGTATAGTAGGAGTACTGAGCATCGCCGTGCACGTCGCCGCCATCTACAATCCAATGTCCTTCCACTACTAGTACCGTCGGTACCCAATCTGTGGCGTGTTTGCCTATGGCAGCTGGTTCGAGGCTCTGTGTTCTGTCGTTCGCGTATTCTTCGGCATGTGACCAAACTTGTCGGATATTTGGGCCTTCCTTTTTTCTGTTGGACATCTTACTACCTCTCTTCGGAAACAGTTGGTCTACACATCGAATGGGATTGGTCGTTCACCTGTGCTATTCATTTGAAGATGAGATTTATCTGGCCCACCTGATTCCTTCGTCTTCACCGCAGACCAGGCACCCGCCGCCTACGGAGACCATCAACATTATGGCTGCCGTTCCTCGACACTCTTGTACTGAAACTGATGGCTCTACCATTGCACGCTCCTTCTTGGTCACGCTTTTCCGACATGGGGGGAAAGCTATTGAACATCAGGTCAGCATTTTGGTTCTTGCCAGGAAAGTCCGGCAGGCATGTTGACTTCGGCGAATACAGTCCAGCGAGCTCGGTCGTTCGAACAAAGGGAACTTACAGAACAACGGTAGCGTCATTTTTAACGGATACATCGATAGCACAGTGCTAACGTCTTATGAGTAGGAGGTTCTAAGCAAAAACAAAACCGCCATCCTCAACTTCGCTGCAGATCGAGGGAAGTTATGTTGTTTATCTGAGTGGGTATTACTCCCCGCTAGAACTAAAATTATCACCAGCATGAGACCAGCGCGGGGAAGGTACCTCGTTAGCCAGGAGTAATGCCTCTGGATAACTCCTTAGAGGATTAACAGTAAAAGCATGTCGGAAATTTACCTCTGAATCTCCTGAAAAGAATGTCTTGTTCTCGTATTTAAGGCCAGCAAACTTCAGAGATTCCTCACTACTCAGTTCTTCGACTAGTACCATGTTCAAGCTTACCATCGCTTTCCTCGCCCTCCTCAGCAGCACCGCGTTGGCCACGTCCATCGTCGACCGCGCTGCCGCTCTCGCTCCCGTCCCCGCCAACACAGGCGTCGCCCAAGCCCCCGATGCTATCACCATCTTCCGCGGGTGCGACGACCTCAACATGACAGGCCTCTGCTCCCATTGGACATCGACGGTCCTGCCCACCGGATGTGGCGACTTCAGGACCACTGGCCAAGACGACTCTCTCACCAGCGCGATGAGCGCTGATGGACTTCAGTGCACCCTTTACGCGTACGCATATCGTGAGGGTTTCCTAGATGACGGCCTATGCTAACGGCCACTTTTAGTGACCCGGACTGCTCTGGAAGGTCCCAGCTGATCGTGGGCACTGTTAACGACTTGCGCACCGTCGGTTTCGATGACACGGCGACGTCGTTCAACTGCGCCTCCCTTTGAGGTGTTTCGTAAAGGTATATTGACTCTCGACATTGAACGATACCCGTAGCTAATTGTCGCTCCATAGCCTTTTGACCGCTCGCTTTCAACAAGCGCTGTGGGGGTATTCAAGTGGTAGCCATAGAATTTGAATCTAGTTCTTTGGGAAAATTGAAATTATATTGTCAAATTGTTGTTCGAAAAAAGAGTCCGATTTCAACGCGCCACAGAGTATGGCCAGGATGAGCGGCTGTAATCCAAGTCGGAAGTAAGTACAGATGTATACTGTAACGGCGTGCACTAGCTGCAGGAATCTAGCACATATCACAGCTGTGTTTACTGTAACGAACCGAAAGAGCATCATGCCACGCGCTGGAAGATTGTAAGAACACGGACAGCCGAAGACAAGCTAACTGAATGTAGAGAACCGCAAGATGAGGCAACCAACAAAAGTCAGAATTACCATACATCCGTTCGTCCAGCTCGCTGTCAAACCAATCTACAATGACAATCTCCAACCTATGAACGCATCCTTCACGCTCTTTCTAAACTCGAACATTCCACTCCTGCAAATCGCCAAGTCCTGGTCTCTTCATGTCAACCTTCACATAGCGCAGCGAAGCCTCCGTCCGAGGACATTAGCCGGTCAATGATATACCGACAGCTTGCTCGCCCACGACACGGCTGCTAGCGGTCGATACAAACTTGAAACAAGTAACAATGCATCACTACGTTTAGATGATGATCAGATCTACAACTTCTATGCAGGTACGCTATCTGCTCAATCGCGCTTCTACCGAGTAGCTCCAATTTGGTCAGAAATACTGTGTTGAGGATGATATGCATGGCCAGTGTAGATCTCAGATCAGGAGAGATGGTTCGGATTTTTTGAGCTTAAGTCGGACTGCACTTCTATTGCCACTAAAAGCATGCAGAAGATCATCGCCTCAGCCAGCTTTGATGTGTCCTACATTTCGAGAAGCGGCTCATCACTGGTATCGTGGCAGAGTGTGAGTGATGAAGAGGCTTCAAGCTTTAAACCATGAAGCCTCTTCATGTCCGCTTCGGTTTACGGTGATGAGCTGAACGCCGATAAGCATGGTGAGAGACCAAGGCATCACGAACCATAGTGTCTGCATTCGCCTAGCTTAGTGCTTGACGAACAGTTAGCAGTCGAGTTGGAGCAGCTGTAATTTCGAGGATGAATACGATCAAGACCTTTACAACTTTCAGCCGTATCTTCCTATTTGTGGGGCGGTAGAGAACAGAGCTGTTAACGACAACCAGGAGCACGGGCACGCAAATTCCCAGAATGCTATTAAAGCATACCGTCTAGGTCTAAGATGACATCGACAGGCTGCGAAATCGCAATTGAAGAGGGACGTGAAGCCTGATTCTTCATTGAACGCAAACCTCTGCCATGAATTGAAGTGTCTTGATAGCCAGGAAAAAGAAACAGATAGAAAGAAGACAGACCACCATTTTCCAGTTGTGCGTGTGATGAGACGGTTCCCTCTCTCGATCTGAGAATGCGTCATTTTGCTGGAGCAGCGTGAACCTGTACGAATGGACAGCCTGAGTCAACTAATCAGTGGTGCCAAATCGTAGAAAAGTTCCTCAGTCTAGCCATGCATAGTCGCAAGTCGTGGCATCCAGGGTGAATCAGTTCATCGGATCCGGGGAACACAAGACGCTATCACCCGTGAACAGATTTCTGAGCGTCTCAAAAAGAGTAGCGAAAAACCCGATCGGCTCATGTCACGAGACAGACGCGTAATCGCGTCATTTCAAAGTTGACTCGTTCCTCCCCTGACGCGGTATATAAGAGCACCCCATCCCTACCCAGCTGAGCTCTGATCCTCGAAACTGATTGCAATCTTGATTCCTGCGTGCAGAGCGGCGATTCCACCTCCGAAGGCTATGAACGTGAAGCTTTCACATGCTGATTGTGCCGCTGTTGGATCCGAAGACTGGCCTCTGTCTTACTTGTCCAAGAGTTTTCTTGCAGGCTGAGCTCCTTGAGTGGTGGACGTTGGGCGCTGAGCGCTGTCTGAGCGACCAAGATAGAGGCTGTGCGACGGAAAGGAGCGCGCTGCCAAGGCGGTTCGCGCGCCATATGGTGATACGCATCTTGCGTTGGTCAGCCGCAGAGGATTTCGGAACCGCGAGTTGAATCATGACATGGATTGACTCGAAACGCTGCAACGCCCAGACATGGAGGGGCTAAAAAAATCGAATTACACAGCCAAAGAGATCAGAGTGGCACATCCAGAAGGATATTGGGATGGAAACGGTGTTACATTTGACTAGAGTCTTGAAGTTTGACAGAGTAAAGCAGTTCGCGGAACAGACCCGGAACCGCTGATCGGAGTTTGAAATAGATCGGAAGCGCTTTATAATGAAGCGCTGTGAGTCAAGCTTTGATTCGTCCTTTCCTCCTCCCTCCCGAACGCCAACCAGTGTATTAGTGACACTGGTCGAGTGCCTTGTGAGTCATTTGTTCTGCTTCTGTTTGTGTGTGGCCTACGTGTGTGGCGCAATCGTAGCATTGTCGCCAAATCTATCTACATTTTATTTCATTCATGCCCATTCCGGCAAGAACAAAGACCAACGAGTCGTTGAGCCGAGGCGTCAAATCATGGCACACACTTGACTGCGATGGAGTCATGAATATGACGCTGACGACGTTGAACAGCCCCTCTAGGTCGTACCCAGTGCTGCCTAGGACCTTCGGTTGCGAATCTCCCCCCACATCCGCAATTTTCCCATTCAGAAACCTCAAAGCTTATTCATCGACTCACGATGTCCCAAGACCTCTAAGAACCCAGTCCCCGTCCTCCCCATCCAATGTTTCCAGTCCGACCACTTCCACCTCTACCAATGTATCGTTAAATCAACCATCCACCATCCCTTTACGGGTACCAGATCTCGCCGCCCAATATGGCATTCCAATGGTTCTTCCAAAAGCGCCCAATACAGCACCTCGCAGCCTAGCATCCACTTCACAGCAGCCCATAGCTGACTTTACCGCCATCAAGAGCAATTATCTCAAGATGTTGGCCGCCTCTTCCCCCAATCCGCTTCCACTTCGACCCCCCAATCTGTAGACAAGATGCAGACCACTACCGTACAGCATACTCCCGAGCAGAAGGAGGCTGTAGAGTTCTTCGAGAGCGTAATAGGTGATTATTGCTACTCGACATGCTCTCCTTCGTCGTCTAACTCTTATGCAGGAGATACGTCTCCGCTCTTTAGCGATGCCGGGGATGACTTCCTCACGGGCAACACCACGCCCGGCCTCGGCTTCGACACTTCGCCTTTCGAGACTCCCTACGACGACTTCCTCACGACCCCATTATTCCAAGATGTCGGGGAGCCTCTGATTTCCGATCAGATGGACCTCTTCGGCGGCACCGACTTTGGAGCGCTCGAGCTTGTTCCTGCTTTAGCTTCAGACAAGGCGTCGTTGAATGTCGAAGCACTTTTCACGCTTTCTCCCACGACGCCAATGCTTGACTCGATCGATCCCGCTATGTCACTATACCCTTCTCCCCGTCTCCCTTCAGAGAACTCTTTTGCTCCCTCATCATCACAGCGCAACAAGCCCAATGGTACGCGGAAGAACATCACTCCCGATACCATGGTTCCTATCGACGCTCCTACCCAGCCACGGCAGTACCGCACTCCTTCTGCCACGTCTCGAAAGGATTTGCCAGCGACGTTTGCCCGCAAGCGTACGCGTGCGCAGGCGTTCGGTGACGATGATGACGACGAGTTGGAGCCTGAGGCGCTTGGCCCCAATGCCACGGAGGCCGAGCAGATCGAGTACAAGCGACGACAGAACACCATCGCCGCTCGTAAGAGCCGGAAGCGGAAGCTCGAGTATCAGCAAGGGTTGGAGAACAAGGTCGAGGAGTTGAAGGTTGAGTTGGAACAGTGGCGAGTGCGCGCTGAGATTTATGCGGGGGTGTTGAGGAGCCATGGGTTGGCGGCAGCTGCTCTTCCCCCGATCTAAGCACATTCGTTACTTTTCCTGTTTGTCCTTTTTCTCCGTCTCCGTCTCCATCTCCTCAAGTCTTCGATGCCCATTTGTACCACCACCCAGCACATTCATCATACTTACTTCCAATCACTTGTTTTAGGGCATCGTCGTACCCCCTCCATTCTCATTTTCTTTCCATGTTATGCATCCTTTTAGTTTTCATTTGCAGTAGGCTACGTAGTATCAGTATGATTTGTTTTAGGATCGTTGAATTTATGAATTCAGCGTTCATTGCAATTCGCTCATGATATACATAACCGTCTTGTCGCCTTGCTTTTCGGCTTGGATATTGCAAGCAAGTACATCGAATTCTCTTCTCGCAAAGAATACACCTCAGAGTCACCATGTCAGCTGCTCTGAAAGAACCTATCGAGTCAAAGGTGATGTGTTATTGCAATCTTGGCTCGTCCTCCTACTCGCACTGAAATGCATATCCAGCTGGACCATGCGAAGTTCGAGGCCATCGCTGGAGAGCTGTTCCGCACGGCGAGGAAGATGCGGTGCCGCGTCATGCGTGGTGCTCGTAGTCGATGTCGAGGTTAACTGCTTCCGCTGGTGACGAGGATGACGCGGCGGTCATGGTCCTCGAAGCAGCGACACAACAGAGTGTCTGCGTCGAAACGCCTTGACGACGAGGATCGTGATGATGAAGAGAGCAGTTGTAAGAGAGGATTGAATGAAAGAATGCATGATAACACGGTGGCGAATGTATCCTTTGCCTTTGGATTTATACTCACAAGATGTAAGCAGCGCCTTCCTTCGTCTTCCCGTCATCCTTCACGGGTACGGTGGGCTCTTTCTCGACGGGCGTTTCGCTGTCCAGCTCAAGATCAATTGCGAGCCGCAAAACGAAACGGCCTACCTGTTTTCTGTCGAGCTCATCACGCTGGCGCTTGTTCAGTGGCTGGTGGAGGTAAGACGCAAGTTGAGGATGCTCTTTAGCGCGTCTCGGCAATGTCCAGCGACCGGGACGAGGTAATTTCGTGTCGTTTAGCTCGGTGTTGGCCGCCAACGTTCTCGCCACTGACAGCATCTGGAGTCCCCCGTTACCAGCAACACCTAACATACATACCATTGTGAGCCACATTTTGGGAGCCAATATAAATTCTTCTCGGTTTATTTTCCTTCCTCTTCCTCCCATCCGCCGCTTCTTGGCCGACCGGTACACGAATTCGAATTTGGTCGACGCTCGACCGAAACTTGGCCTGATTCGGCTCAATCGCTGTCAATAGGCTTCCCAAAGTGACAACCGAGAACTGATTAACAATAGGATGGGTCGACAACGAGGTGGTTCTTTGTTAAGAGGGAACGAGTAACGTGATCGAGTTCGGCTTCCTCCTGCTGTCGGTGCCGAAGACTCGATGCTTGACGCGTCGCCCAACTTCATACATAAGCGTGACGATAAGCCTCGCACCTCGCTTCCCTAGAAAACAGAAAAAGTACTGACTCGTGTAAAAGAGAACATACATGAGACTTCAAGCGCAAGTACACTACGATTTCAATCTAGAATTCATGACACAGCCAGCGCGCGCAGGCTCTTCGCGCCATTTCTATACACCATCCTCCTACTTGTCGGCAGACTCAGAGGTGGTAGCGTTGCCCTGTGTAAAACATAGTTAGGATCTGACATACAAGCCTTGAAGGAACACCTCTTACCTCTGTCGCACTGGTCGATGCAATCTCGAGGACTTTCGTGGGGTCCAAGGTTAAGCACATATCCTCAGGTGGCGGGTCACTGAACGACGGCGTAGGAATCATCGCACCCGTCGCGATACCCGTAGTGACATTGCTGAGCCACACAGACGCCTCATGGCGCGTCTCAGGATCATTGTTGAAGGTATCCCATAATTGGTATACAGGATTAATCTTCAGCAGATCCCTCCTGATCGCCTTGATGCCGTACGTCTGAGCTGAATCGGGCGCGGCATAGTTGGCGCTGGTACTGAGTATACCGCCAATGACGACGTAATCCGAGTTGGGGGGACACCGCGCCAGAGGGCGTAGTCCTTGTTCTTCCACTGGGAGCCCTCGTCGGTCCATACGCGCTCCCAGGATGTAACGTCCCTCAGAGCGTCATCCTCGAGTGCATGGACTATGACGCCGGATGGAGCAGAGGGGGTGTTTCCGTAGGTATAGGTGGATGCACCTTGGCCAAGGTAATACCACCCGCTTTCGACTTTGTATGATGGTAATTAGGGCTCGTCCAGGGCAACAAATTTAACCAGCTTACGAGTTGGACGCCAAGTAGCCATGATCTTCATAACATTTTCCCATACTCCTTTCAAACCAGAGGAATCGTCCATCTTGTTCACGAACGTAACGCGTTTATACGCCAATGCCGCGGTGGGCAGGTCCTGAGGTTGCTCGTCTGCAACGGCGGTTGCCATGTCTGTCTGTGTCGACGTGGTGAGAAGATTGACGGGTCTGACGAGTTGTATACGCTTGAACCCACTAGTACCAGCATTTATACCTCTACGCCACCGTGAACTGTAGCCCCGAACTCGGCGGAGTAGCGTCATCATATTCTATCCGGTTCCATCGCAAACACATATCTTTAGACATAATCATCCGCTATTGAGAGTCACCGTTGACGGAATAGGCCTGAGGACTCCGAGTGACACTTACTGCGGCTTTGTCGCAGGAAGGAGCTTGAACGGTTTCAACAGTTGGAGTCCTCGACAATGAATGCAATGTGAAGAGCCTTTCGAGGACGACGTGATCTTGTGTATCCGGACGGAAGCGGTAGGTGTCTGTAGAAGGCAATGACTACAAGTCAATTGGGGCTGTATGCGCCGGGGCTCTTGAGCCGTATGCCGAGTTCAAGAGGACCGGAGGAGAACGTTGCGCGCGATCCACAAAGTTCAAGTTTACGATATGGACAGTCGCCACGAATACTCGGAACGAGAAGCTCCGTATCCTATAGAGGAGAAGAGACGTCAGTGAATAGATGTATTCTGGGATGGTGACTTACTCAGAACAAATGTGTTCGCGTCCGATGTAAGTCCAGCATTCAGTCTCCGGAAGTCATAATATCATTGTTGGCGATAGAAAGCCTTTACTTGTTGCATACACGGGTGGTTACATACCTAACTCGTATGAATTGAAATTTTCGTCACCTTCCGGTGGAGATCCTGGGCGAGACATATTTTCCGGCGTCGCGAGTAAAGAGAGAAGGCCGAGTTGTACTCAGTTGTTGAATTATCTGTAGATTCCAGAAATACTTTGAAGGGGAGTATAGAGCCAGTAGACTACGTTGCCGCGAGATTTAGAATGCATGCTAGACCAGTGTGGGCAATGTCGAGCAAGCACGTTGATTTCGCGTCCAGATCATGGCAGGTGATGAAGATTGACGCGTCGGCCGAATTCGGAAATATCCAGCTTTCATTACAGCCATCACCACATTCGGAAACTCGCTTGTCGTTCTTCAGATGTCTACAATTATTCTATTCAACTACGCAATTGTGCTAGCGACGGAGGTTGACTTTGTCG
The DNA here is from genome assembly GCA_036872995.1 of Hymenopellis raphanipes. Taxonomy (NCBI): domain Eukaryota; kingdom Fungi; phylum Basidiomycota; class Agaricomycetes; order Agaricales; family Physalacriaceae; genus Hymenopellis; species Hymenopellis raphanipes. The sequence goes on from JAYMDG010000019.1 coordinate 954,512, forward strand.
TCACTATCGAATAGGACAGCCCATCTGTGTACACGTCGCCAATTCATGTGCGCCAGTGCTCTGTCCATATAATCGGTCCCTTTACCCCGTAGTGGAAGAAATACAGAGACGAAAGGTATGCGGGTATATTGACTGCCAAAATGTGGCTCACAGTTTCATGGTAGGTGTGGCTCGTAACGAGGACTGGTTCGCCCAAATGCTCGCAGCTAATACAGAGCTGAACGGCGCGGAAGTACGCCGTCTCCGTCGTCCAGCGCGCTTATACGACGCTGCTGGTCCCTGGATCACGAGCTCCTCTCGACGCGCCTCCTCCACGCCCTGCATCCATTGCTGCAGGTTATCTTGCAGCTCAGGTCTAATAATCCCCTCCTTCCCTAACACGGCTCTGCCTGGCACACCTGGCGCTTTCAGCAATATGTCTCCTCTGTTTATAACGCACGAACGTCTTTAGCTCTATGCTCGGTGCCGGACGCAACTCCACCGGTGTCGTATTAGGCGATTGTTGTACGCGTCGATGATGTCGGTGCTGTACTGTTTGGCGAGCGGAAATACTTTTGGCCGTACGTGGAGACGGTAAATGGAAAAATTAGGCGTGCGGGAGAGTGTACCAGAAAGCATAGGAAGAAGTTAAACAGGTCAGATTTCATGATAACTGTCAGATTCGTGTTGACAGTGTCTTTTCAGCCCACGGGCGATGTTTATCGGGAACCCGTGCAGAACGTCGCGCTGTATACTAGAAACCCAAAGCGTCGAGATCGAAATTGAAATGACCTCCGTTCTCCTTGGGGCTTTCACGCCGCTCTTGTATTGCAGTCGGGTGAGATTGTTCCATCAATTTGGACATCGGGTGAGGTCACTGGATTTGGTTACGCGACCACTTGGTCAGATCGGACGACCTAGCTTTTCTTGTTGCAATCATACTTTGCCAAAGTCTCCACCCCTACGCACTCTCCCAGGGCCCGCTGTGTTTCTTGTCCTTGCCTGTTCCTTTCATCATTGCGACGTCCCCCGACTGTTGCTCGGGGCGTCTTGGTATGTTCCTTTGGAAGTACGGGAGGAGCACACTGATCCTGATGCCTCTGATTGGGCTGCAGCTGAACAGGGCTTGCGGACGCTCTTATTTGACGATAACTACCTTGTCGCTCAAGATGGGATCGATGTGATGTTGAACGTTTATGAATCTGATGCTCGTGTAGTTTCCACGAAGAACAAACATAGTGTTACTTTCTGAATAGTATTCATTTTCGATTCAGAGCACATGTAGTGCAGGCAAATGATAGAGAATAATGAATTAAGAATAAAAAAAGCGTAACGGGGTAAGGCTACAGTCTTGTACAATGGCGACAACGAAAACGAATGTGCTTGGCTCGGGCATAATAAAGAGTGGCGATATTCGAGAACCGGAGGTGTGGTTGGCGGTGGTGAATTAGAGATAGCCACAAAGGGCAGCCCATGTTGAGAAACCGGCGATAAGGATGAGGGTAAAGGCGACGAATGCGACTAGGCATCGTCTCTCCCACTTCAGCTCGGCGCGCCTAATCCTGTCGAGAACAATCTGCTTCTCGGCATCGGTTTTGTCTGGTAGCCATCCCTCGCCTGCGGCATCCGTGGCGGGCGGCGCGCGCAATGGGGAGGATAGAATGAACATGCCCAGGATCCAGAATGGGGGGAATACTAGAAGGAGAGGTCAGCATGCAAACCACAGTAGAGATAAATGTTTACTGACAAAATCCGAATTTGAACAAGTACATTGCGAGCGTTATAGGCTCGTCCTTCAAGGTGTACTCCGGAGGAGGCAGGGACTCGTACTCCGCGTATGGAGGCAACTCTGCTGAGATGCGGCGGTCGTGGCGGCTTTCGCGCGTCTCTTCCGAGAACGAGTAGCCAACAGAAGTGAACGCGTCCTCAATCGAGCTGCGTGAGGTATACTCACCCGAAAGGTGGGAGGAGGAAGAAGACATTGCGAGTGCAGTGAATAGATGCGTTTCTGGCAAAGATAAGACTGGCTGATTTCCGCGAAGGAGTTGATGATTCTAACGCCATGATGGCTTGGTTATATACAGTCCAAGAGAAAGCAAGCCAATTGATGAGAAGGAAAGAAAGTTAACCATAAACGGCAAGTCCATTCAGAACAAACATCCAACAATACTTGCCTCTTGCCATGACAACGATGTTCTTTTCCGCGAATTGGTTTAGGTTTGGTCTCTTTGCGCAATACAGCAGGAGGCGTCGTAATGTTCACCCACAACCACCCATAAACCGAACAAGAGCACAGAGAACAAGGATGATTTTGGCTTTCAAGTCATTGTGATCACCGGATTGCCCAAGGATTGCCATTCTTGAACAAGGTCAAAAACAAGGATGATTCGTAAGAATCAAAGTTAAACGTACGTCTCTGTTATATCTGAACAACTAGATCCTGATACAAGGCCGCAACTTGATGTTGATTCGATTCGCACCCAAAATGGGACCGATTGGCGGAATGCACTCAAACGCCTGTTCTTCCATGGTTTCCTCGCCTGTATCCCCTGCATGGTGCCATGAGCATTCCTATCGTGGTCCCGAGACTCGAGAACAGTATACCCATTTCCAATAATGTCCCACCGATCCTAGTCGCGTGCTAGCTCTATTTCAACTTTTTGTCGCGACAGAAGAATAGCGCCTACTTTGACTCAGGTCAGAATCTTAAACGGACTCACTGGATCGTTCAAGCAATCTTTTATTGTGCCGAAGGCTAACAATCGAACTGGATCAATCGGATTCGTGCCATCGCTTCCCGACCAGGAATGCTTTCCGAGATAATAAGTGAGCTACATCTCCTTTCATCTATGCCTGTTCATCAGTCCATCAGATTGCACGAAAATATTTCACCCTGGAGTAGCCCTAGCACCAGCTACATTGCCGGAACAGTCATGCCCCGTGCAAGCTGTGGCGTAAAGCTCTCCCATGACTCCGCGGTTGACGCGGGCTTTTTTTTGGATGAGCGCTGATTTTATGATGGATCCCTCGAGCCTTCGACGCCCATGGATGGTGGGCGCGAATCCTCATGCTGAGTTTCTCTTGATGATGTTTATACTTAGGCTACTCATTACGGCCAATGCTCACGACCAGAACACTCTGATTTCATGAAATTATGTCTAGTCCTGATTACAATTGAATGATGCGCACTACGAATGGAGAACGCCTTCGATGTAGCAGCAAAGGTCACGATGGCAGGATTAGGACTAGGGCGCAAGGCCCCGTTCCGTGAAGTGTCAGGCCTGAACTTGCCCAGATGAATTCAAGAAGTTGGCGCGGCGGTAGCACGATGAACAGCTTTCCGCATATACTCCACCTTAATCCTGGTTGTTGGACGAATTGCCACCGGAGTTCCCACATGAACCCATGTCTGCGCCGGCGCTGAAGACGCACGTTTACGAACCTCTTCGTATTGCTCTTGCCTTTCGTCCTTTGCCGACCAAGCCACTATCAATAGAAGCCACGCCGCGTTGGCATTGCATTTTACCGAGTGTATGCTCCTGAGGCAAGTGCTGGTTTCCCTTTGTGGAGTACAGGCATAAGTTGACGATTATAGGCCTCTACGTAACTTCGTTCGTTGTATAGACTCAAGACTGACGATCAGTTCTGCGGACGAGGCTAGAAATTGCCAATGCGCTGTTGACATTCTCCCACATTGAGGTACTGCCTAGTGATCACGTTGAGCGCCATTAACGTCACGTTTCGTTGTATAATCGTGTGTCGGCAAAAAAGAGGGCAGGGTGGGCAACCTCTGGACCACTGACTTAGTAAAATTTGGGGTCTATGGTCTCTGACAATAGAGTCCCTCCTTCTCTCATGACCGATGAAGACCGTATACCAGAATGGCTGTCACTTCTACTGGGTGTCTAGTAGAGTCGACGGAGTTTGAACAGACTCGTATAAAAGAGAATGAAGGCACTGGCCTTACTACCAGGTTCTACCTCTCTTGAAAACCCCCAGTGCTTTCGAAATAGTACGCGCTTCCTTCGCCGAAGATCCTCGACATACTCAATTCTTTCTACAGTGCAATTTTCTACTCTCTTCACTGCTCTCATCTTAGCCGTCGTCGTTGACAGCGCGACTGTCCAGTTCTCGACTGGCTTGAACTGCCAGTCGTTTTCGGAAACCTTCGAAGGCAGCTGCAACTTCTGCTCTGACCCCCCTGGCGGTAAGGCGTTTTCCGCTTGTTATCTCCCGAACGCCAAACTCATGGCGGTTGCTGTAGACTGGAGCTCGGTGTTGTTTACCGGCATTGATAGCTCCAATCGCGTTACGGTGCATAACGAGGACAACTGCACCCCCGCCTCGCAAGTCGGGCAAGGTTTTGGGCCTGCCTGCTGGAACCAAGGTGCTACCAAGCTTCGTTCTGCTTGGGTCGCCTGTCCCGGCCAGAGGTGGGTATTCCGTTAGAGCACGGACGCAACTCAGTTTGATCATACATTGTGAACAGGCTTGCCGATAACCAGACCTTCGCTGGGGACAGCGCCGTCATTGTTGATGAAAGCCAGTAGTCGATGGTTCAAGTGAACGAACGCAACGGCCAGAAATCAACGGTATCGTAACGTAATGTTTGTTGTTTAGGTTTGAATACGAAGATTGTTTTTGAGGTGACGGAGGGCCAGTTCGTTCGGTAGCGACTACGTTCTAATAACACATCTAATTGGGAGGACACACGCGGCGTTGTACCAGCTTCCCCTTTCATCGACCTGGATGTCAGCAAGTGGTAGAGCTGTCACTTACTTATTTGTGTATGTCCTCAGTGTGTGTTCGCCGTCACCTCAATGGCGCAATTAAATATATCGAATTTGTCCCCATTTTCATGCCGCGGCCGTGTTTCAAGGTAAATTCGACAAATGGTGCGACGAGAAGGATTTATTCAATGACTGATGTGCTTTAAGTAACCTAAGCGAGAGTACGATGGCACACGATACGACCCACCCTCACCCAAATAGCCTGTCCAAATCGTTGACCATATCGGTTCCCATCCGCTTCCACCGTTCTTCGCTGTCGTCCGATTTGACACTTCGGACTGCTCACTAGGAGCGCTTACCGGCCTCCTTCTGTTCAGCCAGCAAGTTGACTGTAACCTCTTCGCCGAACAGACATCACCTCCGCCCACGATGGGACAGTGCTTTTCTAATTTTCATGTTGACAAGGGGATGTACAAGGTATGTGGTGGACGCAAAGCCGTCAGATTGTGGCACTTCCGCGGTACCGACAGAAATTAGAAAATTCGGGATGTATTCATGAGAGTGAAGAGATAACAGACTTTTAGAGGGCGTGGGACGGTCCCGTATGGGTCGAGGTTGTCGAACGTACGACGGATAGTGTCGTTGTGCGCTGTGGAGACACTCCTCGCATCCGGGACATTCGTCCGTCAGAGGGCGTTTTCGGGATGACTGCAGACGTCAAGTCGGAGAAAGGCGTCGTCGAATTCCATCTGAGGAGTGTGTTCTGGCGGGGAGAAGGGAAGGCGGACAAACCACCTATGGACTCTTTCTTCCTTCATCAGCAATACGACAAGGTGTTGATGGAGAGCGCACTGGGAAATGTTAGGAAATAGTGGCTGGGAAAGAGCAGTCATATGCCAGAGAACGTTGCGTGGAGCGCGACAACGGGGAAAGAGATGTACTAGTTTCGACAAGAGGCGCAGGAAGAATGTCGGCGCTGTCACTAAACTTGACGGTCATGGAACTATAAAGAGATCTCTCGTGGCCTCCTAGAAGTCGCAATCAAGAACTCGTATGAGTCGACAACGTGGTCAAGAAGTAATGAGTATCGTGATCGAGTTCGATTGCCGTCGGCGCCGAAGACTGGTGGCGCGTCTCCCACTATATACAAGCCGTTGTTAGCCGTCTACACTCTACAAACGCGATCTCAGTGGCGCATTACAACTTGAGGAGCAGCACTTCACACCTCGAGGCTTCCGCTGAAAACAGAGAAAGTGTTGAAACGTCTAAGAGAGAACATACATCAGACTTCAAGCACAAGTACACTACAAGTTTAATCTAGAATTCATGACAGAAACATATGGCAGGTTCTTCACACCCTATACCCCTTCCTCCTGCTTGTCGGCAAACTCAGCGGTGGCAGCGTCGCCCTTTGAACACACAATCAGGATCTAACCCACAAGCCTTCAAGAAACACGCTTTACCTCTGTAGCACTGGTCGAAGTAACCTCAAGGACCATGGCGGGGTCCAAACCCAAACCCATATCCTCCGGCGGCTGGAGATAATTGGCCATGGGAATCATCGCACCAGTAGTGATGACCGGAACCACCCCAGCATTAAAAGCCTTCCACACAGACGCATCATTTTTGGCCTGAGACCACGTGTCGTCCCAGAGTCGGAATGTAGGACAAATCTTCAGGAGATCCCTCCTGATCGCCTTGATGCCGTAGGTCTGAGCAGAATCGGGCGCGGCATAGCCAGCGCTGGTACTGAGTATCCCGCCGAGGACGGCGTAGTTCGAGTTGGGGGGCACACCGCGCCAGAGGGCGTAGTCCCTGGCGTTTGGGGAGCCATCGTCGGTCCATACGAGCTCCCAAGATGTAACGTCTCTAAGAGCGTCTTCTTCCAGTGCGCGGACGACGACGCCGGCAGGAGCAGTGGTCAAGTCTTTGGATGCACCATAGCCGAGGTAGTACCAACCGCTTTCGACTATGAAGGAGGGTGAATGGGAAGTCTTTGCAGAGAAAATATTCAACTTACGAGTAGGGCGCCAAGTAGACATGTTGTCCCTGGCACCTAAATCAGCGGTGTCGGCCATCTTGTTGACAAATGTGACGCGTTTATACGCCAAGGCAGCGGTGGGAAAGGACATGTCTGTGTCTGTGTTGGATGTGTGGTAGAAGATTGGCGAGTTATGGGGCCTGTACTGGCCAGTCTGAGCATTTATACCTGTGCGTCATCGCGAGCTGTAGCCCCGGTACCCTTGTGAACCTCGACTACGACGGAGTTATGTCGTATTCTATCCGATTCCATCGCAAAGAAGAAGTAAAAAGTCTAGCTAGATAGAATGGCCCGGCAGTGTTACTCGCGGTCGATAGAATAGACCTGAAAACCCGCGGGAAATCAATTAACTTTGTCGCTTGTTGTCCGCAAATTTCGGGAGGCGCGGAGGAGAGCTTTGCGATCACGGTAAAAAAGTCTCGGAGTTGACAGCCGCCACAAAGATTCGGAATGTCGAGGCGCCGTAGCCATCCGGCGCTTTGATCTTATCCATTGGCCACACCTATCATGACTGAGTAAGCACGGTCAAACGTAAATGTTCATCGGCGAGCCTAGGGCGATTCATACAAGTTTGGTTTGATTGGATGTGCTTATGAGAATGTAAAGCGATTCTATCCCGGATGATCAGTCCGACCTCAGCGCTTGAAGACGGCCACTTTTGCGAGGTCCGTTCCAAAGAGACAGATCGAATTACACCAGGCTAACGCGTACTATGGGCGTTGAGACTAGGTTGTAGCGGGCCTAAAAAGGAAGGCGGCTGTCATAGAGCAAACTCGTCGGCTTCTCACCTGGCACTCATCCAGAAATTCTACCTTGCTACTCTTTCAAAAGTAGGTTGATTGACGAAGACCTCTACCTATATGTCCGTCAGCCCCAACGCCATTTCTGATGTCTGCATCGCAGAAGAAGCAAGTCCGGGACGTGTACGTGACGCGCTTGCTCTTTACGCGCCTGTGAAGACGCCTCACCCTGCTCTTATATCGGCACCTTATCACCTGCTCTGCCATAATTCTTCCCATTCCTCAAGGTCGACTTGTACACTACTTACCTATCTCTGGCGCGAAGCCCGACGTATTTCCTACTTTGTCTTCTTCGTCGCACAATGGACCACAGAGGATATCTAGACCACAGGGGAATCAGTCAAAAGCGTAGTCCCGGTAAGATTACGCACCCCAAAGATCCTTCAGTCCTGCAGGACCCAGTCAAGCCAAAATGTCTTACTGTGGGCCTAGCCTTGCTTTCGACCTTCTCACTAGCATCCTCAATAGCTCCGTGCTGCTGTCCAGAAACCATCGACCTTCGAGTAAAACCAGTCGGAACGGTGAACCGGATTCGAGCGCAGGTCATGCACGAAATAATACTCGGATAATGTCGTCCGCAAGCTCGAGGATGGTCTAGAAGCCGGCATTGAGGGTACGTGAATTGTAGACAAGTTGAGGTACGGTGATGGTCGAAAAGAAAGGCGCGCTTTCCACTTTAGGTTAGGGTATAACTAGGCGGTTGACTCCAAGCCTTGTTCCTGTATCAAGCAGGTGGGGTGGTATTTTGCACTCATAAACGGGTTGGGCCATTGACAAGCACGGCGAGTCCGGGGCAACCAGACCTTTCAACACTCCAGCCATTTTAATGAGCTGCATCAATAGAAGAAGTACACATGGATACATATTGACTATCATACTTGAAGTGCTAAATAAGTCTAAGTGTAACGTGCCACCATCCTACAGAAAGGGATGAACGCACCCATGTCATCGACCGTGATAGTCTTGGTTTCTAACAAGAACCCCAACTCAGACTTGTAGACCCTCTTAAAAGCAGCTTCGAAGTCCTCGTCCTCTGCAGGAGCTGGTAGAACCGTCAACGCCGTATCAGTGCCCTCAAACCGCATATTCAATATGTGTATCCTGCAGTCCTCGAAGCCCTGCCGTCGCAGCTATGTTCGGACGTCATGCATCAGCTTGTCCAAGCACGTAAGTAACGTCGGCTTCGTCGACTCGGAGTAGAAAGCGGAGGAGGGCTCTTGTAGCTCTAAGTCATTGATTGATTGACAACATTGCATGTCCTCTTGCCTCTGTCAGAGCGCGAATCGGTCTAGCCATAGTCTCATTTGCAACCTTGATGAATCTGAAGGCCGAGTCAGGAAAACATACAGCTAATAGTTGCCCGTAAACAACTTCATAGAGGCTCAACTCCTTGCTCTCCGACTGTTGCGAGTTGATCTCGGATACCACGATGTCAAACTTATCTTTACTCGCTTGCACATATAAAGGCTCCTTCTCCGACTCGCCGAATATCTTCGGGAAGTAATCAGGTATGAGACGACCAAGCAAGAGATTCGCATCGGTAACTGCTAACGGACCTCCTTTCCGATAACATGCCGGTCTTGGTTGAGCACCGGCACTCTCAGGTTCAGCAAGGAAGAGGCCATTCCGGAAAGACAAACAGGATCCACCACCAGCGGCGACAGTATTGATGTCAAGCTGAAGTGATTGTATTGTCACGCCAGCAGCAGTAGTCTCGTATACAACTTCGTAGCATCCGTCGAAACGCGATACATCCGTAGACGTGCCGCCAACGTCCAATCTATGCCCCAATGAGTGACCTGCGGTTAGAGTAAAAGAGATCGTACCCCATGATTGGCCGCTTGGTCTTCTCATCCCAACTGGTGAGGGCGTAGCCAACCACACCACCAGCTGGTCCGCTGAGAATACTCTTCAGCCCAGAGAAATTATCGAGATCCAGCAGACCACCGTCACTTCTCATAAATTCGACTCGAGGACTACGCAATGTGCCATCCTTGAGCTTCGCGTCGAAACCTGAGAAGAAGCCGTCGAGATATTCTCTCAAGATGGGCGTAAGGTATGCATGAGCTGTCGACGAAACGCCTCGAGGTACAATCTTGATTATTGGAAGGAGAGACGCGGATTCCGACACCTGGGTGAAACCGATAGAGCGTGCAAGCTCCCCAATGGTGTTCATGCTCAGGGTATGTGTAAGAATGGACGAAGACAGTGACGGAGGGATATTCTGCATCGTAGAGCTTCTGCAAATCAGCTCTTACTGAGTTTAAATCTACTCATGATGTTAGCGAAACGTTGGGTAGCATGGCTGGTCAACATACCTGGCTTCTTACGGCTTCCCCAGAAAGACCTCTGACGATTTCACCAGGACACTCGGCTTGTCCTTGGCCGTCCCAGCCTTTCCCGGTATATCATCGCGTAACTTTCCCGTATTCGTCAAATTGTATGGCATGCTCTTCAGCTTGTGGGTCGGATGTATATCCCACCAGTCCACCTCCATCACGGTGGAGTACAGCGGGGGAAGTCGCCGGATGTTGAGGTCGAATATCTTTGGTCGGGACTGGAAAAGAAGACGCTCGAAAGATTGGAAGAGGATAGCGGACGGTTAATGAATGGTGCATAGGATGACTTGTCCATTCGCGATGAGCTTGCGAAAGAGAGTGCAGATAGACCAGGCGGTTTGACTGTTGAACGCGTTGCGGCGTTGGGCTTGATACAAAAAATACCACTGGTAATAATGCTTACCTGTCGAGACCAGACGTAGGTTCATCCAAGAAGAGAAGAGGCTTTACAGCCAATTCGGCACCAATCGTAAGACGCTTGCGTTGTTCGACGTTAAGGCCTGACGAAAATATATCAGCATTCTGATTCAAGACCATAGTTCAACAAAAGCTCACTTTCGCCGGGGACGCCAATGACCGCATCTGCATACGCCTCCATCTCCAACAGCCAAATAACTTGGTTCACATACTTGACCATCTCCTTGTCTGGAATATCATGCAGCTGACGCAACCTCGCACTAAACTCCAAGGCTTCCCGGACAGTCGATGTCTGCAGATGCAAATGCCTGCTGTTGCACATAGCCGGTCTTGCGCTGGAACGAATCGTCACGCGGATGGCCGTTGACAAGCATGGAGTCAGAGACGACACCCATGGTAACACGAGTGGCGAGTACTACATCGAGGAGGGTGGTCTTTTCAACACCGGAAGCGCCCTGCGAAAGAGATCAGCGTCAACGATGTCGACAGGAAAATATTAGAGAACATACCATAAGTGTCCCAGGCTGGACCCAGCCATTGACATGATCCAGGAGACGACGTGGCTCGCCCTTGATCTTGATATCGTAGCACACGTCCAAGGGCGAGGTGTTGGTGTTCCAGCGCGCGCATGTTCCCAAGACTTCGATCCAGGGCGACGCGCAGGCGGCGTTGGTGGTGAACTCTATGCGAGCAACATCAAACTGCAGAAGCAGACGATTTTCCAACGGCATGCCGTCGTACGTCAGCTCAGACGGTGCAAACACCGAACACGCAAACTTCAGCCCGTCGAATTCATTGCCCATAAACGCATAACCAATCGGATTCATATAGTTGATCCACCCAAGGATGCATTCCGTCCACAGGAATGGTGAAGCCTGCATGAATAACTAGGGCGAGGATGATAATTGTGGTAGGCGCCATTGTCCGTGAGATTGTCCGTGAGAGTGCTCCGATGGTGCGGAAGATCATTGATATGGCGAGGGTTGCGAGGAATGAGAAGAACGAGAATATAAAGAAGTGGTCCACTTCGCTCCGAAGGTTCGCTATGAAGTAGACGACCAGATTAAACCCGATGGCGTTGAGTATTTTGTATGGTAGGTCAATGATCATGGCGCTTGGGCCACTGCTCGTACAACGAAGGAATCTGAAAGAGGGTTAGATCTTATATCACCTAAACTGTAAAAATTGACCGACCTCGAGGACACTGGCAAAGCCGTTCATAAGGATCGCAAAGAACAAAGGCGCACTACGGCTGTAGAAGCCACGTATCAAACAAAGGCCGACCTGCATAGGCATCGAGATGGTGTAGGGAGAGTTGAACCGCCTGAACCAAATAAGCAAATAATAAGCGAAGAAAGTGACACTCACATGTCCTTGGCTTGATCATCCTTCTTGGATTCCCGGAACTTAGCTAGCTCATCACCGCCAACGGGGAACTGGCGGTCGAAGCCGTCAATTTGCTGCAAGAGGCGCTTGCGTCCTCGCTCTCCTTCTAAGCCTTGGCAAATTCTTCCCATGTATGAGGAACTTTCGCTTCGAATCAAGGGCGAATCTGACGCTCGACGGGGCTGGTGGGCGAAGTGAGGAAGTCGGCGGTGGTCTGACGCGGCGGACAATCAAAGCTCATGTCGACAAAGAACTTTTTTGCCTCGTTGGTCGGTCCAAAATAAATCTGGTGCCGTTCGTACAGTACGACAGCTTTATCAAACGGGAGATAAATTAATTAACACGGATCAGAGACCAAATGAAAGCGATGTACATCGTAGATGTCCTGGGATGCCTGGCAAATGGCTCCAACGGCAGCGGAGCCCACATAGTTGGTAGACAAACGAATTGTCTTGACAAACTCGAGGGCAGTCGCGCTGTCCAGAACACGCGTTGAGTTGTCCCAGTACTGAAAGGGGATCCCACTCAGTGCGGCTTCGACGATACTGACATGCTTCCTGTCGCCGCCAGAGACGCCACGCACAAAGTCGTTGCGACCTTGGTGTTGACGGCGTGGCTCAAACCAAAGACGGCCATGACAACATCGCGCATGTGGTCGGCAAATATGTCGCAGGTGACACCAGGGAGATCGTACGGGCGCTGGAACTCGATCTTGAGTGTTGCGCGACACTGAGCAGAACGGTCGTCCGTGGGCTGCATGGAGGTCAGTTGTACAATCTGTGCGCAGTCAGACTGGGTAGATCGTCGCCGACAGGTAGACGCACTATTTTCGCACCATCCAATAATGCTAAGCTCGACGGATATATACCAGCGGGAGCCGCTCGACGCGCTTTAAAGTGGGAGGGGTATCGTGAAGCACACTAACTTGCGATGCAAACGTCGCTATGACCTGATGTGGTAGTCGCCGTCATCGTGGGTGCGGTCTGAATAGATCCCATTAATTGACTCTGAGTCCTATGATTCTGAAGGTTGGGTAGACCTCGCCATTGTGCGAGTCATTCTGTCGTTGGCTTGTCGTCATCCTCTGAAGCGCGGAGAGCGCCGGGAATTGGATACAGACGAAGCCGATAGCGCTTCGAATGCACTTGGTGGTGCGCCGATGTCTGGGCGCGGTCGTGATGGTGGTTCATGGCAAAGACGCACAGACGGCATTTTGGACCGAACGACCGCTGCCATCTCAAAATACGAACTTTATGTGAGCTGAAGAGGCGATTTAAGATCAATAAGAGGAGAACGGATGTTTTATAAGACATTAGATGAAGTTTACGGGGGAGATAAGGTGAACACAGGCAACAAACTCCAAAAGTAGTGGATCAACAAGGGCCCACAAGCGTGACAGAAGTAACTCCACGTGCCCTAACATATTAAAAAGGCAATAAAAGAGATCAATTTGGATATAAAAGGTATATGGCCGTGCCTGTACGATTTCGGCCTCCCTATAGACGTGGAAGCCGGGTCAACAAGTTGCCCCGGAATCTTGTGGGAGACACTCACACTTGTCTTTTCATGCTTACGACTAGGACTCGGAGTCTCCTTGATGCTTGGATAGTAGGGCGTGGCATTTTCTGTCGTCTTGGGCTGCAGTGGTGTCGAGGTTACTCATCTCCCAGGGCACCTTGGAAAAGGTTGGACATGGCTTTGTATGTCAAGGAGCTGGCCCAACCCGTTACACGGCCTTGACGTGTTCTTCCGAATCAGACGCGGATTGCTTAGTTCTCCTTCCTGGGTATGCTGTGTCACTTTAATTTGTTCAGCGCTCATTTCATGGCCCCAGTTTGCTTGTCTTATAAGCTACTGACCTCGTCGTCGCTCGTCCTCATATGCAAGACAGAACTGGATAGTCTTTCGTTCCTTACGCTCCTCCGCTGCTTCTTTCCTTGGCAAAGTGCTTCTTCGGCTTCATCTGTCATAAATGCCAGATGTACTGCGTCGCATGCGCGTCCCTCCCGAGGATACTGCCTTCTTTGCAGCGGTCCATTTGTTCGCGCTCACAAGCGTCTGTTACGGGTACTTTGACAGGGATGAACTTCAAAGAAGACAGATCAGCGTCGGATCGCTCAAGCCTGCTTACGACTACATCGTCGTCGGAGGCGGACAAAGTGGCCTTGTAATAGCGAACAGGTTAAGTGAAGATTCGTCCAGTAAAATCTTTCCTTTTGTGCCGTCCAATCATTTCGCTTATTATTCGTTTTAGAGACCGTTCTGATTGTTGAATACGGTACCATCGACGATACACCAAGTCAAGTCGAACCCTCCAGTGCTACGAATTACGCGCCGAGGAATTTGTTTAATGTTACTTCCGTCCCTCAGCCGGGCATTGGCAATAAGAGGAGCACGGTTTATGCTGCTGCTGTTGTCGGCGGTGGGTCTACCATCAACGGTATGATGTTCGATCGTGGCGCGGCGGAGGACTACGATAATTGGGAAAAGCTCAATAACATGGGGCTGGGCTGGGTTGCTACCCTATTTCAAGAAGGTAACCATTTCAATTTCAGTGGTCTATCTGTATGAGGCGCTAAATTGTTGCATTCAGAGCACCCGCTTCAATACACCAATCGACCCTGCCATTGTGACAGAGTACAACCAAACCTGGGATACTAGTGTCTATGGCACCGACGGTCCAATTCAAGTTACCTACCCGCCATGGGTATGGCCCGGCTCCAGTGATTTCCCTTCTCCTTCTTCCCCCTTCCCCATTCTAAGTCTCTCCAGAAATCCAATTCCAAGCATGGAACGAAGTCGGAGTTCCAACCCAGCTCGAAGGTGCCGCCGGTAAATCCTTCAACGCATTCTGGGTCCCAAGCAACGTCGACCCCAACGGCCGACGCTCCTATGCCCGAAACCAGTACTTCGACCCCGCCAAATCTCGCACGAACATGGAGCTGTTGACAAACTACCGCGTCAACGAGGTGTTGTTCTCCTCCACAAAACGCGCGGAAGCTGTTAAAACGATCCAGGCGCGGGGAACAGCAAATGGTGCTTCGACGATTACTGTGAGAGCCAATCAAGAGATTGTTCTGTGTGCGGGATGGATGCATACGCCACACATACTTCAAAGGAGTGGTGTGGGTCCGAGGGCGCTGTTACAGCAGGCGGGGATTAATGTTGTGAGCGACTTGCCGGGGGTGGGGGCGAATATGCAGGATCAGCCTTCGTCGTTTATTCAGTTTACTTGTAAGTGGTTTGGGTTGATGGTGAAGTGGACGATTGAATGCTGATGATTTTGTAGATACTAGAGACGTCGTACCCAATCAGAGATCGCTCCAGTCAAATACTACGTTCCAGCAGTGGGCTCAACAGCAATGGCTTCAGCGAAAAGGTAGTTTTGTTCCAACTCTTATCACATGAGACTGTTCTGAACCAAAGTATATATTAGGACCTCTTTCCATGACTACAGGAAACAGTCTCGCCACACTTTCCCTGCCGGTCATGAACCCCAACTATCAAACCATAATCGACAGAGCCAAAGCTCAAACACCAGCGACATATCTCCCAAAGACATACACCGCGGAAAATATCGCCGGTTTCGTAGCTCAGCGCGATATCCTCCTCGCGTCCTACGCCTCAACCAACAACGGCGTCTTCGAAGTGCCCTTCTCCGGGGGCGCCTCCACCTCTCTCTGTCTCGACAAACCCATCTCGCGCGGGACCGTCACAATGAGTACGACCGACCACTACGCCGAGCCCGCCGTGGACTTTAACACCAACATCAACCCCATCGACACGGACCTGTTCGTATCGGTGGTCAAGTTTTACCGCAAGTGGATGGCCGCGCCGAGCATGGCGCAGCTCGGGCCCGTGGAGAGCTCGCCTGGCGCGAGTGTGACGAGCGATGCGGCGATTGCTGCGTGGGCGACGCAGGGGATGGGCTCGAGCACGGCGCACACGTGTTGCACGGCGGCGATGATGCCGCAGGCGATGGGCGGGGTGGTGTCCCCTGAGCTGCTGGTGTATGGGGTGACGGGATTGAGTGTGGGCGATATTTCGGTGATTCCGATGATTCCAGCTACGCATACGTGTGCGACGGTTTATGCTGTTGCTGAGAAGGTGTGTGCATTTCTTTGGTGGGGTGGGTTGGGTACTGGGTACTGATTGGATGTATTGCAGGCAGCGGATTTGATTAAGAGTCGGGTGTCGAGTTCGCCGCCGGAGGATCCGGGGAGACGACTACGACTGTAGGGACGACGTCGACTACTTCGGTGTTTTCGACGACGAGTACGACTACGACCAGTTCTGCGCCGGCACCTACGCAGACTCATTATGGGCAGTGTGGCGGTGAGTTTACTTGCCCTTTCTTCCTCTATGAATGACTGAATGACTGGCACTAGGTCAAGGATGGACGGTAACTCTGTCCCATTTTGACTTGGTATTGAGTCTAACATTTTTGTTTTTTCAAAGGGACCCACCATTTGTGAATCTCCATATACGTGCAAGTTCAGCAACCAATGTAGGTTCATTCCTACTTTTGCCTTCTTCATATTCAGTGCTGATTGTCCTCAGGGTATTCACAATGCTTGTAACAAGACCTTAACATCGACCGTCACAGCGACGGTCCAAGGCAGACGGTATGGGAAGCTCACCGCGGCGAAGAAGGTGCGCCTATATTTCTAGATGAATGTCTTGCGTGCGTACGACGGCTCTCGTAGAATCTCCACTAACTTTGCTTTGCAGCATGGCATGTCTTGTACCACGTCGTTACGACCTCGTCGCCCAAGCCCTGGCGGCGCACAGCCTGCGAGACGATAGCCCGCTTTACTACGAAACGGTTCCCGTTGTTCGCGCCTCAATACCTGCTCAAGTCATCTGTGCATGTATATGAACATTGGGCACGACAGCGTCGGTTGCCAAGGACAATTGAGGTGCTCCCGGACGATGCTAGACTGATGTGGATTGGCCCGAAATGTCTGGATCATGTCATTCTCTTTATACATGGTGCGGCAGGCCATCATATGTACTAGCACGATGCTCAGCGTTCAAACAGACGGTGGCTTCGTGTATCCAATGTCGGATTTTGCCCATACCTTCCTTCTTCATATCAAGACCGAGATACAGAAATCTCGCGGTATACCCGTAGGCGTGTGTACACTCGCTTATAGTGAGTCTTTTGTTACCCTACCACCATTACAGTAATAAATAACGTTGGCGCAGACCTTATTCCTACAGGCCGCTTTCCCAGTCAACTACGCGACGCACACGCGGCAGTCGACTTTCTCTTCCAGTTAGGCATCAAACCTGGCAAGCTCCAGCTCTTAGGTGAATCTGCCGGCGGAACGATCGCGCTCCAGTTATTGCGCCACGTCTATCATCCTCACCCCGCCGTGGAGCCGTTCGCGCCAGACACGCATTTTGCGGGCGTATGCATGATATCACCTGGCGTGCCGTACCGCGATGGCGACGATGGCGAGTCGAAAAATGATCTCATCAGTTTGCGGACGCTGAAGAAGTTTTCCATGCTGCTCACGTACGACGTGCTCGAGTCGGACATGCACTATCTCGCGCCCGAGGAGGGCTTCTTGCAAGGCATAGAAGGGCGCGTTATGCTGACCTCGGGCACCGAGGAGCTTATGGCGCGCGCTCACGCACGGTTGCGCGACGAGCTTGGGAGATGTTCGGACGTTGATTTGACGTGGATCGCCGTAGACGAGGGCGGGCTGCATTGTGGGCCGGTGTTTGGCTTTCCGATGGGTATTCTCCCGGGGAAGCCGTATATTGGGGAGGTGACAAATAAGGTTGTACGATGACTTGAGGATGGATTTGATACCCTGCTAGAGGTCTAGTTGTAGTGTAATGTGTGATATGCTTGGTTTCATGGTCATCTCTGGAGATGCAATGTGGTAGTCTCTTCATCGTTCCTTTACGCCTGCAAGTTGCCATACCTTTCACCTTCGCTCATTGCCTCTCATGCCTTCCTTGCTTCATCGTGACAGACTAGACCATTTGTACGCTCATACACTCCAAACATTATATGTCTTCTCATTCCCTTCTTTCCCCTACTACTTCTCAAATTTCGATACGCCCTCCTCAATGACATGGGGTACCGCCTTGAGCTTCTTCACTTGCTTGTGTACAAGTTAAAACGTTAACCCATTGGAGTAGACCGGAAGATGGCCAAAGACCCCGGGAAGCTATGCTTCTGAGGGCTCAAAATCGACCAAAATCCCGGCAAAAACTTGGACTTCCAGGACCATTCGAGCTGCTGTATGAGACTTGCCTGCTTGCCTGGTCAGTCCTAGCTAGACGAGCATAGTGTCGCTGGCTATTGTATGCTGGGGGTGAACATGCGCTTCTGATTTGAAGGTGACGACCGGGTGAGGCATCAAATATGCATCTCTCATGAACTCAAATACCACTACGGCTTTCCCGGATGGCCTCCTTTGGAAGACAACGTAGCGTATAAAAGGCTCGTCGCCTCGCCATGTGTGAGATCGTGCCACCGTTTCGTGCTCGTTCGCCGAATAATGGCTA
This sequence comes from Hymenopellis raphanipes, assembly GCA_036872995.1. Taxonomy (NCBI): domain Eukaryota; kingdom Fungi; phylum Basidiomycota; class Agaricomycetes; order Agaricales; family Physalacriaceae; genus Hymenopellis; species Hymenopellis raphanipes. The sequence goes on from JAYMDG010000019.1 coordinate 972,729, forward strand.
GATGGAGTATCCTAAATAGTACTAGATACAGGAGTTACTACCTACCTACCGTAAAATCACGATCCTTACAAGACTACGTCTAGAGCTCTCATGGTTAATACAATACGCCGCGCCTTTACTAGTACGCGAAGCTAAAGCCGAAGAGGTACCTCAACCTAAGACATAAAATCTCTTGCCAGCGCCTATTGTGAAGGCGTAGGTGAGTCGGTAGACGCCTCTGTCTCATCTGCAGATACAGCTCCTGGGCCCTGGGTTTCCTGAATGAGATTTTAATACGTGAGCGTCGAGAACTCGTAATTCACATACCTTATTTGCCTTGGCTAGTGCTTCATCCAAGATCCCCAATATGGTTTCAAGCCATGCACCAGTTCCCTCATTGTTGAAGCACTTTCGTAGTTCGGCGCTAACGTCTATGTTCAAATCAAATGGCACGTCATCCGTTTCTTCGCACCAGTTTTTGAGCACAGCACCGACAGGGTCTCCGAAATATTTATCCAAAGGGAAGTCGGCTGACTCTCTTCGATCTCAGGTCCAGGTGAGAAGTGCCTCGAGAGTGGCGCGGCAGTGCTGCCAAGAGGAATGTATCGGATCCAGCTCAACCAACCGGGTCACCTCTGCAACATCAGGAGCCAAATTGATGAAGGCAAGTGTGAGGTTGCGGTACTCGCATAAGTGAGCTAGGTACTCATGCCGGACATCATCGGGCAACAAAGGGAGGCCAGAGATGTAGCAGGAAATCGGTAGATAGATCTCCTTTGGAGATGGGATATTCTCGACAATCCAACATGGGCTCAGGAGTTTGATCCATTCGACGCGAGCGAAGATATCAAAGGCTGCTTCGAAACCTCGCGACAGAGCAATTGACAGGGTATCCACATCTAGGTTTTGCAAGGTCAATCCGATTTCTGGCGCCGGAACATACGAAGTAGGAACCTCCCGAAGAAAAGATAATGTCCGCAAAGTACTGTCGGAAACGATGTGATTGATGAGTTGGCGGAAGGACGGAGAGGATGTCAATGTGTAGGAATCCTGAGTGAAGTTATATATGGGATAGAGAAGCGAGAAAAGAAGCGAGAAACAACGCTTCAAACGGTATCTGGGTTCATCCGGCCTCGATGCCCAAGGAACAGTGACTCTGTCCATTGCTGTGCAAAGAAGATTTCGAAAGGCACAATGCTTCCCTAGCATTGTGGGCATGTAAACCAAAATGCTGGCTTTCAGGTTGTCCTGCTTTTCTGCAATGTGCGGTACAAGGCACCTAAACACCTGTTCAAGAAGGTCGAGATATGGCCAGTCCCTTTGGGCATCCCAAACAGACTGCGCAGCATCAAGATTGAGTACTGCATGATTACCGAGAGCTAAAAGAGCTTGCTGTTCCGAGGATAGGACGATGGGAGGCCCCGGGCCGTCGTGGATTGCAGGACCCGGGAGCACTGTTAAAAAGTAGTCCCAGATGACGGCCCTCAGATACGTATTCACAACTGCTTTGAGTGGCATAGGCGATTCATCCCACGGTCTCAGTTGAGCCATTTCATCGAGGGGATTCGGTAGAAGGAGGCTTAATAAACGAGGATGCAAGTTTGCACGTGGGGAGAAAAAACCAGCATTTGCGGCACTGGTCACAAGATTTCGCCAGACTAGAGGATGCATCGCAGTAGCATGGTGCAACAAGAAGAAGTCTTGTAGTGCCCTAGGCCGGCTGAAATACATCTGTACTTCACCGAGCAACATAACAGCTGTCAGTCGAGGATTAGATTCAATGTGATCCCAGACAAGGGTCCACATTGTGGGTGGAATAAAGGCATAAGAGCGATAAAGTCGTTCTAAGCGACTCCCCGAATGAGGTAGACATTCTCGTTTCCGCGGCCAGTCTTCATCTGTCGACTCAACGATCAATTGCTTGCGTGCCATTTCTAATTCTGGTGCCTTATGCCAGACCGTCCTCGCACGTTGTTCCGACTTGATCGAAAGGCTGTAAGCATAGCTTACGAGATGCACGCCCGTATCTCCATATATAGGACTCGGGTTATGAATTGACAACAATTCATAAATCTACCTTTTAGCGTAGTGGTTAGCCCACCGGTCCGGCAGCCTTCCACATTTATGAATTATGTGGAAGGCTGCCGGACCGGTGGGCTAACCACTACGCTAAAAGGTAGATTTATGAATTGTTGTCAATTCATAACCCGAGTCCTATATATGGAGATACGGGCGTGCATCTCGTAAGCTATGCTTACACTCTCACACACTCAAATCACAGCCACCGGGTGTGGGGTGGTGACTCCTGATCCGAGGTGCTTAGTCATATACATCCACCCCAATCCGAAGATTGCAACTGGTTAGGATAAGGCCTGGTTCGTGTTTGGGTCAGCCGCGAGATATTGCCTGCACCCGGGATTGAACCAGCCACCTCAGAGCCAGCCAGCCGTAACAATTCATAAATGTGGAAGGCTGCCGGACCGGTGGGCTAACCACTACGCTAAAAGGTAGATTTATGAATTGTTGTCAATTCATAACCCGAGTCCTATATATGGAGATACGGGCGTGCATCTCGTAAGCTATGCTTACAAAGGCCACCAATAGCTTGGATGACAATGCTATGAACACTAGGATTCGACGACATGCTGAACAGCCAGTCCAGAGCATCCACCGATAACGTAGGATGTGCCTCATTTACAACTTCAGTCTCCAATGTTTTTAATGACTTCAAACCAGCTGCCGCCTCAGGGCTACGCCACCGTGTTGGGTAGCGAAGACCGAGCCAGTGAGGCACAAGTGGCACAACCCTCTTCGAAAGATGATGAAAAGTAGAGACCGAAATCTGATGCGCATAATGAAGAAAATCGGTCAAGGGTGTCTGGTATGGGCACTGAGGGAATAGGATGGGGAGGGCATTGCTGATCAGGTATACTATGCAGACGACCACAGTAATAATGCCAATAGTCCATGCGAGTGAAACACGGAGCGGGATAAAGAAGAGGACTAAACCCGCAAGGAAGAGCATGAGGGAGACATGCATGGTAAGGGGTAACATGCCGATGATGACACGAACACGCCAGCGTTCAAGTCCCATGAAGCGGAATTGGCGAATATGGCTGCGATCCATCGGTGTGCCCGACGTAAGCGAGACATAGTGGTGAAGCCATTGCTTGACAAGGACGGCGGCGAGCGCAACGACCAAGGCAGCGATGAGACTGACGACCCAAAGCCCGTTAATCCAGACATCACGAGCACCTGGTAAGAACTTTTGGGCAGGGTTTACAGAAGGAGTTGTAATATTGAGGGCAGAAACGCCGTCGGATAACTGAATAGAGACGAGATCGTGAAGGAGGAGGGCGGACATCTGTGCGTAATCTGCCTGCAAGTTCTGGGACACCTGTACAAGAAACGAAGTAACCACGGCGGAGAAAAGACCAGCCTATATAGTTGGTTAGGACGTGAACTAGAGATATGTCGATTACTTACAAAAACTAACATAACATCTAGACCATCTCGATATCGACTGACCATTGTAGCATCAAACGCAGCAGCCTCTTCGACGTATATACGATAGAATCGCGAGTTTGGTTTCATTTCGTCGCCATACGGGTCTTCCGGCAGGCGCTTTTCATAGTCATCCATGAAAACAGGTTCACCATGTCGAGGTGTGTTCTGTTCCAGTCCGAAAAAGTGTTTTGGATTGTTATCCGTCCTCGCTGCCCACGAGCCACTAGGCACGGCATTTGGTTTGCCTACTTCGGGCTCTGAGGGTGTTCGATGTGAGGGCGCTGGATTGCCAGCCTCCGCCGGCCGTAATTCTGGACTGGGCGCAACAGCGGACATTCGACGTGGCAGTTCAAAAGCAAGTTGTACAGCAGTTGCATTGTCGCTGTCAGTGTTGGAACAAGGGTTGCCGCTCAATTGCCGATGACAGAAATAGCGATCACGTGAGACCTAGCCTGGGTACCTGCTCTAGTAGAAGGGAAGACAATCCTTCCCTCCTATAGACTCTCGCGTTATTTTAACGATATGCCGTGGGCCAGTTCACCCTTCTGCATGTGTAGACCATCAAGACTGTTTCGACACTCGCATCAGAAAGCCTCCCACATTCATAAACGGGTTGGGTCGTCGAGAAGCGCGGCGAGTCCGGGGCAACCAGCAAGGAAGATGAGGATTCGTTTCAGCTTACTCATCTAATCCTGCTTTTAGATGTAGAACTAACTGCTTATCTTGTCCTACGAAGATCTGTAGCTCCCACCAAGATTCGCAGAAGGACTCTCAGATGAAAACCTCTTGCTGTTGTCGGACTCGCTCTTGAGACTTTACCGACCCATCCTTCCTAATTCGGCTCCCCATGCTCGAGTTCCCGTTCATCGTCATCACCTTCATCAGCGTCGGGTTTAGCGTCTCCTCTGAGCTATCCGGATTCGTCATACTACCGTTTACACGCCGTACGCATACCCATTTGCCACTCCATCAGTTAAGCCAGCATATGGATACGCAGGTGGGGCTAATAGACGAGGATGCATTCATAGTACCACATACAAATACCAGACCCATATCGCAAGACACTCTCGATGTCACAATCCTCGATGTTGACGTCAAGATATTCGTAACCATTCAAGTACAGTACTGGGCCTACGCGTGCCAGCTTGGTCGGTATCCTCCCAGTTAAATGAGAATGCCACTGCTATGTAGATTCTGGCCCACTTCTTTTATAGCAGGACATTCTCTGAGCTTCGGCGCCATCGGTCATCTGAGTTTGTTTGTCACGGCGAACGTCTGAAGCAAACGTAGTCCCAAACGAGTGTTGCCCGTAATGACATGCCAGACGATAGATGGTGCGGGAATGGATGTTGTCGTGCTTAAACGTGGAGGAAGAGGTGAGGGTGTTGAAGAGATGATGTCGGGACAACGGATAGACTGCCAGATGTAGTGAAGGAGTGAGGTCGAGAACTTCGGGGAACATGACTCGGAGGACTTGGGGAAGTGGGCAATCGTGACTTGCTTCGCCAAGTATTGACTGGTCACCTTTTCTAGACGGACATCTTTTATGTCCTCTTCGAATCCTTCCTTCGTCCAAAGCGGCCGTGACATCCATTTGCTTCCCTTCCTTCAGTCATAAATACAAATCAGGGAAGCGAGGTGAAGATCATGAAGATCGCGAACATGTGTTGTCTTCCTTCCAGAATGAGTAACACCGAGGCATTGCTGCTGGAGACCGCAAGGGCGATAAGAGACGTCAAAGTAAAAGAGGCCCTTTGACTCGTCGACACGGAGGAAGGTGACAACGTCCTGGTAGTTGGGAAGAGTGGCGGAAAGTCCGACGAGATGGACGTATTCATTTGTCTGTCTCCATGCGGCGGATGATACGAGTGACGATGCTCTCCAGTACCGGGCCACGGTCATCATGAACCAGCTGAATTTCATCGATGATTATGAGGCGAACGAGGTTGAAGTAGCTGGTGTCCGTACTTTTTCTCGTGACGACGTCGTACTTCTCCGGGGTGGTGACAATAATCTGGGTCTCCGCAATTTGCTGTGTGGTCATCTGCGACTCGCCAGTTAACTCGCCGATTTTCATACCAAACACCTCCAGGCGTTCAAAAAGTTGCCGGCCATTTCTTGCACGAGAAGCTTTATGAGAGCGATATAGATTTGATATAGATGATCTTGAACGAGTCGAAATCTAAAGCGCCTGTGACCTCATCGCGATGGCGGCCTATTTCGTTGAGGACGGTAAGAAGCGCGATTAGTCTGAAATAGAATACTTAGTCCAGTTCAAAGTTGACAGTAGATAAACGAACCTTTCCAGCTCCAGCGGAGGCACAAAGTAGAGGCTCGTCTGTGCCAAAGACTCCAGAGTAAAACTTACTCTGGACGCGATTTAACGCCTTGATGGAGAAGGCGGGACGAGCCCACTCTGGCAAGTCAGAGATGCGAACCATCTCGCCGGCAACGACTGGCTTCTGTTTTGAAGCAGGAACGTGAATTTCTTCGTCGCCTTTCTTGGCGCCCTTCAACGAACCATCGGGAGCTTGCACTTTCTGTTGGACATCAAGTGGCCGCCATCGCCTCCAAGTCGACCATCTTCTTCGGCTGCAGCATTGAGCCAGGCTCGACTGTGGCAGTCTTCGGCACCTGTGTCCATGGCGTCGGACGACTTTAAAGTCTTAGTTCGACGGTCGCCGCCCAACTCGCGCAATATCCAGCCGACAGCCTTCTGCCGCATAGCGACTTCGACATTGACGCGCTCATCGGCGTCACTGCGAACGAGTTTGGTGCACCATACGTTTACTTCGCAGTTTTTGAGAAATTTGGTGCTGATATGGAAGCTCTGATAGTCGAAAAGCTCCATGAGCTGGTTCTCGCAGCCGCGAAGACTGGACTCGGACCCGTGTCCTTCGACACGATCAAGACCTGCACAGCACCACTGTCGAACAGAGTCTACACAATGCGCTTATCCTGCCGATCCATAGCCTCGTGGAAATAGGCGATGCCCTTGCTCAGCGTCTCCTTCAAGCCCTCGTCGCGGAGATGGTCAAGATGAGGTTGTATATCCACAAGCTCAACATTAAGGAAGCGGTTGGGTTTGTCGTCTGCCGCCGTGCAATGTATCATGAGATCGTCAGCGGCGAGGCGACACTGTTTCCGAGAGGGCACAAATATGATAATCGGCTTCGTAGGGGAGTGCTCGACGATGGCAAGATAGGCAGGCTTGGACATAGGTATCATGAGCAAGGGGCAGTGGGGTATCATGAAGGATTGAAGGTGGATATCCGTGTCGCGCAGACGTGCGCTATCAGAAGGGGTGAACAACGGGTTTTAACGAAGCCAGGTAAAACGTACCACGGAGAGAAATTGAAAATGGTATGAGAAGGGGGCACCTATCCATTCACCAAGATCTTTCGCGTTCGCCAATGACACACCACATGCGACTATCCGTGTCTTGATCTCAGTCTGTGCTGACACATATCTCGTCTGCGAGATGACGACCTCATAAGTCGGACCAACCTCACCACAACCAATTGCACCTCATCTGCGATGATCAGCGACACAAAATGTTGTCAAAGGGTGGCTCACCTGCGACGGCGTGCACGCAATAAGGTCGCCTTTCTCCAGTAACCGAAGACCAGCGCTCGTCTCTCCTGTAAGGCTAACAATCTCCTTCCCACCCTGAAGCCCAGGGAATTTCTGTCGCCACTCCTCCAATCGCCTATCGACCATCTCTTGATATGGCTTTATACATACGGCCTTTGCAGGATTGGACTTTTTCCATAGATGAAGAAGCGCAAACTCGGTGCAAATTATTTTTGCCTTCCTGTCGGCGCGCCAACGAAAACGTTCTCGTCTGAGCTGTACAACGCTTGGAAGACCTGCGTTTGAATCTTGTTCAACGCGGTGATTGTGGAGCTGGAGATCTTCTCAAAATCCTTGTTCTTGAGTTCGGAGATGGGCAAGGATTGGAGATCGAGAAGACTCGTTGAGTTGGGGAATTTCTCGGGAAGTATGAGGTGTTTAAACGAGATTGGGAGAGGTCTTGCGCTGGAACGAATCGTCAGACGGATGACCGTCCACAAGCATGGAGCCAGAGACGACACCCATGGTAACACGACTCGCAAGTACATCGAGGAGGGTGGCCTTGCAAGCACTGGAAGCGCCCTGCGAAATAGATCAACGTCAAGATGACGATAGGTAAATAAGAGAACATACCATGAGAGCCGTAAGTGTCCCAGGCTCAACCCAGCCGTTAACGTGATCCAGAAGACGACGCGGCTCGCCTTTGATCTTGATATCGTAGCACACGTCCTCCCAGTGGAAAATGGCGGTCTGCTTCTGCAGCGTGATGTTTCCCGTGTCACTAGAGTTCGCCACCAACGCCGCCTGTGCGTCGCCCCGTGCCTCCTCGTCGTCACCCGTGACCGAAGTCTTGGGAACATGCCTGCGCCGGAACGCCAACACCTCGCCCTTGGACTTGGACTTGGACTTGGCCGAAGTAACGGTCATATAGCAAGCGCAGAAGAAGAAAATGAATGCGATGATAATGCTCAGATTCCTAGTGACAAAGAAGTAAGCACAAAATGAAGAGTTTCAAAGACAACCACGTACCGCTATAAGTGCGACTTGAAAGTCAAATTCAAGTACCGCGTTCCAGAGACAACCGACGAGCACACTTCCGCACCGGTCGTCGAGCACACACCTGATTCGCCAACGGCATGCCGTTGTACGTCGCCTCAGACGGTACAAACACCGAACACACAAAGTCCAGCCCGTTGAATTCATTGACCATGAGACTCTCAGATGCATAACCAATCAGATGATCCACCAGAACCAAGGATGCATCCCGTCTACAGGAATGGTGAGGCCCGTATGAATAACGGATGATGATTGTGGTAGGCGCCATTGCCTGCGAGATCGTGCGTGAGAGTGCTCCGATGGTGCGGAAGATCATGGACATGGCGAGGGTCGTGAGGAACGAGAAAAGAAGGAATATGAAGAACTGGTCCACTTTGCGTCGAAGGTTCGCCATGAAGTAGATGACACCTGATGGCATTGAGAATCTTGTATGGTAGGTCGGTGATCTTGCACGCTATGGCTTCCGAGGCGGGGTGGTAGAAAGCCATACGTGCATGCTTCTCGACGATGGGCCGTTGCTCGTACAACGTAAGAATCTAAACAAGGGTTACATCTCATATCACCGAAACTGTAGAATTCGACTAACCTCGAGCATACTAGCAAAGCCGTTCATAAGGATTCAAAAGAATAAAAGTGCACTGCGGCTGTAGAAGCTGCTGGTCTCCGCTGGGAGGTTGTAGAACATGCTGGAGATGATAAGAGCCAGGCACATGTTACCGATGAGAGCGGTGAAGAAGAGACTCATGTCGCCTTGCGGTCGCTGGAAACCGCGCGACAAATAAAGGCGGATCTGCATAGGCGTCGAGATGATATAGGGAGACTTGGAACGCCTGAACCAGACACATCAGAACCAAGCAAGGAATAAGCAGCGTAAATGACACTTACACGCCCTTCGCCTGATCATCCTTCCTGGATGCCCGGAACTTGGCTAGCTCATCTCCGCCAACAGGGAACTGGCGGTCAAAGTCGTTAATTTGCTGCAAGAGAAGTTTGCGGTCCTCGCTCTCCTTCCAAGCCTTGGCAAATTCATCCCGTGTATGAGGCACTTTCGCTTCGAATCCAGGGCGAATCTGACGCTCGACGGGGCTGGTGAGTGAAGTGAGAAAGTTGGCGGTGGTCTGATGCGGCGGACACTCGAAGCCCACGCAGACAAAGAACGTTTTCGCATCGTTGATCAGTCCAAAATAAATCTGGCGCCCTTCGTACAGCACAACAGCTGTATCAAAAATCTGGAGATATGTGAATTAACACGAATCAGAGACCAAGTGAAAGTGACGCACATCGTAGATGTCCTGGGACACCTGGGACGACAGCAGCGGAGCCCACGATGTTGGTGGACAGACGAAATTGTCTTGACAAACTCAAGAACCTGTCCAGACCACGCACTGAGTTTTCCCAGCACTGAAGGGGGATCCCACTCAGCGCGGCTTCGGCAATACTGACATACTTCCTGTCCCCGCCAGAGACGCCATGCACAAAGTCGTTGCCGACCTTGGTGTTGACGGTGTGGCTCAAACCAAAGACGGCCACGACAACGTCGCGCATGTGGTCGGCAAAGATGTCCCACAGATTTCCCACATGACACCAGGGAGACCGTACGGCCGCTGGAACTCGATCTTGAGTGTTGCGCGACACTAAACAGAACGGTCGTCCGTGAGCTGCATGGAGGTCAGTTGTACAATCTGTGCGCGGTCAGACTGTGTAGACCGTCGTCGACAGGTAGACGTACTATTTTCGCTCGACGCGCTTTCAAGTGGGAGGGGTATCGTGAAGCGCACTAACTTGCGATGCAAACGTCGCTGTGGCGTGATGTGGTAGTCGCCGTCATCGTGGGTGCAGTCTGAATAGATTGACTCTGAGTCCCATGATTCTGAAGGTCGGGTAGACCTGGCCATTGTGCGAGTCATTCTGTCGTTGGCTTGTCGTCATCCTCTGAAGCGCGGAGAGCGCCGGGAATTGGATACAGACGAAGCCGATAGCGCTTCGAATGCACTTGGTGGTGCGCCGATGTCTGGGCGCGGTCGTGATGGCAAAGGCCCAAAGACGGCGTTTCGGACCGAACAACCGCTGCCATCTCAAAATAAGCACTTTATCTGAGCTGAAGGGGCGATTTAAGATCAACAAGAAGAGAAAGGATGTTTTATAAGAGATTAGATGAAGTTTAAGAGGGAGATGAGGTGAGCACAGGGACCAAACCCCAAGAAGACAAAAAGTAGTGGATCAACAAGAGCCCACAAGCGTGACAAAAGTAACTCCACGTGTACTAACATACCAAAAAGGCAATAAAAGAGATCAATTTGGATATAAAAGGTATATGGCCGTGCCTGTACGATTTCGGCCTCCCTATAGACGTGTAAGCCGGGTCAACAAGTTGCCCCGGAATACGGAGAATATTCCCGTCAATGATCAATCCCATGAATTAAACCCTTCAATCAATTCTCCACACCGCACCAGGCCAATTATCGTCGCTGACGAGTACTTAGAGGATCGCGAGCGTAGGTCCCGCGAGGTCGTGTGAGCGCCTCCTCACGACTCGGATCTCGAACAATGATTGTTCGGAGATTCGGGACGTCCCCCGAGCGTGTGGCACGGCGAAAATGGACAGAGCAATGCTTCGCGGGTGATGGGATGAGGGAGGAATATCGGCTGGTTATCTCCGCCACATCCACCAATGCACCCGGATGTGATTGGTAGAGTGCTGGAATGCGCTCGTCCACACGCTGAGTGGTTTACCGCGAGGAACGGGAGCAGAGTTAGGCTTGAGTGCTCGGATCGTAGTGATCACTTAACTTCTATGCAAACACTCTATTAGAGCTTTGATTCATGGCGCGCGCTACTTGTTTACCATTTACTTACCTTTGCCACAAGCCCCCAAGTTATTTCGAGACAGCATTCAGTAGTAAAAAACCCCGATTATTAGTGTGGTCTTATGCCTGTGCTGTAAAACCTTCATCAGAGTGTGCACCAGACGAATCGGTGCAGCAGCACATCGCCGCGAGAAAGGACTAGACGAGGTGGAGACTCCTCTGTGGCTACTCGAGGCAGACGAAGACCTTCGCGGGATGGTTACCATACACAAGAGAGAATGTACAGATTCACATTCGTGAGGGGAAAGAAGCCATCCTGATTGAAAGGGACGAAGATAGGCCATTCTCGAGCCCAGGAAAGTTATAATGTACGGAATGTGCCGCAGTACGAGTGACGGTACTCTAATAACACAGACACTACAAAGTAACAAAGTGGTCCCATGAGTCGAGACATAGTAGTTGGAAGCCAATGAGATGCAAGCAGCTGTAACGACTCCCGCGTTGTGAGCGTTGAATCAGAAAGAAGATGAGGAGTTGGCAGATACAGTCATGTACCAATCAACGGGACAGGACCCGTCAACGGGACAAAGCTGACAAATGGCTGAGAGAACCGGCTTCCGGGTATGTTCGAATATTTTTCTTCCACTACAGTCATTAACCGGCCAATGACACGGTCAAATTTAATTGGGATTGTTATGGGGCAAAATACGGTTTGGGGTGAAACTGGATAGTACAGAACTTGCATTTAGTATTCAAAAATGATTTCCGGGCATCGAAACCACTATCGAGTATGAAGTAGTCTTAGGATGGTAAGATCAGTAGCAATCAGTGTTATCGGCTGTTTTCAGCCCAATGACACGCCCCCGGATCAATGCTGTGGGGCCAATCAGAGAGCTCAGATCAGTGTCCCACGATACGCTCCGACGCATGCCGACGACACACAACCTGTACTCCTCGACTCTCCGTCCATCTCTGGGCGAAACGATGCTCGGGATATCCTTTACAGTGTACAAAATGAATTTAAGAATTTTCTCTGGTCTCAAAAGAGGTCTGGAAAAGGAGTTACACCGTCAACTAATTTCATTTTTCAGGATTTCCGTAGTATTTCTGCTTTCCTCACCAACACTTCATGTTTATGGCTTGTACAAAAATGTAGAATATTGTTTTTGACCATTACAAACAATATAAGTAAAAGTCCGAGGCCCGGAAGAGGCAGCAATGATGAGTTTGGTGGGGGTGTGTCATTGGCCGGTAGCGTGTCATTGGCCGGTTAATGACTGTACAGCTACCTCGGAGTGCGCAATATATAACAGTAGATACACTCAGTTTACAGATACCAGAAATTCCGAGGCTGATTTGAGCCTGTAACGCGGTGCCGAGCTGTTTGTCCCGTTGATTGGTACATGACTGTAATTATTAAGAGTCCAAGCTCAGGTTTCGTGGTGCTTAACCGCGTTCGACCAGGCTATCCCACGCACCATCAGAAAGATGCACACATGTCAATGGATCGTTTGGGGGTACCGTATTGGATGTCCGCCGATGAGCGTCGGCTCCGAGTTGCGACTAACTTGAAATAGGACCCGTGAAGCTCCCGAGTCGGATTGCCACAGTACGGGAGACAGATTCGGTAAGGCGGGGATCACAAGAGACGAACTTGGGGGCCTTGATCGGAAAACTGAGTGGCCTGATTGGAATGCGAGCAGCTGGTGGCTGGCTGAAGACAAGGAGCGGCGGCTGGCTGAAGACCAGGAGAGAGGTGGCTTTAATTTCCGTGCGGAGGACGGTCAATCGAACACGGGGACCTGGGATGAATCTATTCTTAGCTATTTAGTTAGCGTAGGCAGTTCCAAATATAGAACAACATCATTTACAGTGGCATACACACACCAATGGCCATCCTCTCGAAGGGTTTCTTTAGATAAACGACGAACCATGCACGCGCTTCCCCGTCAGGTCCTGCCACCTTGCCATGCTCCTCTCCCTTCCGCAAGAGCTGGTCGAAAATGTGCTGTTCCACTACGCATGCGCCGACGACGAAGGCAGAACCTGCTCTCTGCGGCCTCTCGAGCTCACCTGCAGGGCCCTGCGTCGAGTGATCTTGCTTTCCAATGACCTGGCCGCTCGCGTTTTCCGTGCAAAATTTGCGACAAGTCGCCATGCTGGGATGGAGAGACTCACGGCGGCGGAGTGGAGATACCAGCTCGCCTTGTATGAGGGTGCGCTCGCATGCGTACAGAGACGGCCGGTCATCGACGGGAACAGTTCACCCAGCGAGAATATGAGACAATGTCGTTCGAGGAGCTGCTGTGGAAGCTGTACGTGATGTGTCACGATGACGACGAGAGCGGCGCAAACAGGCGGCAGCTCAACAACGTCGGGACCTACGATTGGATCCAGGAGTTGATACTTGATCGCCTCAATGACCGCTCTGCCAACGGCTGGCCGGCAGATAACACCGTCAACACCCTTTTATTATGGATATTCTGGTTTCTTACCACAAAAGGTGCGCGACCGACTGCTATATACGTGTCGCGTACTCATTACCCTCCAGAACGTATACTCTCCGAACCATCCAATGTCAGCGATGCCATCGTCAAACTCATCCTGCCCTTTGTCGTCGGTCATTTTCGATACGCGACAGCCTGGGCCCCGCCCAACCATTTCTATCTCCCACTATCATCCCACGTCGTTCTCTCACGACGCCGATTGCACCAAATACATTACCTCTCCGTGGACACACCCCACGGTCCGTTCCCAAAATATCTCCAGAATCTCTCAAAGTGGAATCACGTCTTCTATAGTCGCCGTATGAACCTAACAGAACCACTCATCACCGTTGCCGCCAAGTTGTGCTACTTTGTCCGCCGAGAGTGCTTCGCGTACAGGATTCCCACCGGTCTTCCACCGACGCGTGCACAAGCAGGATCTAACGTCACCCCAACTCATGAGGACATACACGAACTGAATCGCCACCTCCTCGGTGGACCAGCTGGACGAGGCGGCGGAACAAGGATCGGCTGTAATTTCAGTCGTGCAGAGTGGGAACGCCTCCGAAACTGCGCCGACCCATGGCAAGGTATCCCGCAAAGTAATATCTACACTCCCGGAACAATGTCAGGTCTCTGGGTCGGGAGGATGAGTGTAGGTGTACCCGCTCTTCAACGACTTGTATCTAACATCCCTTAAGATTCCCGCTGAACCGCGCCTAGCCGAGATACTTTCCACTGCGGAAATGAATCCCACCGCCATGAACGAGATGTCACTCGGCCTGGTCACCGCACCGATGTACATGCGCATTGAAGAGCTCGTGTCTCGTTGCGGTGCACCTGTCCTCCCATCTACGACACGCTCAGCACCGGTCATACATATGGACAGCGATGAGGACGAGGATATGTCCGACTCGACATCGCTCTCCCCCGAAGAGTCTGCCGAGCTCAACCAAAGGCTGCGTTTCACCTTTGACGACGGCATGTTCAACGCGTATCTTCCTAATGGTTTCATGTTCCGCGACGCGCGTGATGGGGTACACATCGACGCCCCCAGCCTCAAGGCGCCGTATGTCTATCAGCGGCTTCCAGTCGCGCATGATTCCGAGGCGTGCCTGGGGTGCAAGGCGCGTGAGGAAGAAACTACACGGCGCATGATGGACGGTTCCCTCGAAAGTGACGGGGACGAGATGCGTCCGCCTTGCACAGGCGTTCAAGACGTCGTGCTGCGTGGAACCACGGACAGTCGTCATGCTCAGGCCTGGAACGACTACACTTACTATGGGAGGGTAAGACAGTGGGACGGTATGATCTCGCTGATGCGCATTGGAGGCCCGACGAGTTTATTCTTGTACGGCTATATCACCGGTGATGGACGGGGACTGGCAGGGAACTGGAGGATAGGCACCGGCGAAGCGGGGTTGCCTTCGTATGAGGGTGCGTTTACGATGGGCCGCGTGGACGAGACGCCTGTTGGATGAACACACGACTATGCTTGGACATGAAAACACGACTATGCTTGGACGTGATACGCATTATTGGACAGCTTACATCTACATGCCATTCATATATCTATCTATCCTATTTATTTCACTATGAGGGGTATCTTGTTGTTGTTCATTTGTACCACTATGCTCATTTATTTATTTATCTGCTTGTATCGCATTTACATCGTGTACAGTAGCTACTTCTTGCTCGCAATAAAGTTTGTGTTCTCGTTGTGCCACGAGGCGGGCGTGGGTTCATTCAAATTGGCATGGGACATTGCGTCCGTACAGATGGACGTAATAGAGGATGGGTGGACGTGGGGGTAATTGGCGCGCGCGAGACTTATCCAGGTTTTCCGGGGATGGAGACACTGCGAAGAAGGTTCAAGGGGAGCGACGGTGCGTGAAATCGTGGATCTCGATGATATGAAGGCCGTTTGGTAATGCGACCATCTGAATTTGTTTGAAGGTGGGCTTCTGCCATGCATGAAGTACACTTTGTGTAATGTGGCGGTGCCAGAAGCATCGAGCGGTGACGGATGTAACAAGGCATGAACGACCCGCGACGTCCGAGATTGAATGCTACCAGTTCCCATTTAGGCTTCAAACTCGCCGTGACGTATAAATACCGCATGTCGAAGTCGCGCCATCTCGTTCTATCACGACCGTTCGATTTATGCACCGAGAAGAAGATCCGCTTCTTGTTATCCGAAGAAGAGTCGATGTGCCCACCCAGTATCGACTCACAATCATGTATTTTAGGATATCAGCGTTCACTGCTTCTCCTCATCGATGTAAAATTATCGGGGCGTGGCTTGTATTCGCGCTCGGTGTTGAGATGAGGAAGCGACAAGGAATGAACAAGAGCCAATTAAGTGAACATGAACCTGTACCGAAAGCGAGGTCAGTAGATGTCCTTGATAAGATAAAGGTTTGGCGACTTACGGACCAGTCAAGTCCGCATTGACCACATGTCGCGAACTACTGTAGCGAACTGCTTGGTTGGCATACAATAATAAAGAATGTGACTGGCTATAAGGAGGAACTTGAAAGTACCATTGATAACCAGATCGAAGGTCTTGCTGTATCCAAGTAAGTATATCTGACTGGCAATCAGTGTATGTAGTAAAACCCCGTATGGATGAACGAAAATCGTACCCGACATCATTATAACCGCCTGAGTTCCTTAAATACGCCGTCAAATCAACTTCTATCCTCCAGGCTGTCATCCCATTGGTCAGCGTATATTCTGACGGTACCATTGAGAGTGAGTATCACTTCGCACCATGGGCTAGAAAACCAGAGTGTATTAGTTCTGAATGTGGGAACCCTCAGCATTGTCGAATCCAATCGGCGTTAGCATTAGAGCGTAGGTGGGAGGTTCCCATATCTGAATCGTGACGTCTTCCTGAGAGTGTTTGGAAGAAGGTGAATCGTAGGCCGCCTTGTGGCGGATGCAAATACACTCTACTGTTTGCGGCGTGGTTCCATGCAACGTGAAGCGACCAACGAAACACGGTAAAAGCCTACGAAGTAAGTTCAAGTTAGATAGAGTTGGAAACGATAGGGAGATGAAGGTCCTTTTGTTGAACAGCCCCGGTAGGTCCCGTTCTCGACATCCTCCTCGTGTTTATTAGCCGACTCGTATCCTTGTAGCATGCTTCTGGTGTCCTAGTGTGAGTGGAATGTTGTCTCCTGGATGTCGACGCGTTGCTATTGGCGACGTGTAGGTTGGCGGTGCTCTTGAGCATGGTGGTGGGTGATGCCTAAAAACGGCATCCGGCAAACGCCGAGTACACTTTGCCTCCTACCAGAATTTCCTCACTAGCACCATTCTACTTGCTGTTTCTCTGGAGCTCATCTGATCATGAGCTTAACATCAACATTGAACGTGAGTTGAACACGGTTTTCCTGTCTGTTGTTGCTTACTGGCCTAATGTTCATCCAGATTTCGTGTTGTCAGGCTGTCATAGCGATGTCTCTAAGCACGTACCCTAGGACGATGCCGTCCCGTCAAGGTGACACCTCAGATTTCAAAGGTGAATTTGTAGCGGTGAGTCGTGGGCGTTCTGTTTGGTGCCTTTCTTAACGTGATTTCTAGGTAACCCTTTTCTGCGCTACGGAAGTGTTACTGCGCTGATGTTGAGGACCATTCGTAGTCGCGTCGCTCTGATGGAACGACACCCTGCTTGACTGTGGTATGTATTTTTGACTCATTTCTAACGCTCTTTTAGTTGAAGTTTCCGAATCTCGACGCCCGGCCGGCGAGGCCACATCTCGCTGAGTTCCCGACCACCTCGTTATCTGCAGCCGCCTCGCTGTAGTGCCGTCGTTATGATGTGCGACTCTTCATCGTTGTACGCATGGGAATGTTTATTGCATGTTTCCCAAATTTTCATCTATCTTCAATTCTGTGGCTAACCCGGGGTTTTATAACTGACTTCCTGTGATCTCGATGCCTGGCTGGCGAGGCCGTACACACTGCTCTCTTCGCATCAACGTCGTTGTATGACAGTTCGCGTCTCCTGCACAACGATGCTACAGGGTACGTCGTGTCTCTCTCTACTCTAAATACTATTCTGACCTCTTCCTTTAGCGCAAATTCACGAACTAGGATGCCGGGCACGTCGCCTCATGCTCAGTCCATCAATCCGTCGCCACCATGGACGCCTTCGCTTCACTATCGTCTCCGTCTACTCACTGCCTCGAGCGGCGTCAACGCGACCCCGCTGTGAGTCGAGTGATTGCTCTCGTCTTGGCCCAGGATTAACATTAGGCACATATGGGGTATTACAGGGGACGCCGCCGAGGGTTGGTCCATCGACTCCAAGAATGCGGTGGTGCCATAGTCGGGCATTATGCATCCAGCCCGAAGCAGGACGAATGGCGCGTATAATCCGTGAATTCGAGTGGAGACGGAGTGTGTAAGAGGGAAATTTTCCGCGAAGACCAAGTTTGTCAAACTGAGAAGCGATGCGATCAATTTCTTTCTGTTCCGCTCCGCCATCACGGTCGTCGGCCTCGATGTTTTTCGGCGACTCTCTCGACTTTCTGGACTTTACTCGATGGAGCGGTGTACATCCACGAAGTAGGTGGGAGCCACGAGGTGGCTGGCGCGGGTAGGGGGAATCGTGGCGACGTTTCACGCGACGCACTGATGGTACGTGATCCCGGACTTCTTTTTTCCGTCCTCCATCTAGTCAAACGTCTCCAACACTGTCAGCTCGTGTTTCGTCATTTAGACGGTTCTGTTCTTTCTTTCGCCCACCCACCCAGCACGATGAAGACTACTAGTACTAGGCGGAGAGGGCCACTGACAAGCTTGGATTCAAGCACGTACGTGATAGCGTGTCTTCACTGCTTAACTAACGTCTTGTGCGCACAGGCGTATATCAACGTCTACTCGTATGTCCGCGATATGATATGATCGGCAAAGGTTCGCCACTACCAAATTCGCTTCCTTGATCTCATCCAACTCTAATTACTTTTGTTCCTGTTCTTCGTCCTGTTTTCTTCAGTCGCACGCGCCACAGGTTAAAAATCTTCCGCGTTTATTCAAATTATTGGTCCGTTCCGCCATCATCAGTACCGCAAACGACAACGACAACATTCTGTTCGTGTTCCTCTTCGGACTGTAAGTTGGTTATTGGCTCCATGTCCCCAAGTTAACATGGATGCACCGTAGGGGTGTATTCAGCACAACATTCTTGTAGATGGCCGATGTTGAGAAAAGAGGGCAGAGAGTACTCAGGCGTTTGGAGCCAACTGCACATGAAGATTGCGTGCATTGGTGATGCAGATACAAAGTTGGCGTAGAAACGGTACGTACTTATGCTGAAGGTACGATTTTTTGATCAATCTCTGGCATCTAGAAATAACATTGTATCCCGTAGCAAGTTGTATTGCTTGAGGACATCTTCCGCTGTCGCTTTTCAGCACGGAGCTCATGGCTGAAGCATGCGGTTACCCTTCCATTCCGTGCGCAACGTCACCAAAATACCTCCATCTATCATGCCGCTGGTGGACGGGATGACATACTCATTCTCGACATCGCTACGTACTAATCACAGCAACCTCCCCCCAAAACACCGACTCGGACTCAAGCAGAAGCTGCATCTCTGGTATTTTTGGCTGAAGGATGAGTCAAGAATCGACCTTCTCACGCCCGTTTATGCGATGACTGGACGCGATTGATGAATACGAGGGCTATAAGACGCTCGATGTCTTTGGGGACAACTCATGAACAAGATGATCACTCTCTACGACCTTCCTTCAACCGTGCCGGGAACTGCCTGGTCTCCTTCGACCTGGATTGTTCGGTAGATGTCTCCCGTTCTCCGCGACTCTTCCTCACTCATTCCACCCATCGTAGATACGCGCTCAACATCAAAAACATCCCACATAAAACTAAATGGGTGGACTACACGGAGATCGAGCCTGCTTGCAAAGAGATTGGCGCCGCTCCGACTGGCGTCAAGCCAGACGGAAGTGCTCGTTACACTGTTCCCGTCATTCGCGACGACTCGACTGGTGCTGTCATTTCCGAGTCTGTAGTCATCCTCGAGTATCTCGACAAAACATACCCCGACACGCCGGTGCTGCTTTCCCCCGGAACTAAGGCGCTCCACCTCGCGTTCCGAGACGCCGCTGCGAACCACATCAAGCCTCTGCGCCAGTTCATCATAACGCCGTCGTACTACACGATGACGCCCCCGAACAAGGCGTACTACGACAAGCGGTTTGCCGGCGTTTCCCTAGACTCGTTCTCTCCGCAGGGGGACCAAAGAGTGGAGGAGTGGGCGAAAGCGCAGGAGGGGTTGGGCAAGATCGCCGCGTGGATGGGGCCGGGGGATAAATATGTGATGGACGATAAGGTTTCGTATGCGGATATTTTGACTGCTGCGTTCTTGCGGTGGGCAAGAGTTAGCTGGGGTGAGGACAGTCAGGAATGGAAGGATGTCGTGTCGTGGCATGACGGTAGATGGGGAAGACTTATGGCGGAGTTCGCTGAGAAGTATGAAAGCGTCAAAGAGTAGTATCTTGAGCCCAAAGTCTGTGTAAAAAGGTCATCTTGTACTTGAACTTTAAAAATGTAGTAGTAGCTCGACCCATAGAGTGATTAGCGCTAGTTGTCGTACCGGTATCAAATCCGATAGGAGTATCGATTTCAAAACCAGGGTGTTGACTGATACACCCCAGGTGGTTTCTTACCCCACCCTACGCGGGGACTCGGGGAAAGGTCTGTTTGAGATTCGAACTGGCAAGGTGGGAACTAAAAAGCGGGAGATCGAGGGGTGTATTAGGCGATTAGCCCTGGTGAGCTACCTGACCTGGCATAGAAATATTTATCCGCATCACTTATCCACACGAGGGCTCATATCTCTTGTCCATAGTATAATTTTCAAATCAGTACTTCCAATTCATCCGCACAGGCCTCACCAACTCCGACTTTGTCACAGCCTGAGTGCTGAGCGCCCTCACACTCCTGCTGTCCATTACCATTATGTGAAGCCATGGAGGAGAACACCCATAAGAACACGTCGAACGTGTACTCCAAGTTAATGTTCACAGATGTGCTGGCACTTACTACAGCTTGGAGATGATCACAGATTTGGATTCATGGGACTTTGATAGCTAACAAAGTGTATAGAAGTCCTGAACAATAGGTGCTGCCAGACTTAAAATCACACTGTGTGGCGCATTTTCTCACTGCAATACTCGACTCCGTCGCCCTCGGCACACCCCGGGGAGGTTCGCATATCACCTGCATATTTATGCAAGGACGAGAGTACCTGTTTCGGGGCGTGATAGCAGTCGCTCCCGATTCGAGCGCATGTCGCCGTCCTTCAACTCTTCTGTGGTGACCGTCGGAAGCAAGCCGAGCGGATGTCTGAAACTCGATCACCGTTGATCGAGACCTAGCATCTTCAATCCAGCTGTAATCCCATTCATTGAAAGTACAACAACACCTCTTCACATAAAGGGTAATGGACAGCGGGAGTGTGGGATAAATTGGAAGTTTTTGAAAATCATACAATGGACAACAGCTCTTCCAACAGCTATGAACCCTCGGGTGGATAAGAGTGTGGTCTAATCCTAATGCAGATAAAATATTTCTTCTATGCCAGGTCAGGTAGCTCACCAGGGCTAATCGCCTAATACAGCTCTCGATCACCTCTTTTTAGTTCCCGCCTTGCCAGTTCGAATCTCAAAGAGACCTCTCGCCGCGTAGGGTGGCGTAAGAAACCCCCCTGGGGGTGTTTATAACGGTATCAGTACCAACACCCTGGTTTTGAAATCGATACTACTATCGGATTTGATACCGGTACGACAACCAGCGCTAATCACTCTATGGGTCAAGGTATTTAGTACTAAATTTATGGGGGTAATACTGGGGAAAAATCCAAGTTGACTACTTTTACCATCTTTTACGACGTACTCCCACTTTTGGTACGACTTTTGAGCGAAAATGACAAGTGGGACAGTCTTACTACTTCTGCAACCAATTCCAGTTTTCCTTTCCACTCTTACTTTCAGAAATCTCAGTCCTGCTTTCACCCACGGGTGTCACACTACTCTTTTGGGCTCTTGCACTTAAGTACTTAGATACTCAAGCATTTAAGTTTAGACTAGATTTAGTAATAACGCGGGTAACGCCGCTGCACGGCAAAGCCACCTCTTACCCGCGTGATATCACACGAAATCATCGCGTTTGATGAAGGAAGGATTACATTGCTCGATCCTGGTCTCTAGATACATGACATGTTGGTTCCCAATCTGAGACCCCACTCGAGCATTTCTCCGCACACTGAGCAATCCAGTAAGTAGTGTCCAATATGAGCTTGGCAACAAAACTCGCCGACCGACGGCGGCTTCGCCGCATTCTCTCCATAAGTATTAAGAACCCCCTTAGAGTATTGCTCGGTCCCAAAAGCGTCTGCAGTGGCTCTCAAACAGACTATGCCTTCGAAGTTTCCCGTTCGCTCTGTCCTCATAGTAAGGTGACCCTGGTTCTCGCCCGCTTTCATCGCAACATACAAAGTGTTCTGGTCGGTTCACGAGGAGCACAGACCAACCCACTGGTCGAGCGTATCGTTGAAGAAGCCATCGACGGCCTTGTTCTCCCAGTACTAAGCAGTGCTCAGGGTTGTACCAGAAATCGTGCATGGCTCCGCCGTGTCCCAGCGATCTCTCTGGAAGAGAGCGTACCCGGGGATCTTGTAGTACTCGGCGTAGAACATGACGGAGTTGGCGGCGGAGGAGAACTTGTTCGGGCCAGAGTCACCCCACTCGAGCATACTCGTAGCGCCGTAGAGAAGGCATCTGACGGAGCACCAAAAGTTGGTCGTGGACCCGTGGTGAAATGCACAGCGGTCTGCGGTCTGATGTTGACGAGCTACATGTCAACGGTGAGCAAAGCGAAGAGGCAGGTTTGATTGAACGTACCTGTGTCACCTTGTAAATATGTGTCGAAAAGATGTAGAGCCAGGTCGAGGATGCTCACACCTCGCACAAGCCAGCAGCGACAGCCGCCGCGCTCCCTCCCAAACTGCCACCAGCCGATTGTCGTTCTCTAGTCTCCCATGTTATGTTTGATAACGGGTATTGGGAGGGATTCACGACTGGACCGTGGGCCGAGTTGACATTAAGGGAGCCCATTCCGAGTTTATCGCGGTTTGTCTCCCCGAATCCCCGATGACCTCAGACCTGCATGCCGGATGCTTGCAGCAAATCAACAACCGTTGCGTTGAAGGGTGACACGAATGATGAATCTGCACCATGCTGAACTCCACGATATCTTGGAGGACGTAGACGCACCTTTCAGTTTTCCTGATGAACATGTTATCAATTTTCTTTCGGACTTTTCCGGTTGGATGTGGGAGGTCATCGCTGGGTTGGCTTGAAGCTTTCACTCGAGATGGTTGTTCCAGACTACGGCTCCGGTGGCGATCCGAGCGTCTATGAGCTTCCTATCAGAGTGGCCTCCATAAGAGCCCGTGGCTCTCTCTTTTCCGGTGATGAGGGTTAAAACGCTTGCAAAGAGAAGGACAACATAGAACGAACGCGCCGGTGTTTGGGTGTCGGCATCCACACATTGACTAAGCTGCCTCTTGAGATGTGTTGCAGCGGACCGGTTTATCAGAGCAATCGAGCGACGAGCATTATTGGTAGTCGAGCCATGGCCTTCATAGTCCAGCGAGTTGTCAATGGTACATTTATTTGAGTGTCTGCAGAGGTGCTCATCAAGATGGCGGTGTCAGGTCAGTTTCACTGCAAGCCAATATAGAACGAAATTGAGCCTTCAATGAGGCTGATTGACATTCATTAATGGTGGTAGATGATTGTGACGTGTCGACAACAGCGGCGCTTAAGCTGGTTAGAGACGGTGTGGGTTGTAGTGGCGAGATCGCTACTGTTAATAGATTAGAACGGTGTCGCAAGGTAGAGGGAGAACGTACAAGCACGAGACAGGCGCTTCGCAGTGAGTGCGAGCGCAAATACTCCAATCGTGCTTCATACAATCCATCAACATCGAGGCGCTGTCTTCGGATATCTTTCTCTTCCGAACCCAGACCCACAGTATCCAACAATCGCTCCCATGTCATAAGATGCTAAGCGGCAGGTGCCTGGGATGACAAAGACGAAGCGATCCCTTGCGCTGAAGTGGCGTTGCTTGAAAACTGGAGGCGGGTCCAGATGGAGGTACTCCAATAACAGATGGGGAGCTATATGGCACCATCCCAAGCCCGGCGCTGAGTCACAGTGATGCGGGAGGAATTCGACCTTCTCAAGCTCACGAGGCACCAGGAAACGGATACGGACACAGTGACATGATCGCCACTGTGGGAGAATGCGCGTCACGGCGACGTGCGCCTACCACACGGAATCAGCAAGAGGGGGATTTCCGAGCAGGAAAACAAGTGAAAGCGAATCGAACGCATAAGAATTGGGAATTCACTTGAATTCCAGCTTCCGTCCAGGCTATAGTACAAGCTACCTGTAAGTAATCCTAAAAAAGAAAGGAGAATTCCCGAAGAACAGAAAGTAGCATCAGCGGCCGTATACCATCGAGCAGTCCTTGAAATCGGGAAGACTGGCACTGGAAACGCGTCGCGCAAGGAAGAGGCAGGACGGGAAAACGGAATGCTGACAAAGCGTGATTGCAATCACGCTTTCCGTCACAGCCACGAAGATAAATTATTATTTTCAAATACCGTCTTAACTCAAAATCATCGAATCATCTCTTTTTGGTTGACGCGTCGGGTAACGGTCACCCACCGGAACGAAAGTCATACTACTACTACTACCTAAAAGTGGGACTCGAAAAGTGATACCAATCCCACTTTTCACTTTCCGAAAAGTGAGATTGTGGTCACGCAAAGTAAAACTTTTCGTGAACAAAAGTAAGAAAGTAAGACTAAAACCGGTCTGAATTTTTCCCCAGGATTACCCCCATATAAATTTCTAAAGTTCAAGTACAAGATGACCTTTTTATACAGACTTTGGGCTCAAGATACTACTCTTTGACGCTTTCATACTTCCCTGCGAACTCCGCCATAAGTCTGCCGTCATGCCACGACATCACATCCTTCCATTCCTGGCTGTCCTAGCCCCAGCTTACTCGCCCCCACCGCAAGAACGCAACAGTCAAGAGATCCGCATACGAAATCTTGTCGTAGCCCATGACATATTTATTCCCCAGCTCCATCCACGCAGCGATCTTGCCCAACCCCTCCTGCGCCTTCGCCCATTCCTCGACTCTCTGCTCCCCCTGCGGAGAGAACGAGTCTAGCGAAACGCCGGCAAACCTCTTGTCGTAGTACGCCTTGTTCGGGGAAGTCATCGTATATAGAATGGCGTTATCATGAACTGACACAAAGGCTTGATGTGGTCCGCGAAGGCATCTCTGAATGCGAGGTGGAGCGCCTTAGTACCGGGGGGAAGCAGCACTGGCGTGTCGAGGTATGTATTGTCGAGATACTCGAGGATGACTCCAGAGTCAGAAACGACAGCGCCAGTCGAGTCGTCGCGAATGACGGGAACAGTATAGCGAGGACGTCCGTCTAGTTTGACGCCAGTGGGGGCGGCACCAATCTCTTTGCAAGCAGGTTCGATCTCCATGAAGGTCACCCATTTAGTTATGTGTGGGATGTTTTTGATGTTGAGCGCGTATCTACGATGGGTGGAATGAGTAAGGAAGTGTCGCGGAGAGGCGGAGACACCTACCGAACGATCCAGGTCCAAGGAGACCAGGCATTTCCGGGCATGGTTGATGGAAGGTCATAGAGAGTGATCATCCTGTTCTTGAGTTGTCCGTAAAGACATCGAGCGTTTTATGGCCCTCGTGGTCATCAATGGCGTCGAGTCATCGCATAAACGGTGACTCATCCTTCAACCAAAAATACCAGAGGCGCAGGTTCTACTTGAGTTCGAGTCGGTGTTTTTGTGGCGATTGCTATGAATAGTACATAACAATGTCGAGAAGGAGTACGGCATCCCGCCCACCAGCGGTGTGATAGATGGAGGGTATTTTGGTGGCATCGCACAGAAAGGTGACCGCATGGCTGAAGGAAGCAACAGCGGCAGACATCCTCAAATTATACAGCATGCTATATTACACGATGCCATTTCTAGGTGCCAGAGATTAGTCAAGAAATCGGAGCTCAAGTATAAGTACACACCTTCTACGCTAACTCTGTCTCCGCATCACCAGCGTAGGCACTCTTCATGTGCGGGTTGGTCTTGAACGCCTTCCTCTCTATGAACTCCTCGTACGGACTGAAAACAAGATGAAGAACAGGAAGCTGCAACAGCAAAAGTAATTACAGTTGGATGAGATCAAGGAAGTGGTAGACTTGTATTTGCGGTAGAGGCGAGACTTCGCTCATAGCATATCACGGACATACGACTGGCTTGATATACGCCTGGGCGCAGAAGACGTGAGTCTACGAGTCAAGTAGCGAAGACACGCTATCACGTACGCGCTTGTCCGTCGTATGCATGCCAATCAGGCCCCATATTGGCAGTAAGGTAGGCAAAGTCCACAAGTGACCACATCACGTGATCATAGCGTGACACCGCCTTCCCGCCTGTACTGCCCGACGGGGGCGGGTCAGTTGACCAAAGTAAAACCATCAAAAGATGCCTAGGGGTATAGACTAGCAAGTTCAGGTAGCATATATTTAATATATACCTTCTAGACAATGTTTTGTGAGGATTTTCCCAAAAGTGTTTCTTTTTACATTCTGTTCATGCTGGCGAGGTCTTCAAAAATTCACTAGAAAATTTCGGGATTTCCTTATATAGTAATAATTCAATCACGTGTATTATGTGGCGCTGGCAACGGTGTTGAGAGACTGCCCACTGAGTGCCCAAATGGTCATGCGCATCTCAAGTGCTTGCTAGATCAGTGATTAGATCTGATCACCGCCGCTTCTGGGCATCACCTCGGTTCTATCGGGCCTCTGGACCGGACCTGATCAAAACAGTGACAAGTGGTATCATGCCAATAATCATTTTGTAGGACAGTGACTAGATACAATTATAACTCTGATGTGGACAGGACTAAAAACCACTCTTGCCTGTCCGGAGATAAATGACGCCACAGTAAAAAGGTGGTCTCAAAAATTTCGGGCTGTTACTGTCACACATGTCACGCTCACGTGATGTGGTCAATTGTGGACCTTGCCTACCTTAACTGTAGGAAAGAGGGGAAAAGAAACCAGAGGTGTTTGCCGCGCGGTAAGATAATCAACTCTTGCACATGCCTGTACCAAGGTCTGATGCCCTTACTTTTCGGGACGCGTTGATCAACCAGTGCAATAGAACGTTCATTGGCGGCTCCTTCCCAAGACAGATAATCAGGTTACTAGTAATTCCTTGAAATGAACGAACCGAGTCAGAGTTGGCTGTGAACAAACATGTAAAGACGTACACATTTAGATTGAGTTCTTCTCATCCACGTCAACCTTCTCGACTATAACTTTCTTGCCAACTCTGCCCTCCAGATCTCCCTTCTCCGCGCGAGAACGCCTCTTCGATAAAAAGGCGACCAAGAACATCGCACCGAACAAGCAGAGTTCACGATCAACGTGGTACAGTCTAAACGTGGACGCCATCTTGCTGCTCATGCGATCGAGTGCCCCTTCAACAAGACGTGTGTCCTGGGCGCGATTAATGACAGCGTCATTGACCATGCCACAGATGCTGTAGAGCACCAAGCGGGGGTCGAAAGACTCGGAGTTGTCAATGATGACCGAGGTGGCTGCTAGCTTGGAAACGCCAACGATGAATAACCAGACCATCGCCACCATCAGTACTCCGTAAGAGCCAGCAGCGACGCACTGCGAGACGAAGGTGATTTGCATCCTCGCAGCTGCCTCGTATTGGGGAGGAACAAGTGACAGCGATTGACCGAGTTGGAGCAAGGAGCCGTATAAACCTATTCCGTAGAAGAGTGCGCGTAGGATACACAAGGCAGAGGGCGAAGAGCTGTTAGACATGGTGCTAGGACGGTGAATTATCACCATCAATGAGACTCCAGGCGTTAGGCTTTAAGAGGATGAGTACATAGCCTCTGGCACTGCCTACAGGTCGATTCCTATTTTTGAACGATGGAGGAATCCGAAGAAGGGAAATTCACGTATGCCGTAGGCAAATGCCATGTTTGTAGTCGGCGTGGGACGGGGAAGACTCCATGAAACGAGGAATAGGTAAGTGATGAGTACTGAGTAAGCGCGTGAGCCAAAGTATGAATTTGAAAAAACCTGTTGATGTATTCGGGGATTTCCGTCGTCTAACGTCATCCCTGTGGCAATGCCCCTCCGAAACCAAAATGGCGCATTGGCCGGTTTGACGCGTCTTTCTTGTGTGTTTGATTGATTTGGTAACTGCACGTTGGAACCGCTCGACAAAGAATTGCTGTGGAAGGTCATAACTTTTAAGCAACAGCAAAGCTCGCGGAGTCAAAACTTGGCAAGACAACGCGACTAGCACGCGTTGTTCAAGAGACCTGGCAGCTGATAACACTCTTTCCTAAGCTAAGCTTCTCGTACAGCCGACAATTCCCCAGTGGCGACTCCCGAATGAATTTGAGCAACTGATACTACTTATCCATACGCAGAACTTCATTGCAATGGGTAAACAAATTCTGGTTGAATGGTCTGCGTGATATATGCTAACCAGTCCTCTCGGTGCCTCAACGTACAACG
This sequence comes from Hymenopellis raphanipes, assembly GCA_036872995.1. Lineage (NCBI taxonomy): Eukaryota > Fungi > Basidiomycota > Agaricomycetes > Agaricales > Physalacriaceae > Hymenopellis > Hymenopellis raphanipes. The sequence goes on from JAYMDG010000019.1 coordinate 1,000,835, forward strand.
CATATCCTCCAGTATGGCCCTCATTTCCCATGAGTGAGAATCTAGGATTTCAAGCTGGCGCGGAAGTTCGGCTTGAACCCTCGAAAGGCGTCCAACGCTTTCGAAGAGGTAGATTGGGTACTCGCCCGCAGCTGGCGGAGTTTCTGGATCAGATTTGGAGCTGCGTGTAGTTCTCTGAGACCTGTAGTGTTCCGTACGGATGAGAGAAAGCTCGTCGGGTCGATAGAGATTGAAATTCGTGTGGGAGTAAGCCCGACTGGAAGGGGGCTAAAACAGTCAGTAAGTATTCGAAGCCGGAAGGTGAAAAATATTTCACTATTCCAGAAGGATAGCACCTCTGAAAGCCGTACTTGTGCAGCTGCCTGACGAAGGACAGGTACATTGTGCACCTGAAGTAACAAGGTATTACGAGTCGGACAAACTGGTCGACGTTCTAAAGGCGTTGTTAGATCGTGAAGGCAAACGTGGAAGCTACGCACATGCACGACAAAGTAATCACCAGACGAACCCCAAGATACAATTTCGCTCTTCGTCGGGTCCGCTGCGATCCTACAGCAATATTAGCGCCATTGATATCCAAGCATCACATAATACGTGCCGCCACAACGTGGATATGAAGCTAGTGGTTGGCGGAGTAGTAACTCGGCGAGTTGGGGACGCCATGGCAGCAGGGACATGTAGGACTTCTGGGATACATATACGAACGCTTCAGCGGTATATAGTTGCCGCGTCGCGTAATCGATAAGCGCGGAAACTATTCCAGAGCCATGTTGGATTCTTTGAAGGTTCAACAGTCAGCGTCGCCACCACGAACTGAGATCTCCCGGATCGAAGTTACTTGACAGAGCAAACCCTCCTCGACAGCGTGTATATTAGACCATTCCAGAGCATGCATGCCAGTCGTCCTCAAGGCCTGCACGGGACGGAGGACCGTCAGGCCCCATACAGTATTCCAAGATGGTGTGAGAGACACTGAGCATCACCTATGTCGGAGTTTCTTTGACCTTTACTTGGCAGATCACTTTTACCATTCTTGAAGCGATGTCGAAGTCATTGCTCCCCAAGTCCTATGCCCTATCAGTTGTTAAACGCGGAAATCCTGTTTACAGTGTAATAACTCACATATCGACGAGAAACTGTAATGGAGGCAGCTCGATGGATCTGAAAAGAAGCAAGCATCGATATCAAGCACGCCCACTTTGATTTAATGACTACCCGTTTACGCTTCAGCTTCTTTGAGTTCCTATCATATGACTGGCAGCGCGGAAGTATCGCCTAGTCCTCGACCGCACTGTGGCATGGGGGAACCCGTAGCAGTGAAACTGATCGGGGACCTGGAGGACTGTATATGAACAGGCGATGATGGGGGCCCGGGAACAAGTACGACCACTTCTCGCATGTTACTAATCACGACGAAGCAGTTAAACCCCAGGCAAGAGGAATAGGCTTCGCCATGACATCCACAATGGATTGCGCCACATCCATATGCTGTGAAATTGTCGTCCAACCGCGGAAGAGGTCTGTTCGGAAAGCTCTATCGATTACTCTTAGCCCTGCCGTACAGCTTCCGTTTGCAAAGTATATTAGGCTGATAAGAAGCACATTGAATGACAAAGTGAAGGACTGGATCCGACGCGGAATACCCCTTCATAAGTAGTATTAAGGAAGTAGAGTGTCAAAAGGCACTCACCACCTGTTGACACGAGAAGTTCGTCCGCTCCTCATTCCATGTGATGATGCCCAACTGCTTGTCTAAAATTCACCATCACCGCCGAGGAGACCGGGAGACTCTATTTCGATCTGAGAAGGCAATCGTTGATGCAAAACGGGAGGACAGTGTCACCCGATGTGTCGAAGCATATGGCCGTCCTGTCCACGAAGAAGGAGAGAGACGCAGTGCAGAATGGACATGATGGTTCAAAGAGGCATGATTTAGTGGGAAGCATCGTTGTCGCGCGGTGCCATCATTTAGAGAATAGGAAGCAAGCAAGCCTTGCCTGTGTTTTTTTGTCGTAGAGGATTCAGTCCGTGATAAGAATGAAGAATCGCAAGTAGCCGGCACAATTACATCGGACCAAAACTGTCGCTTCAGCTGTTCCAAAGTATGAATACTCTAGTCCAGTAGTAAGTAGAAGAACGGCGTGCAGAGATGCCTCAAGGGTAGAGACTCGTTTAAGACGATCTGAATAGAGAAGTTGTCGCGTCCCCAAGGAACAGTCGCGTGTCGATATGTTGTTATCGTACAGGACCAAGCTTAAGGCGCAGGTTGATGGTTCGAAAAATAGGACGCGTCAGATCACGTGAGACCCTAGCCTCGTGGTCTAACTTTCTGAGCCTTCTTGTTTCTTGAACGACCACGATCATCTACATCTACGACGACGACGCTCATATGTTGCGCCAAAGCCATTCCTTTACTTCTTCACTGTTATTGCTACAACGACTCAGCAAGCAACCCGACGCCTTGCCATCAGTCTATCATTGTCATTGTCAACTATACGTTGTGAAAGTTGATCCCACTCCACAAAAAGCTCCACAAAAAGGACCGCAAAACTTGGACGTCGGCGAATAGCACGAGGCAAGCCAATTTTTACTTTGTTGGTAATGCTAACGGACTGAGCGCCGTTATCTGATTGGAGCTAGTTAGTTTCATTCGATGTCTTCTTCTAACATTGACGAGTTCTTCGGGAAGCTAGGACTCCGGAAGAAGAATACGCAGTCTCCCTATTGGCCTGTTTGTTTTCTTTCATGAAGCTTCACGTATCGATATGCTTTGCCTCCGAGCTTGTCCATGCATTGTTTCCCCGATATCGCCGACGACAGGATGGTTCCAATTTCCAGGCAGCATATAAGTATTCTGTGAGTTGTTGGTCTCTACGCATTACTACGTGAGATGAAACCCTTTCACCTCATTCTCGCGCTCCTAGCCAGCCTTCACTTGGGCCAGTCCCTTGTCATCAACCCTCCCACAGCGAGGCAGTCTGGCAGAAATTTGACAATCCTGCCTTTAGGCGGTACGTCCTTGTTTTCTCCTTGGACTTGCTCCTCATCCCCTGTAGATTCGATTACTTTCGGCATCGGAAGTTCCGACGGTAAGAGTTACCGTAACGTTCTCCATGGTCTCCTCGATAGTCAATCCAACACAGTCGACATGATTGGCTCAATCAAGGCCGGAACCATGACCGACAACGACTACGAAGGCCACAGCGGCTTCACCATTTCTCAAATTGCCACCAACGTAGGTACAATATCGTCGCTGGCGCAACGCCGCAACGTCCTGCTGCTCCACATCGGCGCAAACGACATGAATCTGAATTCTTCCCCGGCGAATGCGCCTACGAGGCTCGGGAGCCTCATGGACCAGATCTTCACCGCGACTCCGGATGCTGTACTCGTCGTGGCGCAAATTGTGCTGTCGACGCTGAATACGACACAGTCACGCATTGCAACATTTAATGCCGCTGTCCTGGGTGTTGTAGAGACGCAGCGGAACGTGGGAAAGAAGGCGCTGGTGGTTGACATGGGGAACCTATTGACCAGCTCGGATATGTCGGATTTCTTGCATCCAAATGACCAGGGATATACGAACATGGCGAATGCATGGTCGACCGCGTTGCAAAGTGCTGATAGTCTCGGTTTTTTTTGACTGATAGTAAGGATCGTACAATTTCGTTTCCTTCTAGGCTTGATTCAGTTTATTCAACAGACCCGTTAGTGTGTGTTCTGTCAAAACAAATGTAGGCCCCCTCTCCTCACGTTCCTCTCACGGCTGACGAGACCATGATTGTCCAGGGAACTCGCAATGTTGATTGTCACCTAGCAGTCAGTGCAGAAGACTCACTTCGGCTCTCACAATCTTACGCCGAATCCATCCACAGCACTCAGATTCAATATTTGCATCGTTTAATTGCATCTATCCATTCAACGTCGTTTCGGATGAGAACACTTCTCGAACGTGTACAAGACTTGTGTGGCGTTGAGCGCGTTGTTACATTTCCTTGTTTTCACCCTCCAGCAGCTCCTCCACGCTGTCTTCAAGTGTCGAGACGGGTCCTTTAAACCAATGCCTTCCCCCATATTTTGGTAAGTAGAAGTATATCGTCGCCAGGACGAGGACGCCGCCTTGGAGAATCAGTTCATTTACTCGTGGGAAAGTACCGAAGAACCTCACCCTGAACAACAACCGTGTAGTTCATATTTCCAACAGTCGGAGCTGGAGTCAGCGGAAACATGAAAACCACAGTCGTGAAGAACATCCACACAACCGCCACTACAGCAACCGGGAGACTCTTTAAGGGCGATAACGCCAGTCAGTCTCTAGCCTGCACAATATAACTCCATACTGACGAGGATACCCAAGCTAAACGGGCCTGGCTTTATCTCTCTTTCCCGCTTGACCACGAACCTCGCCGTTATGGGGATCATATAGGATACATATTGGCTTGTAACCACCAGTGAAAATACTGCCCCGATGGCGGATGGGCCAGCAAAGGCTATTGCACCTAACAGAAGGACGAGGGCACCACAAGTCCATACGGCATGCGTGGGCGTGCGGGTGCGGGGGTTGACGAAGTAGATCCACCGGGAGAAGGGAAGGCCTCCGTCTCTGGCGAATGCGAAGATCTGGTACACAAGTTCATCGGTTGCGAGTCGGAGAGGAACTAATAGCGCTTACCTGTCGAGAACAGGGCGTCATCTTAGAAGAGTTCAATGGTCCACAAGTTATTTGCAAGGAGACAAAGAAGGGCGTACTGAATTGGCACAAACCATAAACCTGTTCATAAGGGAAACGTCAGCTAGGGATCAGTACACAGCGATCAGCACGTACTGTATAACGATAACGAAAGACCAAATCGCCAGAGTTCCGTTTTTTCCGAGTGAATTGAAAAGGATCTATCGGAGTCTCAACTGTACCATCCACTAGTACTTCTTGCGCGCTTAGCTTACAGTGGCCATCGGCTGTCCGATGGGATTATTCAGTATCGCAACGTAGTCCGTGCCCATGCAGAAGGCCATGACCACATTCAACGCTATAGCCCCGTCAGCCTCTATGTTGGTCCTGGAACGTATCCTCACCCCAGCCACATACGAGGGCAGACAGCGTCATCGACATGATCGTTATCGGCACTGCGATACTCGCATTCGTGGCTTCCTCGCTCATGTGGACGGGCGCGTCGAAACATCCTAAACTCCACAAGGGAGCCAGAAAGCTCAAAATGAAGGCGAAACCGTCTGGCCATCCGGATACTAAAGAAGGTCCTATCAATCATCTTGCCTGGGAATAGGGACTAGCATATTGCGAACGGTTCGTGAAGTCGCCCAGTGCGAACTTGGCGGCGTTTATAGAAGTCCTGGGAGTCGCCGCTGGGAAGACTATTATGAGAGCGATGAACACTCTGCAGTTACATGAATGGCGGAGGAGAACCTAGAGATAGAAGACGACCCACAATACATTCATAGCAATGAAAGACGTTTGGAGACGTGCAATAATTTTGGGGTCGACGGAGTTGATCATTGAATTAAATGCCACCAAGGCGCAAAATAATCCGCTGTGGGAAGGATCCACCATCTAAGGATAATAGAACGAATTGAGAAACACAACGCGCACTATGTCTGTCCAACTGTTGGCGCAAAAGTCGCGTCGGATCCAATGCTCACAGCCGCCATGATCTGCACGGCGCAGCCCCAGTTCACGCTAGCTATGCTTGCGACGTTGCTGATAGTATTTGAATCTGCTCATGCCTTGACATCAGTAGTAGGTCGAGGAATGGAATGAAGCTAGACACACAACCAACAGTCCAGCAAAGGAAACAGCGCCAGTTCTCCGAGGACAACACGAAGGTCCAATAGTACAAACCACCCGACGTTGGAGCGAGAGAGGCGAGTTCTGACAACGCGAGACCAATGCAGGAGAGGAATACAGAGCAGAGTGTCCACTGATACTGGCTTTAGCACTTGGCCACGCCGTTTATCGATAGATTGCTTACACCCCAGACCATCGCGAATGCCCCTCCATTAGGTATCGAGTATACCAACACCGTTCTATCCAAGAGTTAGCGTTATCGAATAACCACGGCACACGTGGGACCTACGACATCGTCGAAACAACGCCTATCATTCCGAATCCTAACCCAAACATTTGTAGAAGTGAGAACTGCCGCTTGAGCTCTAACCGCTAATCAGCATTGAGAGCGATAATCGATAGGTGAGTTCAGGAACCTTGCTTGTATCCAAGACTAGCTAGAACGCCTTCATCATTCGGAACTGCATCCATCTCGAGAGGGGTGGGGGGCAAGTTGCAAACATCGTGAGAGTCAGAATGTGAACCTTATCTCTGTCCTGCGCCGAAACGAGCGTGGGCTTAGAAGTGAAAAAGGATCAAAAGAAGCACGTCAATGGAGGCTTGAGGACCCCGGAGGGGTAGAAATACTCACGAGGATGATGGCAAGCGATGCAAGCCAAGTCATGTCGAACGGCTTGACGTTATCTATCGGGAAAGCGTGAAGCCCGGACATGCGTCTGTACTGTACTCGCGCACTTGACGGAACAAATGTCTGATGATTGTGAAGTTACACGCGTTCGGCAGTAATTTGACCTCGCGGCTCGCGCCTGCGCGAAATTTCTGGACCTCGCACTGCAGAAAGCGATCGCAAGGTGAGCGTGAAGCCCGATTACAGCAACAAAATTTACGTGAAGTTGTTGTATCACAATCGTTATCTGTCGTCCCCTATGGCAAGCCTGTTTACAACAATGAATTTCAGAGATTGAAGAAGGAAAGAGACCTACTCCTTGTTATACGAATAAAGGTCACTGGTTACGATTATTATGTCGAAAGTCAGTTCTGTAAGGTCAAGAATGACAGAATGGTTTGAAACGGGGTCCGCAAGCCCTCCTTTGCAAGAGCGCAAGACCCAGTTTTGTCCCAAGAGTATCCCGGAAAAATTACTCTTTAACATCACGGATATGATTAACTTGGCGGTCGAAAGCCTGCTTGACCAGTGCGCCTACGTAGCCTTGATTAGCCGTCACGAAGCGTGTTTGGGCCAAAGCTCGGAGTGAGTATTTTGATCGCTGTTTCCCAAAACCTGAGTAGAAGCTCAAGCGAAGAACAGACGACAGACCTCGTAATTGGGTTTGATAGAGCGTTCCCAGGGCCAGTTCCTCAGGACATCCGGTAAGTGGCACGCGTTTGTCATAGTATTGAAAGTATAATCAGAGTCAGGTCTTATTTTGAGTCCTGGAGGACAACCAAGAGGGCAGAGCTGGGACCCCGAAAGGCGTAATGATGTCGCGCTAGACAGCTAGACAGAGAATGCGGCATTGTGCTGGTGCTGTTCCACCTGTAAACTCAGCACAAGAGAGTTAGAACAAAGAGAGGAAAACTGGGGGAAAGGGTTGCCACGGTATTTCGGCCCGTGCTCCGAATTTTGCGAAGTCCCAAATTGTCTGAACAACTTTGCATCATACCATCACCTTTCTTTCTATTGACTGGCTCGACCTTGCGCTTCACCCCCGGGAGAAAGTGTACCGATTAAATATACTCCCTGCCCTAATATCCAACCCGTTTTTCGGGCGTACCCGTACCCTCCACTTGCAACTTCTACAAATTGGCGCATTTCGCAAGGATTGCCAGCGCTCTGCACGAAACAGTTGAAGCGTCTAAAAGTCTACTCAGACAACAAGCCCGCGGGCGCGGTATCAAGGTGGTTGATTATATAGACCATCTCAACCAACGGACATCGTGCATTTTCGAAAGGTGAAGGAGCGTCTGTGGCGCATTCATGTAGCCCTGAATCGTCAGTGGGACGTTCGAAATGGACAAGTTAAAACAGATCATTCCACAAGCGAGCAAAACTATCATTCCTTCTACGAATCTATGATCAAATGAGTTTGTGGAATAGCTCGCTAATCTGACTGGCAATGTCATCAAGCACACCATCGCCTATTGCGCTTAAACCGCTGGTCAAGCACATGGTAAGTCCACCGTTCAACAGTCCAACAACATTCAGCTTGATCGCTGCCCCCACATAGGCATCGCTTTGGCCGAACCACATGCCGTTCACCCTCCAGTCGCTTGTAGCGTCTCCTCCATCAAAGACGCCAAGATTTGAGAGGGCAAACGTATAAGGCCTCTTCTGACCGAAATGTCCCATGAAGTAGCTCCCATAATTCCCAAACAGATATCTGATCAGCCCGATATCGGCTTTACTAGACGTCTTCTGCCGCTGGAGTTCTAGTGCCACCTCGCGCGCCGTCTCCCAAGAGAACGTCTTGTCAATGAGCGGGTAACCAGTATACACTGAGGCCGTGCAGGAGAACGCTTCTGACGGCGTACCAGACAGAGCACGCAACGAGATGGGGACAGCGCCGCTGAGGGTGCGATATTTTGTCTCCCCGATCACTTCGGAAATGGCGGCGACAGCAAGGACATACAACGCGGACGTGATTGTGGCATAATTCGACCGACATGCGGAATGGAAGCGAGCGAGTTCAGTGGCTGAGAACTGGAGAATTTTTGAGTTGACAGCGGGGGTAGGTGATCTGCCGATGGGAGCCCCTGTCCACGCAGACCCAGTTGGAGTCCACGAAGTGGGTATGAACAGATTGAGGATTGCATGAATTACTTTGGAGAATGGTGGGGAGACGTTGATGCGAGACTCGATTGGGGGTTCAAGCTCTAAATCTGGAACGGCTACTACGCTCTCCGGCGCGTCTGAAGACGACGAAAGAGCGCGTAGAAGAGTTGTGTGGAACGCTAGCCCGCTCAGTCCATCTCCGATGCCGTGATGGAAACTGAACAGCACGATCTTCGCGTCTAAGACAAGGACGCGCCATAGGGGACCTTTTGCCGCCGTGTCAAACCCCGTGCTCAGCTGTACCTGCATGATGTGCTCGAAGTCTCCCCCGGAGATGAATTCGACGTGCTTGTCCAAATCGACCTTGTCCAACTTGACGAACGAGCAATCGTCGACCGACTGGGGCTTGAATTCGACGCGAACCCCCAGGGCGGCATGAGTGTGGATGACTTGGCGGAGAGCAGGATACAGGATGTCCCTCGTTAGGACCACATCCCCATTCGAGTTTCGGTACTCTGCCGCGCAGACGACGCACGAGTCGATGTGTACGGCGTTTTTCGTGAAGTGGAATTGTTCCAAACGTCCTATTGGCATGCGTTGAGAACGATTTGAACCGCATACAGTGCATATTCATCCTTACCTGGTTTGGTACGCATAGTGACTGCTATGGACCGACGGGTTTGAATTTCGCCTGGGGGTTTTATGCATTCGGTTACGCGACCGTCTGCTGATGTGCAGCTAGCGCCGTGGCGCGTACGGCGCGTATTATGCAACTGTGACCACGTAAAAATGCCCTTGTAATTCAGGGACATAACCTGGACATAACGCTCTTTTCGGTCACATCTCATCGTTGAATTCAAGAGGTGGAAACACAGCGGTTGTACATCGGGCCATTTCGAGGGGGAAGGAAAGCCACGTTAACGCCACAATGCGTCGTCCTAAAATAAGCGACCTCGGGTAACCTGGTATGTCCTCAACTTTTCGTCTAAAAACAGTCGCCACATCTGAGCGTGCCGCAGCAGTGTCCTGAGGACCCTTGACAAAAGCATAAATACTACGAGGTGCGAATCTTGAGCGTAAATGTTACAATGTTAGGCACTAAACAAGGGTCATAAGGTGCGATGGGTGAGAATCACTGTGAATACATCAAACCGTTCCTAGCAACCGTAATGAAAGCGTGAGGAAACTGGTCAGTGGAACAGCAGCAGCTGGCTAGCACGAGCTATTGGAGCATAGAGAGCGTAATAGGCCTTTCGAATGGGGGTAAATAATGAAAAGAAGATACAGTGAATTGAGAGTCCTACATGGCACGCTTTTCACATGTACCCGCGACAGCTCTCAATGTTGTTCTCCCATGCCGTCGCCTGAACTCGTCATTCAGAACCGTCAATATAGCGCTGATAAACCTTGCGTGAGATCGCCGCGTCTCTTCATTTCTGATACGCGACGTAACCTCATGGATCCCAGGAAGTTTCTTTGTGTTTTCGCCCAACGAATTGCCGGTCAATGGAGGTAGTTTGTACTCCGCGTCTCCGTCCTTGAGAAGACGAGAAAGGCTCAGAGATGCCAGGGGAGGCAGCGAATAAGGGTGTGGGCTTATGACCGGGGCTTCGTATGAAGATTGATGTAGGCATTCGTGTAAATTGACACCCGATACTCTACGGGAAGTGTCAGAGTTGTGATACGAACGTGTTACGAGGAACGACTTGCTTCGGTACGGATTTAGGATGAAAGCGAACGGATGAAGCGGACGCGCCAGCGGTACCGCCGAAATCGAACGTGCAGCATGGATCCAAGTCATGAGGGAGTTCAGGTGAGGGAGAACCAGATTCCCTGGTCTCGATATCCTTGCTGAGCTTTACGAGAAACTCGGTCAAGCTCGAAAGGTCCTCCGTGATCTCTATGTGAGGGGCAAACAATACAGAACTAGAACTGAAGCTGCCGGATTTCGTCTGATGGAGATAGACGAGACTATCAAGGCGCTTGGCCATCCGGCAATCGTAGAAGGGTTTGAGTTGATGCCTTTTGATGTCTATCAAGAAGTCCAGAACGTTATAGTCCTGGTGAGATGGCGAGGGGGAAGGGGGGCGCGGGACATCGTGGGTTACTGCGACGACGTGCCCTGGAGGAAATCCCCCTTCCCTCGGTACCGAGCCTAGGAAGGGGTCGTATGTGACGTGATGAAGAACAACCGGAAAACTAGACGGCGGCGGATGGGAATGACGTGCTAATAGTGGATGGATGAAGATATGTTATTTCGAGAGTGCAAAAGTACCTACCATCCGAAGATGAGGACGACGCAGGCGAGCGCTCATGGTCGTCTCCGTTCCAAACCCGATGGATATAAGCGAAGTCGGTGAGCGTAGGAGCTTTAGAGCGCGTATGCTGGACGCGGTGTTCTTCGGCGTGGATCTTTTCATGTTTCCTAGAGTCCTGGATGCGCTTGAAAGACTTCCGGCACAACTACAAGAAAGACATTGAGTTTCTAAGTCCTTGAGGCGGCGAGCTATAACTGACTGGGCAGCAGTACGGTTTCTGTTGAGTATGGACTGCGTTTCGAAGGATAGAAGCTTGTAATAGTTCATAACAGCAATACACGTACCTCGCAGATGGCTGGTGATATGATCTCGCTTAGAGTACGATGAACCGCAGTCCATCCACTTGCAGGCGAGACAGAGGTTTCTCGTAATCTTCCGACCGACATGGTCTTCGCAAAGATGGTCGTATAACTGCTCCGCGTTGGGAAACACCAGCGTACAGCCTGACCAGCGACAGAGGTTGGGGTAATTGCTTAGCATATGGTAAGACGCTGCAATGGAAGCTCGTAGGAAAGGTCCACAGAAGGACGCGAAGCATTTAGTAGACTCGGTAATCCGCAGGTAAAACCACAAATAGAAGTGGCCTCGAAATAGCACAGGCGCTAGAAGTGAGTGTATCTATAGCCAGGTACAACGGAGGTTCGGTTGCAGTGGGCGTGCGAGTGTCCTCGACTTTGAAATAGACGGTTTGTTTTCATCAAAACTTGAGTGGGAAGATGTCGCTTCCAGTTCCTAGATTGTCCAGGTCGAATTGACAACTACGCACGGCCTTCGCGTCGCCACACTGAAATGAAGATGGATATGAAAACTCTTTCGGATTTAGTACGAAGGGGGACAGACCGAGCGTAACGCCTCACCAGTCACCAGTCAGCTCACAAGCTGGTAACAAGGCGATTGTAATGTCTTCCACATCAGCATTGAGATAATGCTTAGCATCGAATGTTCTGATAGTGAGTACTCAGAGCGGGAAGCTTGTTGGTCGTTCAAGTTCAACCACAATTCGGAGACTGGACCGATGGCTCCGATCGGGACTAAGTATGTCCGAGTTTGGCACACGCCAAGAATTCTCCTTTTTCCTCTGTCGGGTCATTGTGGCCACGACGCGACAAGGACTTGAACGATAATCCTTCCTGACAGGCCTTGAAAGCGGGTTGCACACATTCTGTTAACTGCCTCCGTGATTTCCTGGCTCTTATCTTTACAGGTATGAAAAAACCCAGACCGCGGGTCAAAAGACATATTTCAAGAGAGGTCCTCGCTTCCGCATACCGAGACGAACACCATTCTGCCTGCTCATCACCTCGTTTTGATAGCTTTATATATGCCTAAAACCCGCCCAAGGCCAGCCAGAGACTAGCTGACAGCTCCATCCGGTTCGCAAGCTGGACTGTTTTATGCCGGCATGTCGGGCGCGGCTACCATTGGAAGCAAATGCTCAGTGCGGATATCACCGTTTTGCTAATCAGGACATGTGGTGCTCTTATCGCGGTGCCATAGGAGACTTCCTTAAAACCCGCGCTGCTACATCTCAGTTCGCTACTTCCATCATGGCTGACCATGATAGCACTACGGTTCACGATGAGGTTGAGCTGGCACGTATGGGCTACAAGCAGGAGCTCAAGTACGTCAATACGTCTTCTCATAGGTATGAAGATGGCTCACACGACGTTCAAGGCGCGAGTTGGGCTTGATGCAGGTGTGTTTTTGTGTGCTGTCAACTCGCAAATGCTGATTGTACCTTGTTATAGAACTTTGGAGTGCGTTCGCTTTTCCTTCCGTAAATCGGAACAACGCTGATGATCTACAGGTGTCTTTCTCGATCATTTCAGTCATGACTGGTATACCGTCGCTTTTTCTGTTCGGCCTGGTGCGTCTATTTTCTTTGTGTTTGCGCGTTTACTTATAGTTCTATAGAACACCGGAGGCCCGGCTGTTATGGTGTGGGGCTGGGTAGTCGTGTGTAAGATCGCCAGACCTTGCAGATAAGAGTGGAGGACTTACTGAGCTCACAGCGGTTTTCACCATGCTCGTGGGTATGGCTATGGCAGGTACGCTTCCTTTATCGCGTCGTCCTCATCAAAATTCACGTTCTAACGCGTCGCAGAGGTTTGCAGGTGCATATCATCAATCTCCTTCAACCCGTCTCCCATTCAATCGTCTGGCATAGTGCGCATCCCACATCTGGAGGCCCATATTTCTGGGCAGCAATGTTGTCAAAACCTGAAAGGGCGGCTCTTGCCTCTTGGATAACCGGTGCGCACGGTTCTTTGTAATCTGTCTATTCCTGACCTTACCGCTACCAGGATGGTTCAACCTTTTGGGACAAGTTGCTGTCACTACTGGTATCAGGTGCGTGCCGTTACCCCGTACCCGCTCTCACTCATCCCGTATTAGCTTCGGCTGTGCGAGTTTCTTATCCACGGTGTGCACGTTCAAAACGGGATTCGTTCCCAATGAGAACACTCAGATCGGTGTTTATGCTGCTGTGCTCGTTACGCAAGGTCTCATCAACACCTTCGGAGTCCACCTGCTTCATATTCTCAATAATATCTCTGTGTGGTGGCATGCCCTGGGCACGGTCGCTCTAGTCATAGTTATTCTGGCCAAGGCCCCGACACATCAGTCAGCGAGCTTCGTTTTCACCCAGTTCATTGATGGAACTGGCGGATGGGGAGATCGGGCCAGCCACGCCTATGTGGTCGTCATCGGTGTAAGATTTCCTTCACACCAACAAATTCTACTCCTAACCTACTTTTGCTAGATCCTTATGGCGCAGGTGGGGTCCAGTCATTTCTTCCAACCAATCCGAGCTAACGTCGGCTCTTCGTTAGTACACATTAACAGGTTAGCACCCCGCACTCACTACAATCTTGGGTATACTAACTATCCTTCAGGCTTCGACGCTAGCGCTCATGTGAGCCCATAATCCCCACAAAGTTAAGCCTTCTTTACTAAACTTCTCCACAGATGACCGAAGAAACGCGTAACGCTGCCATGTCTGGGAGCATTGGCATCGTCATGGCCATCGGTGTTTCCGCTATTCTCGGCTGGTACCTTTTGCTGGGACTACTCTTCTCGATCCAAGATCTCGACGGAACTCTCGCCTCCGAGACAGGTCAACCCGTCGCCCAGATTTTCCTCGACACCGTTGGAGAGAATGGCGCTATTGTTCTAATGGTAAACGAACACTTCTCTTTCCGTAATTTAGTAAGAGCTGAACCATCCCTAGGTTATCGTCATTGGGTGCATGTTCTTTTGTGGGTAAGAACGACTTGTCTATTTCTCTTCGCAATTAAATGACTCATGTGACGAACAGAACATTCTCAATCACCTCCAACTCCCGTATGATGTACGCCTTTGCGCGCGATGGCGGCATTCCCGGATCCAAGTTCTTCGCGTACGTCAACACAAAGTGGAAGTCTCCCATTCGTACCGGTTAGTTCTGTTACTCGGTACGATCCACTGACGCTAACATATCTCGTTAGTCTGGCTTGCATGCACCTTAAGTTTCATCCTCGGCCTTCCCAGTTTAGGCAGCACCGTCGCGTTCTCCGCCGCAACGTCCATCGCGACTATCGGTTTATATATTTCCTACGGTATGTCAAATTTCACCGTCAACTGTTATGAGAAATAACGTCCCGATGTCTGCTACAGCCATCCCCATCGCCCTCCGGGTGCTAAACCGAGACCAGTTTGTTCGTGGCCCATTCCACCTTGGCGCATTTTCATATCCCGTCGCGGTCACCGCCGTCTTGTGGATCATGTTCATCGCCATCGCGTTCATCCTGCCTCAAGTTAATGTAAGTATCGGCTTGCTCTTTTCCACAAGAATATAGTTTAACCATCTTTTGGCGCAGCCCGTCGATTCAGAGACTGTCAACTACGCCATCGTAGCCGTTGGGATTGTTGTGATTTACAGTGTCGGCTTCTGGCTACTGAGTGCCCGTAAATGGTTTACTGGCCCGGTCAAACAGATCGCTGGTTAGTTCGATTTGTTAAAATTTGCCTTATACTCTCTAACTATCTCTCGTAGCTGAGGAGATGGGCATTAACGTCATGGAGCCCGCTGAGGCAGAAAAGTATGAGGCCGAGATGAAGAAGAGAGAGGCTGATGGAGACTAGAGACAGCGATATGATTTAACACATATTAGAGTTCTAAATATCACGCTGTAGAAACGTCTACCATGCATCGGGCGTAGCCAAGAAGTCGCCCGTCCATCCATCTGCGCCACGCACTTCGATGAAGATACCGTCCAGCCCATTTGCAGGGAGCCCGAGATCCGTCAAGCTCTGCGCGCTTATCAGCAACTCGTGTCTAAGAGCGTTGTTGGAAGCACACACCTTTTCTTGAAGCCATGTTGGGACTGAAGAATGCGCAATCAGTGAGCCAGAGCTCGGGGGCAGAAAACCGAGCTCCTCCATCGTAAAGGCCGGCGTCACAAAAACGTTGAGATCCTCCTGCTTAACCGCAATCTTTTCGTACGAAGTGGGAAGCGACGTCAATATGGGCGGCAGGATGCTATCCCTCACGTTTTCCTTTCTTCGAAGATACGCGAGCATGATACGCAAAGGAAGAGCATATCTAATGAATATACCGCGTTAGTACGAGCTTTCCGTTGAGGATCCAACAAACCTTTCAGCAGCAATCGACGATAGATTCTCGACCAGTTGAATGACCTCGCTGGTTATCGCAAACACGTCCAATTCCGCCGGGAACAAGTTGACCATCTTCAGAAGGAAGACGCCAGAAAACGCCGTGATCATCAGGGTATCGTGCGCGGCGTATCTCAGTGCAGCACTAAACTCGCTTTTATCAACAATACTCCTCAAGTGAGGTGATGGAAAGGCTTACCGGCATTCCCGGGTCAGGAATATCTGTATAAAATTCATAGCCGCCTCCTTTGCCTGGAATGCCACCTCCCGCTGCTGGAACGACATCGTGCTGCAGTTCACGCCCATCAGCGCGACACATACAAGCCACAGTTTTGTGAAATGCAGCTCTCCGGCGAGGAAGTTCCGAAGGAGAGAGTGCTCATCCTTAATCAGGTCTTTGACCAGAATTCAATATATTATGAATGATTAACAGCGGGACGCCACTTACGATGTAGACCGTCAAAGTCCTGGAACCAGTCGTCAAGCCCCACATTCGCTTCCTTGATGAAGGCAAGCGTATTGTCATTGATCCGACCTTTCAGTGGGGCCAAAGTCTCATAGATTTCGGCTAGATTCCGGTCAGCCCGAGTGAAAATAGGCGAGAGCTTGAAACGTACTCTTCTGAGAAATCAACTCCACCTGAGCGACAAGTCGAAGGTCGGTCGGAGACACCATCGGATGACTCAACAGTATACGACAATGTCGAATGAGATTCTCCTGTCGTAACACCACCGGTCTTCCAGTTCTCAAGTTCATTCTATGAACCGCTATTAGAGATTATCAAGCCTGTGGTAAAGTTGGTACTGACTGGTGACTGAACCAATACACGCAGAGCCAGATACGAGCTGAAATCACTGCAAAGGGCTGTAAACAATATGGACACAAGTCGTTTGGAAGAGACGATCATACCTAAATCGCGCTCTTCCTCCTTTGATCTTGTCTTGCTGGTATTCGCCAGTTTCTCCAAGGCGTGATGTAGTCCAAGGTCCAGCGCCATATGAACTGCATGACCGCTTGGAAGCCAGGCGTTCGTGCTCCAAGCAGCCAATAACAACATGCCTGGTGAATGATTGATTAGCCGTGCACTCTCAAACACGCAGCTTCGACCCATATACCTTGTACAGCTTCCTTTCGAACGACCGGCCCAAATAGCGAAGACCGTGCAATACCCTGGGCTTCCGCCAAGCAAGCATGGAAAGTTTGTGTCATCGGCCCACTCCCACTGCGAATCTTACTCGCGATAGCCAAAATAGCGTCAAACGTCCATGGGGTGCGATCCATGAGGCTCTCGTACGTATCGTACGTCGGATCAAACACGGGAATAAAAAGGTGGCAACCTGCGAAAAAACTACACCAAAAAATCAAAATGAATACGAATGGGCCACACGGGTTGGAGAATCAAGCACAGACATGTGGTAGAGTTCGCGCGCTTCCGAGTCTGTAACGAGGCCCTGTAGAATTTAACGTTAGACCTTGGGAATGGAATATGTGCACTTCCATGTGACCTTTTCGACGACGTGGGGGAACGCTGGGGCAGGTTTGGCCTGCATGGATTTTCTACGGAAGCAGCAGTGGCTGAGTGAGTGGCCCGAGACCGCGCACCGCGTAAATCAGTCACCTGGACGCCGTGGAATCGCTCCGCGCAAGTGCTGCATTGGCGAGTCCTTGCAGGGCTTCAATTGGGGCATTAAGCGCCAGGCTGGGGAGTGGGATGTCGTCCTCGTCATCTGAGGGTGTGGTGCTTGGTACGATTCCGTAGGTCCCGTAAGTGCGTGGCTGGGAGGTCGTGACTCGTTAGAACGATCGACATGGTCGCGAGGTGGGGGTGGCTTACCGGAGGCGCGAAGCCGGGAAGAGGAGGAAATGTTTGCTCTTGTTCTCGATGTAGATTGTGTTCTGGTGCTGTTGGGGTTACATTGGAAGGCGTAAAGGAGGGCCCGCCACGCGTCTGGAGTATTGATAATATCTGGTTAAGAGAAGAGACCATGGCAGTCATATTGCTTTGCATAGCCTAAATGAAGTACGAGTTAATTGGGAGGTGGCATGGTGTATAGACTAAGATACGTACCACGTATTGCTCTTCAAATCGAGATATCCGTCTACAGACGTATGAGAAGTGAACGAGCGCTTTCTCGAGACTTACTCAAGGCTGACAAGGGCGGCCGTGAGGTTCTCACTGCCCGTCTTCGCAAAGACACAGGATATGCCGTTCAACTGGCATCTCCTACACGGCGACTACACCACCACGTTATCAGCCACCCACCCACCAAATCGCAGACCGACATACCTCGCCGTCACACTTACTCTTCGACTTGCGACACGCCGTACACGCATACTTTCCGCGCTTCGGCAGCCTTCCGCTGTTGCCATCGCTGCCCCGCCGGCGTTTCCTGGATTCGGGGCGCTTCGTCAAGGGAAGCATCTGGAGAAGGAATCAGAATCTGGGGAAAATGAAGGCGGCAAGGGATGCATCATATATCATCAACACGAGATCAAGAGGCCATTTCAGGTGATCAATCATCATTGTCAGGGCCATGAAGATTACGACACGGCGCGTGCCACATGGGGGACGGCTCCGGCGCGGGGATTGCATGAGGATTGGCTGGGGTTTGGGTAGGCGTTAAGAAGGTCAAGACGGTTACATATTGGATATCTCACCATGCCAGCGGTGCATTATCAACGTGGGAGATACAACCACGAAAAGTTTTTGCAAAATGGGATGCAAGTGGCCTCGAAGTAGTCTTTCGAACAAAGTATGGCGGTCCACAAGTGGTCCAACGAATCCAAAATCCTCTTCCAAGGAAAATTCGTACGGTGTAATGCGGAGTTTTGGCTTGGGAATTGTTCAGCAATATTCAGTGCCGTACAAGCACTCCTGTGAGACCTCATTGCATTCTAAAGGAATAGACTAAGCCGAATAGTCATTCTAACAGGGTACTGGCGAATACAAGGTATAAGGTCATGTTCGACATGAAAATGAAAGTGTCTATATTAGATACAGTATTAGGTCCGTCAACTTCTAGAGCTTACAAGCAGGTGATGCGTCTTCAACAAAAAAACGTGAGGAAGAGACTGGGGTCCGCCTATTGACCTTTCCTCGCCTCAGCCTCTTGGCGATACTGTTTCCGCAAGAACAGCAATAAGCCCGCAGCATAGAGCACCGGCAGAATCTAACATCCCTCATGAGTCTTCAAAACCCAGCAACAGCGAAGAAACAACGTACCGCCACCCAAATCCAGAAGACAATATTCACCCCATTCGGCAGCGGGTCGCGACCAGTCGTCCCCGGCCACTCAACATAGTACCCCGTCCTTACTTGATAAAATGCAAGCCCGATGATGAGCAACCCAATAACGGCATGAAGATAATTCTGCGGCGGTCGTCCTGTACCGCCCTTGGGCTTGAAGTAGTGGATAACAGCCCCAAGCCCGCACTGCAGAAAGTACAACACGAAAATAGACACGCCCCATTTCTACGAAGAAGTTGTAAGCGTTGGATACACCACCAACGGGATTAACACACCTTGTGATCGTCGTCAAGATGCATCGCCCCAGCTTTCGAGACACTGGCAATGCCTAACACCACGCCTGCTATGATAATTGGCCCGCCTGAAACCCGAACTCATCAACACCGGTCCCTCAAAGGATGATGATGGTGACCTACCAAGACCGAACTGCGATATCCAGTGCCCAGTATACCACGTCGGCGTAAACGTCCTCAAGTACCTCGCCAACAGGGATCCAAACGGCAGGACAAGCAGGAAACCAACAGTGCACACAATCCCATGCGCAACAATAAGCCGCTCATACAACCGCAGTGGCGGATCGCCCGAAGCTGCACTGGATCCGGTACTCCCGGACGAATTCGAAGACGTGTCAACCGTCCCAGCAAGATTCAGTCGTAATGTCCCAGCATCGAGATGCACCGCGAAGCCTGTATTAGAATCGGATGATCCAGGATTGACAGACCCAAATGCGTAGATGATGTTCTGTTGAGTGTCGCCATTGGCCTGAAACAACAAGTAATCAGCGAATGATATGAAGCACAGTCGTGCAAGTGATGCTCACATCAATAGTATAAACGAACGTGGCATCCGTGCCAGACGCCTACGCGACGAGTCAGTTTTCTCCGCTCCCCCTCTCTATGAGGCAAAACAACGTACGGAGCTGAGTGTGCTTTGAAGGGTCGCAACACGCAGAGGACTGGAGACAACAGCAGGCAGCGCTTCAGTTGTTGCTTCGCGCTGCGAGAGTGTGAAGGTGCCATCGCTGTTTTGCCACATGATGACCATGGGCGAGCCGACCATCTGCGTCCCAAATCCCCTACAAGAAATCGAAGCACATCAGTAATGTGGGCATGCCGAGTTGAATGGGGGAGTCCCTACATCGCCATCCAGCCAGGCTGTCGGATTCCCCGGGAAGCTAGTTTATCTGCAGAAACTGTCAGAACGCGCTGCGTCGCGGAACAGGAGGGACCAGCGTGCATTCCACAGTTGTATCGTTGACGAGGGCTGTTATACACATGTACTGTTGACACGCGAATCGTCAGCTACAGTCGCAGAAGGTCGAGTGTAACAACACACTCTGCCACATTGGGAGTCCCCAATGGACGTCGCATTGGAAGACTGTCTCGGAAGCAAATCCTTAGGAAGCAAAACGCGACGTCAGACACTGGATGGTACAAACGAAGAACTGCCTTACATCGTGTGGATATTGTGGTCTGGCGAGCACACCGAGAGCTAACGAAAAAAGCCAAAAGAGTGGTGTCATAGCTGTAAGGGAACTCGTTGTTGAAGGTGACAGGGAGTACCTTTATATGTAGCGTAGATACGCAAAGAAGCACTGACCTGATCCGTCTCGAGGCGATGTTGATCGCGAAAATTATTGTATTAGTATCGACCGAAATAGTCATCGTCGCGCCTTCCAAGACTTTAAAATACCTGTAACAGGGTTACCCGCCGTTGAGCGGTGCTTCAAAACCTCAGAAAAAATAATATCGTTCCACTGAGGCGAGCTACACCGAAGAACTTGGCGCGCGGGAGGCAGTACAACAAGGAATCTGGGGTAGGACTGCGCAGCAGGGCGGGGATGTCGGATGGAGGCAAACTCGCTTGAGCACACCCCGATCCAACCCCGATCAGTGAACATCGTCGCTGCGCATCTATGTCAGCCAATCCAGAGCCTCAGATAACCAACACATGGGGGATGTTTGTCAAAGACCATGCCTGGTCCATGCTGTAAATCAATGCGTGGCCAAGTGGCCAAGAGTTCAAGAGGGCGCGGGAGTGGTAAACCGAAAAGGCTGTCTTCAAGTGGAGTTTTTCTTGTCATCTCGCAGTCAACAAGGCGCCGAATTCGGCGTTGAACGTCCGTGACGTTGCATTTGGAGGCCTTTACACAAAGACGCACAAAGCCTGGCACTGCCACCACATGGGGGATTTTCCCCAATTTGAATTCAATTTCATCCCGATTCCCAACTCCTCTTCCAAGTTCCAAATTATACTGACAACGCTGCAGGCGAGTCTGGTCTGGGCAAGACGACGCTCATCAACACGCTCTTTTCTCCGGAGCTCTCAGTGCCTGCGAAAAACTACTCCAAGCGGCACCACAAGCAGCTCGACAAGCTGACCGAAGTCGAGATCATCATGGCTGAAAAGCAGTTCAAAGTCAAGCTCACTGTCATCGACACTCCTGGCTTTGGCGACTATGTCAACAACCACGACTCCTTATCTGCTTTCTCGTCGGTGGCGTGAAGAATGACAAACGGTGCACTACGTCGCCGTACATACACTTTATCTCTAGTAACCCTTGCTTTAGCTTCCTTTCATCTGTTGATCTACTTGGCACGACCTACTCCGCGTCAACACTCGCAACGGGATATGGCGCCTACATCGCCCAGCCTCTTCTCCGCAAAGCGGTCGAAGGCCACGAGGACGATCTAACCCGGGAGCGGGCCACTCGCATATTAGAGGATAGTATGAAGGTCCTGTACTACCGCGATGCGAGGAGTTTGAACAAGGTCAGTTTCGTCTGACGCTGCGTCAGATTTTGTTGAAATCTCCGTGTAGTACTATGACTGAAAGAGGCGTCGAGATATCCGAGTCGCGGATTGCAGAGCCATCATGGTCGTTCGCTGAGGATATGGTGCTCAGACGCAGTAAGGCTTGTACGCTGTTCAGAAATCTCAACTCGTTGTGATGCTTCCATCGTGGTTCATGTGCTTCGCGATCGGCTTTCTTCCCACACGAAATCATACGTTCGCGCGCACGTATTTGATTCATAAACAAGAAAACTACAGCGGGAGTAATACTAGGGTGAAGACAGTTACGGCGGACACGGGGAAAAGACTATGACAGATCTTGACATTTGATATCGTACCGACTACTCCAACTCTTCTGCTATGTTCGTCCAGTGTTCGTCAGTCTCGGGAATCTCTTGCCGTCAGTGAAGGACGGTCGAAACTGCATGGTCAAGGAATGAACATCATGGATTCCCGGGTCATCGAGCCCTGCCTTCGCCTCCAGTGACTGGCCTCATCTGTTTGTTCTCCAAGATATCGGTTGTCTTACCATCCAACAACAGTCGCGTAGGTCCGTCTTCGCCGTTCAAATGTATACTGATAATTCTCATGCGACAAAGGTCATGAGTCGTATGCGCGAATCATATCTCGATGGTCGTCGTCGATGCGAATATTATCTGTTTACGCCGTTTCGGCCGCGAAAATCAGAGCTGATCGTCTCGCTAGAGCTATACTGTGGGCTGATTTACACAATACGGATATGTAGAAGTTCATCGGACATGTACCTGCATAGATGCTTCACTTACCGAATACGGGCTGCGTCGCCTCAGTCTAGCACATTCTATTCCGGTGTCACTATTTATGACTTCGTGATAGTGCGTATAAAGAGGCAGACAGCTAAACCATTCAGCAAACCAAACCATCATGTCGCCACCTTGGGAGGCCTACGAAGAGACCGTAGCTGATGTTCAGGCCATCATGTCCATTAGCTTGCATCCAACAATTCTCCTAGCCTTCTGCCATGGCATTCACACATGCATCTTCTTCCTTGCCTTGTATTATATAAGTAGGTGACTTTCATCCTTGACCATTCCCTCCTCTCAGAACAACTTCTTGTTTAGTTGAGAGCACTCAGCCCAATCGGAAGCGTATTACCCTTGCCGGCATCGTCACCTTCTTGTGGTTTTCCAATACTGTCATTTTGGGTTGGGACTGGAACACTGTTGACCAGCTCTTCATTGCCCATGGGACATCATTGGAGGCGGAGTTCAACTTTTACCTTACCCGTGATCTAGCACAGGTCTTCATCAACAACATACTTCGTGTTCTTAGTGTCCTCGTTGCAGACCTGATCTTGGTGTGTCTTTTTGCCGGTGCTCAAGTAATCTTGAACCACTGACAGCTTAGGTTAGATTTGGCGCTGCTGGGTGTTATACGGCGGAAATCTAGGCGTTATTGCTGTACCCAGCCTTTGCGTGATCACTGAGATAAGTAAGTCTCATCCCTCCATAGGCTTGTCCTTCTGATATTTTGCATTTAGTCAGTGCCTGCATGGTTATTGTCTCCTCCTTGGTTCATAACGGCTTCTATAATGCCATGCAAACAAATTGGACGCTGGTCTATTACTCGATGACTGTGACAACAAATAGCTTGTGCACCTTCCTCATTCTGTTTCGTATTGTGCGAGTTAGCGGCTTTGGTGCTAGCCTCAAGACCTACCGTGGCATCATTGAGATTCTCGTCGAATCAGCTGCTATGTACGCCATCATCTACATAGCTCTCCTTAGTGCCTATGCATATCAGTTCTACACTGGTGCAACAGTCACAACCAAAGACTACGCTATGATGATATCGAACAGCATCACAGTGTGTACCTCTCCCTCTAGTCATTAACCATACTGATCTACCTTTCCAGGGCGTCGCACCAACCCTCATCATCGCCCGCGTCATGGCCGGTCAATCGCGTCCCAACGACTCATGGACGCGCCCATCCCTCCCACACATGCGGAGCGATGTTCTCTCTGCTACAGAGTCTTTGCAATTTGCCAGTGCTCCGAACCAGAGTGGCACGCACACGACGACTACGGACACCGGCGGTGCCTCAGCGGATATCGATCCGGAGGCACAGGATCAAGAGATCGTTGAAGAGAAACGTGAACAGGATGTGGGTGAAGATCGCGCTGAAGCCGGCGGGTCGGGGTTTGGCGACAAGCAGGATGTAGGGAAGGTTTGAGGTTGGCGAACATGATGTTGCTTGAAAGGAAGAAGGTCGCGGTGTGTGCGCTGGCACGGTTCTGGTATCAACGTTCTCTTAGTCTAAAAAGGGCGGCTCTAGTAGTCGCGATAGTACTGTCTCGTCAAGTTCTCTCTTTTATCTTCTCCGAATACTCAACTTTGGGTCGTGGCTTAAATTTATTTATTCGAGTATGTACTCAGTGGTTACCCACACACTCCTTTCCACCGTCATCTGATATACATATAGCCTTCATGTTCCGTTACTGCTTATCTTGTATATCGCCATGGTGAAGAACTCATTCTAGTGAGGACTATGGTGTGAACAAGTCTATACACGAATACATCCAACGAGGAGGATTTGTCTTCCTCACCTCTGCCGCCATGATCAACTGCATTGAGAACCTCTGCGACACAATGACAGGTCATTAAACATGCTTACAACTCATCCGGGAACACTGACTCAGTACTGATACTCCGTCGAGACCTTGCAAATGAGAATAATTATCCTGTACTATTCATCTGCCAAGATCATGTCATACCGTGAAGATGCACACGCCCTACTGCCACCTTCCGCCCCTTCATCGTCGGACAACGATGGAGTCCACGAGCGTCTTGGAGACCAATCTTCAACATAGCATCGCCCTCCTTGATGCCGTCCCAGTCGTCGAGTGGATATCCAACGTGTGGCGTCGTATTGGTGTCAGTCGTCTATATCGCAGTGGTGAGTTGCTCGCCACGCGAGCGCAGCGCCGATGCTCACTCTTCCATGTATCGTGATCCTGCTGATAGAAGCCGTCAGTCCAAGAAAACAGGAATACAAAAGTAAGCGTACTAGCACGCGTTCACCGTCGCCCTGTCAGAATTCAACCATTAAGCCGGACGATGGCAGATGCATATCAACATCAGTAACAGGAAATTATCCAACTGGTTCCAAGCCTCGGCTCGTACGTATCGGTATAGCCTACGGCTCCGTGTTTGAATTCTTTGCCGGCGAAGACGAGTGGAGCAAAGGAGAAATGTGTGTCCACGGGCGTAGTCGATTACCCAGTATTGTCCATGCTAACGCCGTTTTAGTCGTTCAGCTCACATACGAAGTGGCACTACCCTCCGGTAAGCCGCCGCCTCACTTGCGGCCGTCATTCCGACCTGCATAAAACCTGACCATTTAGTGTGGATATAGGGAGGGATGATGGTAAGACTAACAAGAACCATGTCAGATTTGACCCAGAAATGAAACAACAATCCTCACCCATTTCCTAGATCCAGAGGCAGCCGGTGAGGCCAATAGATGCTGGTATGCTCACAACATCCCTTCCTCTCCGTTCCTCAAGCAATGGAATTGTCGAAGCACCGGGAAGCGACACATTGATCCAAGGTCTGTCAAGTGGTCAAAAATCAACGTCAAATATCAAAGTGAATACGCACCTATTCTCTGAACAAACCCGGCCAGCGAGGTCATCCTACCTTAGTGCTGGGGCATTAGACATGGCACTTTGGTGGCGCATGCCTCGTCGGGTCCAACTTAGCAAAGGTAGGGAAGAAAGGCCGCATGTCCTGACCAGACAACTGTGTTGAAGAAGGTATGGATCATCGCCTTAGCTCGGGTAAAACGGGTCCACTTTGAATAATTCTCGAGCGTGCGGATGGCAACCATTATCACAGCAAAGAGAGCTACAAATGGAAGTTCGCAACAACTGCGTCCCGATAGTTGCCGCGTTCGACGAGAACCAGTCTGAGTCACTGAATCGCAAGGTAGGGTGAGCGAGAACAGATTTTTTGAAGCTGCATCAACATGATGGTGAGAAGCAAGCCAAATTTAGGTCGGCCCGCGTTCCGCACTGCTCTTCCTTCCCACCACCTACCCTTGCTACCTTCAGTGGTGCTCTACCAGTGCGAAATGAATCTGGATTCAAGAGACCGTCTAAACTTGCAGCAAAATTGCCATAGCCCACGGCTCTTCACCGCGCGCTTCCCGTTATCTTCGGCGACCGAGTCAATGGAGGAGGAAGAACTCTCGAGAGTCGTCATCCCTTGGTGAGGACAAGGAAAACCGCCGAGTCATGCGCCTCTCGAGCACGCCCAGCCAAAATAGGTACCGAAGCAACAACGATTACATGGGACCATTTGCGTTCAAAGCCTTAGGGATGGACCGGGCCTGGACGCGTCGCGTTCATCGATTACCGACAGAAAGTTTACCGTGGCGAACGCGCAGGACAAAGCGTAGCAGGCAGTATCTACCAAAAACGCGAACTTCTCCCGTACCTCAATTGGTTCTGTTATAATCGTGACTACATTCAACATATTTTGGTCCTACTGCTTGCTGACAGTGATACATGCAGAGCATTAATTAACCCCCCGTCTTCTTCGGAGCTCGTGCCTTGCCCAAATTTTTGAGGATGCAAGTATAAAAGCACGACCAATGTTGCACGTATTCTACAAACTTCAACGTCGACATATCGACTAGCTCAATACTCTGAACATCATTCACTCAACAACCATGCACTTTTTAAACGTCTTCCTCGTCCTTCTCGCCTCCTCCTTGGCCACACAAGGAGCACCCGTCGAAGCGAAGACGGATGCTATCACACTTGGGCCGTTGGCATCGAGGGCGAAGGCGCCATTTGTATGTGTTTCTTCCTTTCGTCTGTCCTCCGAGTCTCACAAGGTCGCAACAGCCTTTGCCAGAACCTGACGTGGGCTTTCTTTACATGGAATTGGCTCTGCCAGTATACTAATCTAGCTTTACAGTTTGAGGCGACAGCGGATGCTCCTGTATCCTATTGGATCACACCTCCGTTGTCGGCGAGGGCGAAGGTGCCATTTGTATGTGTCTCTTCCTTCCGTCTGTCATCCAAGTCTTACACGGTCGCGACAGCCTTTGCCAGAACTTGGCGTGCGCTTCCCTTACATGCAATAGGGTCGACCAGTATACTAATCTACATTTACAGCGCCGTGAACCAGGAACGGATGAAGAGGATAGCAGTGACTACAACAGGGACTGGTAAATAGCAGGCAGTCGGAGATGGTGACGGCAGTGGAAGTGGGGAATCTCGCGTCTCGTGGAACAAGCAATGTTGATTTGACCGAGTTTTCAGTACATTTTCTCGCGTTGGTTTCGTAAAATTAGCCTCGGTGTCGACAAAAACGTAGTTTCTTCAATTCACTTCTTATAGTCTTGCTATGACATCCCGACTTTAAACGTTCCCTCCGACTTATGTTAAGCCCATATGTCCCGAGCAGTGCTGTAGTTTCGCTGTTTTGCGACTACAACGAGGAGGAACTCAATACCAATGCAAGCAGCACTGTGTTCCAGCTATGACATTGAATATAAATACAAGCTAGTCGCCGTAAGAAAAGCCTAGAGTAGAACAATGTCCGTGGTACATAGATATAAGTTATGAGCATAGCGATTACCAGCGCTTCTTTTCCTTCTTTTCCTTCTCTTCATCACAGTCCTCCTCCTCCTCCTTCTCATTTTTCTCCTTCCTGTGGTGCTTCTCCTTCTCTTCCTTCTCTTCATCACAGTCCTCCTTCTCGTGCTTCTCCTTTCTGTGTTTCTCCCTCTCCTCCTCCTCCTCATCACAGTCTTCCTTCTCATGCTTCTCCTTCCTATCCTTCTCCTCCCTGTCGCCGCGCTTGTACTTCCGCTCGTGCTTTTCCTTCTCTTCCTTCTCCTCGTCACAGTCCTCCTTCTCATTTTTCTCCTTCCTGTGCTTCTCTTTCTCCTCCTTCTCCTCATCACAGTCCTCCTTCTCGTTTTTTTCCTTCCTGTGTTTCTCTTTCTCTTCCTTCTCCTCGTCGCAGTCCTCCTTTTCGTGTTTCTCCTTCCTTTCCTTCTCCTCCTTCTCGTCCTTGTCGTGGCGCTTGTACTTCTTCTCCTTCTTCTCCTTCTCTTCATCGCAGTCCTCCTTCTCCTCCTTCTCGTGTTTTTCCTTTCTGTGCTTTTCCTTCTCTTCCTCTTCCTCATCACAGTCCTCCTTCTCGTGTTTTTCCTTTTCCTCCTTCTCATGCTTCCAATCCTGAATACACCGGTGTGAGCGCAAGCACGTTGAGCCAAAGATTATGAACGTACCACCCATTTGAAGTCCTTCTCCTTAAACTCCTTTTCTTTAAAGTCCTTATCCTTCTCGTCGCAGTCCTTGTCCTTATCCTCCTTCTCCTTGAACTCCTTCTCCTTAAACTCCTTCTCCTTAAAGCCAAAGTCTCCTCTGACGGCGAGAGCGCGAGCTTGCACGTCAGCGGGCGCGCGCATGGCCGGGGCGGCGATGGTGACCGCGGAAAGAGCTAAGACGGAGAGAACGTTGACCAACATGTTGACAGAGAAGAGGAAGTCGACTGATTGGAGGAACCGGGAAGGCTGGTCGATAACTCTAACAGTTCAGTGCTTAAATACGCGACGCAGAGAAGGCGGGTCGCACAGATGAACATTATGCGTCGAAACACATGGACATGAAGGCTTGGCTGCTTTCCTCCAGCCAAGGCGAAATGTCCACTTCGTTAGGCAAAGTGTTCGGGCGTCCAGCTACCGAAGCAACTGCACCGTTCCGTTTTGGCCTGGTCGCGTTGGAACCCAGGATGAGACAGTCGAACTACACCTCCATCAAGGTAGCGGATACAACGAGCCGTTGGCAATGTCGGTGGCTCGAACAAGGAAACTGAGAAGCAGCGAACGCGGCGCCGAGTTAGACGGCTCGCCAAGTCCTAGCATGGTTAACTTCGGTCTAGGATGGTATGCGCATACCCACGGTTGAAGCGCCTCGTGCGCGCCATGCGGATGCGCTAATGCAAGCATTGCAGCTCAGTAGACGCCTTAGCCTAAGCCAAGCGTTCATCAATAACACGGTCATCATGACTTTGAGTCATGTGTTCGTTCTTGCCGTCTGATGTTTTCGCCGTTGGGAGAACTGTTGCCAAAAGTCAAGAGGCCCTCAGCAGACGAACACAAGCCGATCGGTACAAGAATTGATTTTCGTTGAGCATGGTTTGTCCAGCGGACCAGTCGACGTCAAGGCTTAGTACCGTAGCCGTCTGCGCTCCAGACATAAGGGCGACCGCCACATTGACGAGGGATATCTGACGGTTCGGAGATTCGAATACTTGTCAAAAACTGGGTGGAAATGCCTACCATCCTCGAGCAGGGAGTAATCTTCTGGGTCGAGCAAGAGTCTGTCACCCGCAACAAATAAGGGATCCGAGGAGCATGGCGATCGATAAGTATTCTACTAGAGGTAGGAAAACAAAACGTTTGCCGCGAGGACCCGTGTAATGCAGAACTTGTCTATATGAACACGTTCATCCTGTGGAGTGTGCCGACACGATCCAAACCTCGTTCTCTGTACCGGTCCACGACGCAAGATCTGCTCAATATTGGTGGATCAGAAAGATGCGAAAAAAATCAATTCTTACCTTGAAGAAACAAAACGATGTATAGGATTTCCCGACCTCGCATCCGCTTCACGAGATACAAAGAAGAATGGCTACCTGAGATTTTCCGTCCCCGGCAGTAATGAGAGTCCCATAAGAAAAAGCGCAATAACTGGGAGGACTGTGACGCAGCCGCGTCGACAGTACACTTGAGTTACTCCAAGCTCCATCTGTTTTACGATATCGCATAGATGTTGACTCCTGCATTGGTGGGTCGCGTCTACGTCCACGTCTGGCAGCTTTGTTAAGGCTCGTTCATATAAAGCTCTAGCAAGCGTTTGTTCGTCAACCACAACAATGTCCGATACCTACAAATTGACGAGAGGTAGCTGGCGGTCCGGAGATCCCTATTCGAATACTTGTCAAGTGCACGAGAGGCACCTGAAAGCGACACCGGGGTCGACGTCCGTACGGGTAACGGATTGGTGTCGAATGTCAATAAATCGTTTGTAGTCCTTCTCGGGCCAGGAACACTCGCCGAAGCGACAACTGAACCATCTGACGGGGACATGGGTGTGCTGTTGATGATGTACGTGGAATGTGGGGGGGGGAATCACATCGGCTTGCAAACTAGCTGAGAATGGCCGTGCAATGTGCAGCCTCGGTCTGAACGTGGGCTGGCGAGAGAAATTTGAAATTGGACGGAGCAGTACTTTCACACCAACGAGACACGAGTGAGCTCTGGTTGAAAGTTGCCATGTATTATGAAGTAAGTCGGTTAATCATAATAGTGTCTGGTAGCGAAACACCATGTAGAAAAGGACTAGACCGGAAATGTGGATGATATGCGAACGCGCCCATGAAACGGGGCTTGGCTGCGATCAAGAGGCAGCGAATGAAGTCAATGCTTGACAAGGACGGATGGAAGTGCAACGACCAAGCCGTTGATCCAAACATCAAGGGGTCTATGGAGGGAGTGGCGAGATTCGCAACAGCGCCATCGGATGATCACTAGATAGAGACGAGGAGCCGGGGCATAATCGCCTGCACGTTCTGTGACACCTGAACGAGACCACAGCGGAGAAAAGACCAGCCTACGAAACTAGTTAGGAAAAGTGTTTGACTACCTAGATAAATGCGTGGAATTACCAGCATAACTTCTAAGCCGTCTCTATAATGGCAAATGAAGCAGCTTTTTCGATGTATACTGGCTTCGTTTCTTCGCCATATGGGTACTCTGGCAGCCGCCTCTGGTAGTCATCTCGGAAAACGGGTTCGTGTCGGGGTACGTCCCAAGGTGGTCTCGATACCTGGCGAAGGGAAGACAATCGTCCTGAGGCTGCTCTAATCCAAATTGAAAGAGGCGTTTCTTGTTCGGTTCAATTCCCCGAGACAGCCGAGGCGATGGGCTCTGCTGCTTCGGACGATGAGGATGTTTGACGGAGAGGAGCGCCGCCTGGCCTGGTGTACTTTTGTATATTTCTTGTCATCTGGCATTCATTGAACAAGGTGGCGAATTCGGCGTTGAATTTCGTCCTTACACAAAGATATACAAAGCCTGGCACTGCCACCATGTGCGCATGGGGATTTTCTCAATTTCATTACAATTGCACTCTTCCTTATCTCCTCCACAGTTTTCATCTCAGGGGAATTCCCTTCACCACACTCCTGGCCACACCTTGTCCAACAGAGACCTACCGATGTATTGCCAGCCCAACGCGATGACGAAACTTGTAGGCGCCTGCTTGTCTCTGAATGACGTAGCCGAGTAACGAACGTGCATCCTTTTAGTCTCCTGTACAGCCGGAGTGTGTGTACCCATTTCTGTTCTCTAGGTTACCCAGGGCAAGTCTCTGTTGGGTTAGACGCCGACCACCTCTCGCAGTGACTCGCTGCGTATGACTTGGAGAGCGTGACTATGACTTGTATGAACGGGTCAGTTTCAGGCGGTAAGTAATCCCACCTTCGCTGTATGCTGCTCTTAATGACACGGTCCCCCATAGGCAAGGCGTCCCCGAGCGCGGAAAGTATCCCACCGAAGAAGAGCAAGACTCGGACTCGGACTCGACGCGCCAGAAAGGCCCGTTCAAGCCAGAGCCCGACTATGACTACACCGTGTACGCTGTCCTTCCTCATCCTCAACCCTCGACATTCACGCTTGTGCACAGTAAAATCAGTCCCAAGCGCCGAGGACTTTGACTACGCCGTGGAATATACCACCAACGGGCTATATGGCGTCTATTCGGGCAGTCAAGAGTCGTTTGGGGAGATAGACTACGGCCCACAGGACAATAGTATGTCTGGTTTCGCGGGGATTATTGCGTTCTTGACGTGTCGTTTGATTTGAACTTGCTCTCTGTTTTCTTTTCTGTACTAGTAATAATGTGTACTGCTCGTAGGTTTCTTGGCACTTGCTTGCTTCCGAGCTAGAAGGAGAAAGACGCGACAAAAATAACGAGCGATCTGCGACGAACGTGCGTGGATTCATCCATTTGATACGTTGTGTCCACGGTTGCTCGAGTACACATGTCAAACCAGAGTGCTGTTGAGACTGTAGAACATTCACCGACTGCGCATGTAACTCATTACGCGAACCAAGGGAACCGAATAAAGGCATCGCTGATAGAGTGGTGATAGTGGTGATGCTTGATTGATGCTTGACTTTGAGGTGTCAAGTCGGTGATCTCGGGCCGAGGAGAATGATCGAAGTCACCATCTTTGCAACGACGACGAACGATAGCAAGCCAACGACGACGAGCCAGTCATGCACAACAAGCCGCAGTTTTATCTTTCGCAGTGTATCCAGGCAGCGTCCAAGGTTCATTTTCCCCATCCATACCATACCCTCATCCTAACCACATCACAGTCCCCCATGTCCTTCACACTCGGCTCCATCATCGTCAAAGGCGGCAAAATAATATCCACGGGGTACAACCACCAGCGCACGCACTACGACGAGCTCACCATCGCCACCTCCTTCGGGCGGCCCGTCTCCATGCACGCCGAGATGCACGCCATCTTCAACTTGACCGGCGGCAGGGCTCCTCCGTTCAGGCAGCAGGTTCAACCGGATCCAACGCAATCCTATAAACGAAAACCAGAGCAGCGTCTTTTATGGACGCGATAAGTTGAAGAGGATCGCCGGGGCTGATTTGTATGTCGTGAGGACGAAAAAACAGGGATTGGGATGTGCCAAGCCCTGTTGGAGATGGTGAGTCGCGTTCTGCTGCTCGTCGATGGCTACGATGGTTACGCGTTATGCAGCATCGATTGGTGTGAATGGGCAGGTATTAAGCGCATATTTTACTGGAGCGAGCTTGATGGCGCGTTCTGCTGCATCAAAGTCGCTGAAGCGCGGACCAGCTTGTACGAGACGCAAGCTGACATTCGCCTATTTACAAAAATGGTGAGCTTGCCCTTCGTTTCTCAAGATTAAACTCATCTTCGAAATTTAGTGTAATCGTAGATAATTCAGCTGTGAAACTCATATTGCTCGAATCGTGTCCAGCCGCCTGTGTTTATCAAGGTCCGTTTAGCATTTGGATGTTGGCCTTCTGTAAAGTATCCGCGTTGCGCTCAAAAGCGAGGATCGTGGGCCACCATTTCTTACCACTTGGACTGGCGCCCTTATCTTGGCTGCAGACTACGAGGTAATTGAACTTGTGACACCTGTTCTCGAGCATCACTACCATTCTGTACAGAAACACGTACACCGCTATATCCGCCTCGTCCATCGGATAAAAGGTAGCCGGTCCATGTTTCTATCTCTCAGCAGACTGATATCTTTCGCCCATCATGTTCAATGTCCCAGGGATCGCACTCATCACTGGCGCTGGTTGGTGTTCCGCCCTTTCCTGTGACAAACTATTTCTAATATCGTCTACCAGGTAGTGGAATTGGCCGTGCGACCGCATTAGCTTTCGCGCGCGCAGGTGCAGCAGGTGTTCATCTCGTCGACATCAATCCAGAGAGCCTCGAGGCGGCCTCTGTGGCGGTCTCCTCCGTCGCAACGAATCCCACCTTCAAAACTCTCACTTCTCACGTCGACGTTACTAAGGAGGACCAGGTCGTTCAGATGCTCAAGGACACGGTGAAGACCTTTGGCCGGGTCGATTATGCCGCCAATATTGCCGGGGTCAGTGTCCTATTATCATTTGAAGAGTATTCCAAGCGACAATCATCTTCATTCACGCAGGTCAGCACAACATGGTCTCCCACCGCGGACTTGACATCGGCCGAGTACGACCACGTCAACGCCATCAACGCGCGCGGGACGTTTCTGTGCATGCGCGAGGAGCTGCGCGCGATGCGTTCGCAGGAGCCCGTCGCGCGGATCGCTGGACGCCCTGCCGTGCGCGGGCGATTACGAACATGAGCTCGATTTTGGGGCATATTGCGCTGGGTGGGTATGCGAGCTATGTGGCTAGCAAGCATGCGGTTGTTGGGTTGACGAAGGCTGCTGGTGGGTGAGTTTCTTTTTTCGAGGGGGGATGATGAGCTGATGTGAATAAATGGCCGCCAGCTGCTGATCATGCGAGCGAGGGGATTCGTGTCAATGCGGTGTCTCCGGGATATCACTACGGGGATTGGGCCCGGTCTGACTGCCTGAAACGGGTTGAAAATCTGGTCGAAATGCCGTGAATCAGTCAAGCAGAAATGGATCGGAATTATATTGAAAATACTACCTTTTTGTACCCATTCAGGATACCCGAAAGCTTGCCAAAAGGTTGAAATTTTACTCCGTATTCAATGTGTGAACTTGCTCCGGAAACCCCATGTTTAGCATGGAGTTTCTCATTAAGGAAACTGTGTGAATAGAATGACTTTTGGTTCAATTTTCACAGCGATTCATTTGACTCAAAAGTCAGCGTTTCATGACCATTTCGGTGCAGCCGAAACATGCCGAAAATCTTGCGATTCCCACTGCTTTTCACGCGGCCAACACGCGTCGAAAATGCGGCCTATGGTTCATGTCTGTGCAGAAAGTGAATAATTCATGTTTTTCAAGTTGAAGAAAAGAGAAAAAAAAGAGAAAGAGAGAGAGAGATTAGTTACATACCATTGCATGTATTCTCGAGCTGATTTGATGTAAACTGTGCCGGAGCGGCAAATATTGACAAGATATTTTCCTATTCAAGTCCGGGCCTGGGCATCCGTTTGGCTGGGGTCAGGATTCAAGGTGTTAGTTGTTCGGGGCCGGGGACTAACGCCCGAGCGAATTGTATTCAAGATGAAATCACGCGCAGTCGATCGGCGCCAATAGTCGTGCTGCAATCTATGCGATCTTTCACCAACACCACTTATTCACAACGCGTGTAAACTTCTTCCCACTATGTATCTCAATATCACGATTTTTCGGCCACTTTTCTACTGCACCAATCGACTTCTATAGCTGTTTACTGCCCTCAAAAAATTATTCGGACAAATCCCCGCACCCCCGCCTATCCTATCTCCCGAGCACTTCCACTTCGACAGCCAGCGTGGACGACTAGGATTCTGAAGGTGTCGGCATATGCCAGCATGCTTTTCAGACCCGAACAGCGTCCATCACCACCGAGCACCAACTTAGCAGCCACCACCACCAACCCTCCTATAATTTTGTTCTTTAACAAGACGTCGCGAACGCGTAAGCCTCCGGGACGGAGCAGCCGCACTTCTGGACGACGATTCCGAAAACACTGGCTGAACTGATGCGCTGGCATTTCTGCGTACGAGAAGGACACAAGTTTGGATTTGGGTTCCCGGTTGGTTGGCGTCGCGGACGCGTCCAGCTCAATACGGCGCGTGTTTTTTCTTCTTCATCTTCTTTTCTATTTTAACCAGTACTGTTGGAACCGCTTCACCGCTAGCTCAAGATCGTCTGCACCCTCATCCCCGCAAAGCCACTAAGATGTGCGTATATGCGCCATCGTCGACGCTATCGCGTCGATAAAGTGGCGAGCTCTGGCTCCATATCAGTCTATATCGCGAGTACTGTTCGCGCATGCGAACGCATACGAGCACATGCCACACCATCTGGAGGTGCAAATCCTTCGCCTCCCTTGGAATACCTCCACCAATCAATATGTTTTTTTACTCTCAATACAATGTTCTTTTGAATATTCTACCTCTTCTGTGTGACAGCAAGCGCGGGTGTCCCGCGGGTATTTCGTTTGTAACCCCTCCTCACACCCTCAACTTACCCTATCCCTTGATACGTGTGTGAGTTACCCGCCAAAATCACTTTGCGGATATACGAGTCCGACGCGTATTCACGTCGAGCTCGACCCGCAATAACCTGGAGTCAACGCCACCAAGCCACCTCGTATACACACACCCTGAGAGTCATGCCCAGTGAGCATCCCCAGGCAATGGCAGGGGGACAGTCAGCTGAGCATGAGGATAGGGTAGGGGTGGTAAATGAGGTGGTGGTAGCAGGGTGGTGGAGAGGGAATATAAGAATAAGAGTAAAAGTAAGAGGAGAAGGTGGAGGTGGTGGTGGTGGTGGTGGTAATCTGAGATGGGGGCTTGAAAGAAAAGAAAACTCACCGTCCCCATGTTCTCCCTTCGCATTCCGCCACCGCCGCTGCCCACCTCGCTCGACAGCACTGTCTACTCATCACGAAGCAGTACTACCATCCTCCTTGAGTGCTCGGTCGGCCATCTTCGTCCTCATCAGCATTGGCGTCCTGGCCATCGTTGTTGTCATCCTGGTCGGCGTCGTCCGTTGTCGTACCCGTACCTTTCCTTTGCTGCTGTCACAGAGACAGCAGCGGCAGACCTGGCGCAAAGCCAAGGTCAGGAATATACCCCGCAGGCCGCCTGACAATCGTCAGAGCGGC
Source organism: Hymenopellis raphanipes (assembly GCA_036872995.1). Classification (NCBI taxonomy): domain Eukaryota; kingdom Fungi; phylum Basidiomycota; class Agaricomycetes; order Agaricales; family Physalacriaceae; genus Hymenopellis; species Hymenopellis raphanipes. The sequence goes on from JAYMDG010000019.1 coordinate 1,036,817, forward strand.
AGGGACGACAATTGTCATCCCCTGTAGTGGTCAGAGTGAGGGAGCAAGACGATCCGTAATCGACGCGCGACGGTGCCAATTCGGTTGACTCGGTCCGCTTACATCATGGACCCGCGTAATGATTAGTAATGGCGTTAGTGCACTAACGCCTGTACAGCCATGGATCATGGGCCGAAAATGCGGCGTATTGACGGCATTTTGCTTTGACGAAAACCATGCGAAAACTACAAATATTTGTCCCATTTCGTCCAAGGTGAAACATACCGAAAATCTAACATTTTACATCCCTTTCCGTTAGGTTTCAGCTCAGCAGAAATTTTGATTCATCCGGATGGCCGGACATCCGTATCCGGAAATCCAGATTTCGCCCGCGTACTTAGACGAGTAGCTGCATATTTGATGTATGATTCGTGCCCACCGCCGACCCCCGAGCAATTGCGCGGGGGCTAGCGACGTGCACGATACAAATTGCTGGAGCCCCGGCTACTTGACTAACCAAGAACCGGGACTCAACAAAGTGTAGATGGTCGTCCTGAGCATAGTTGTTGTCCTCATGCGCCTCATCGTTGTCGACGGGTGTTACGGCTCCCGTTCGGAGGCTTACGTGTGTAGATTGCGTGGCGTAAGAGCAGCAAAGAGAAAACGTTGCTGAGGGGGGCGCAAAACGGGGTTGAGGGAGCAGAGCCGTAGTCGCAGATGGCGGAAGTCGTAACACAGTGAGGCAACACTAGACAAAAAAGATTCAAGTAGAATTATGATAAAAGATATAAGAATACGTAGCATCCGGGGCTGGAAGCGTCCGCGACGCCTTCCATCCCAAAAGTCCTGCTCTGTCTTTCTGGCTGTGCAAGAAGACGACGGCGCCGGCTAATCCAGCGTGACGGCTGAGCCCGTTGGTTGTCCCGTCGTGCATGTGCCGTTGTCTGGTCGTGGAGACGGTGCCGTCGTGAAGACGAGCACCCCACATTGCTAGCGGCCGACGTGGTGCCGTCATCCAGACGAGGACCGGTATATTCGAAGGCAGCAGGGCCAGCGTACAGCCGACCGCACGCCAGAAGACAGTTCGGGATTGTGGCGACCTGGACCGACGCGGCGCAACTCGTCGTGATAAGGACGCCGTCGCGAGACGGGCTCAGCAGGTAAATGGGTGAGGTGGTGTCAGCCAGAGCCTCCAGTCGTCATGCAGCCTGGTCCGGAGGGCCTACGTGTGTCGGATCCGACTTGAATTGGTGTCGTCGCAAAGACGAACACCGGGATGCACCCCGGAATGTATCCGCGGGCGCAGCGGGCGGGGCAAAGCCGAACCGCGCAAGACAAACAAGGAGGCATGAAGAAGAGAGGAAGGATAAGTCGCCAAAACAAGTTCTGGGACCGACGAGCACGACGTCGTCGTCGTGCTGTGGTGGAGAGAAGCAGAGAGTTATGATCGCGAGCACGCGATCGTTATCCGGCATTTGCCGGGGTGATCGGCTGATGTCGCCGGGGAGAAATTCCAGCGCAACGTCGTTTCTGGACGACGTTGGCCTCGCTTGAGGCCAAGTAAATTCAGATAAATTCTTGAAAGCAGGTATAATCGGGATAGACAAACAGATGGTAATGACTTGCACTGAGAACCACAGATTTTCCTTGCGCAGAAGCAAGGGCTCTCAACAGTGCAGGGGTCACGCTGTGCTGTGTCTGGATACACAGACGGATGTCAAATCAAGAATCCGTTGACTCGGTGAGGAATGCCAAATCAAGAATCCGTTGACTCGGTGAGTGTTCAGACAAGCAAACTGACTTCAAAACAGTGCAGTGTTCACAGTCTGCAGTGTCCGGATACACAGACGGATGTCAAATCAAGAATCCGTTGACTCGGTGAGTGTTCAGACAAGCAAACTGACTTCAAAACATTGCAGCGTTCACAGTCTGCAGTGTCCTGATACACAGACGGATGTCAAATCAAGAATCCGTTCACTCGGTGAGTGTTCAGACAAGCAAACTGACTTCAAAACAGTGTGGCGTTCACAGTCTGCAGTGTCCGGATACACAGACGGATGTCAAATCAAGAATCCGTTCACTCGGTGAGTGTTCAGACAAGCAAACTGACTTCAAAACAGTGTTCTCGTGAATGTCTGCAGTGTCCGGATACACAGACGGATGTCAAATCAAGAATCCGTTCACTCGGTGAGTGTTCAGACAAGCAAACTGACTTCAAAACAGTGCAGCGTTCACAGTCTGCAGTGTCCGGATACACAGACGGATGTCAAATCAAGAATCCGTTGACTCGGTGAGTGTTCAGACAAGCAAACTGACTTCAAAACAGTGTTCTCGTGAATGTCTGCAGTGTCCGGATACACAGACGGATGTCAAATCAAGAATCCGTTCACTCGGTGAGTGTTCAGACAAGCAAACTGACTTCAAAACAGTGTTCTCGTGAATGTCTGCAGTGTCCGGATACACAGACGGATGTCAAATCAAGAATCCGTTCACTCGGTGAGTGTTCAGACAAGCAAACTGACTTCAAAACAGTGCAGCGTTCACAGTCTGCAGTGTCTGGATACACAGACGGATGTCAAATCAAGAATCCGTTGACTCAGTGAGTGTTCAGACAAGCAAACTGACTTCAAAACAATGTTCTCGTGAATGTCTGCAGTGTCCGGATACACAGACGGATGTCAAATCAAGAATCCGTTCACTCGGTGAGTGTTCAGACAAGCAAACTGACTTCAAAACAGTGCAGCGTTCACAGTCTGCAGTGGTCGGATACACAGACGGATGTCAAATCAAGAATCCGTTGACTCGATGAGTGTTCAGACAAGCAAACTGACTTCAAAACAGTGCAGCGTTCACAGTCTGCAGTGTCCGGATGCACAGACGGATGTCAAATCAAGAATCCGTTCACTCGGTGAGCGTTCAGACAAGCAAACTGACTTCAAAACAGTGCGGCGTTCACAGTCTGCAGTGTCCGGATACACAGACGGATGTCAAATCAAGAATCCGTTCACTCGGTGAGTGTTCAGACAAGCAAACTGACTTCAAAACAGTGCGGCGTTCACAGTCTGCAGTGTCCGGATACACAGACGGATGTCAAATCAAGAATCCGTTCACTCGGTGAGTGTTCAGACAAGCAAACTGACTTCAAAACAGTGCAGCGTTCACAGTCTGCAGTGTCCGGATACACAGACGGATGTCAAATCAAGAATCCGTTGACTCGGTGAGTGTTCAGACAAGCAAACTGACTTCAAAACAGTGTTCTCGTGAATGTCTGCAGTGTCCGGATACACAGACGGATGTCAAATCAAGAATCCGTTCACTCGGTGAGTGTTCAGACAAGCAAACTGACTTCAAAACATTGCAGCGTTCACAGTCTGCAGTGTCCTGATACACAGACGGATGTCAAATCAAGAATCCGTTCACTCGGTGAGTGTTCAGACAAGCAAACTGACTTCAAAACAGTGTTCTCGTGAATGTCTGCAGTGTCCGGATACACAGACGGATGCCAAATCAAGAATCCGTTGACTCGGTGAGGGTTCAGACACGCAAACTGACTTCAAAACAGTGTTCTCGTGAATGTCTGCAGTGTCCGGATACACAGACGGATGTCAAATCAAGAATCCGTTCACTCGGTGAGTGTTCAGACAAGCAAACTGACTTCAAAACAGTGCAGCGTTCACAGTCTGCAGTGGTCGGATACACAGACGGATGTCAAATCAAGAATCCGTTGACTCGATGAGTGTTCAGACAAGCAAACTGACTTCAAAACAGTGCAGCGTTCACAGTCTGCAGTGTCCGGATGCACAGACGGATGTCAAATCAAGAATCCGTTCACTCGGTGAGCGTTCAGACAAGCAAACTGACTTCAAAACAGTGCGGCGTTCACAGTCTGCAGTGTCCGGATACACAGACGGATGTCAAATCAAGAATCCGTTCACTCGGTGAGTGTTCAGACAAGCAAACTGACTTCAAAACAGTGTTCTCGTGAATGTCTGCAGTGTCCGGATACACAGACGGATGTCAAATCAAGAATCCGTTCACTCGGTGAGTGTTCAGACAAGCAAACTGACTTCAAAACAGTGCAGCGTTCACAGTCTGCAGTGTCTGGATACACAGACGGATGTCAAATCAAGAATCCGTTGACTCAGTGAGTGTTCAGACAAGCAAACTGACTTCAAAACAATGTTCTCGTGAATGTCTGCAGTGTCCGGATACACAGACGGATGTCAAATCAAGAATCCGTTCACTCGGTGAGTGTTCAGACAAGCAAACTGACTTCAAAACAGTGCAGCGTTCACAGTCTGCAGTGGTCGGATACACAGACGGATGTCAAATCAAGAATCCGTTGACTCGATGAGTGTTCAGACAAGCAAACTGACTTCAAAACAGTGCAGCGTTCACAGTCTGCAGTGTCCGGATGCACAGACGGATGTCAAATCAAGAATCCGTTCACTCGGTGAGCGTTCAGACAAGCAAACTGACTTCAAAACAGTGCGGCGTTCACAGTCTGCAGTGTCCGGATACACAGACGGATGTCAAATCAAGAATCCGTTCACTCGGTGAGTGTTCAGACAAGCAAACTGACTTCAAAACAGTGCGGCGTTCACAGTCTGCAGTGTCCGGATACACAGACGGATGTCAAATCAAGAATCCGTTCACTCGGTGAGTGTTCAGACAAGCAAACTGACTTCAAAACAGTGCAGCGTTCACAGTCTGCAGTGTCTGGATACACAGACGGATGTCAAATCAAGAATCCGTTGACTCGATGAGTGTTCAGACAAGCAAACTGACTTCAAAACAGTGTTCTCGTGAATGTCTGCAGTGTCCGGATACACAGACGGATGTCAAATCAAGAATCCGTTCACTCGGTGAGTGTTCAGACAAGCAAACTGACTTCAAAACAGTGTTCTCGTCAATGTCTGCAGTGTCCGGATACACAGACGGATGTCAAATCAAGAATCCGTTCACTCGGTGAGTGTTCAGACAAGCAAACTGACTTCAAAACAGTGTTCTCGTGAATGTCTGCAGTGTCCGGATACACAGACGGATGCCAAATCAAGAATCCGTCGACTTGGTGAGTGTTCAGACAAGCAAACTGACTTCAAAACAGTGTTCTCGTGAATGTCTGCAGTGTCCTGATACACAGACGGATGTCAAATCAAGAATCCGTTCACTCGGTGAGTGTTCAGACAAGCAAACTGACTTCAAAACAGTGTTCTCGTGAATGTCTGCAGTGTCCGGATACACAGACGGATGTCAAATCAAGAATCCGTTCACTCGGTGAGTGTTCAGACAAGCAAACTGACTTCAAAACAGTATTCTCGTGAATGTCTGCAGTGTCCGGATACACAGACGGATGTCAAATCAAGAATCCGTTCACTCGGTGAGGGTTCAGACACGCAAACTGACTTCAAAACAGTGCGGCGTTAACAGTCTGCAGTGTCCTGATACACAGACGGATGTCAAATCAAGAATCCGTTCACTCGGTGAGTGTTCAGACAAGCAAACTGACTTCAAAACAGTGTTCGTGAATGTCTGCAGTGTCCGGATACACAGACGGATGTCAAATCAAGAATCCGTTCACTCGGTGAGTGTTCAGACAAGCAAACTGACTTCAAAACAGTGCAGCGTTCACAGTCTGCAGTGTCCGGATACACAGACGGATGTCAAATCAAGAATCCGTTGACTCGGTGAGTGTTCAGACAAGCAAACTGACTTCAAAACAGTGTTCTCGTGAATGTCTGCAGTGTCCGGATACACAGACGGATGTCAAATCAAGAATCCGTTCACTCGGTGAGGGTTCAGACACGCAAACTGACTTCAAAACAGTGCGGCGTTAACAGTCTGCAGTGTCCTGATACACAGACGGATGTCAAATCAAGAATCCGTTGACTCGGTGAGTGTTCAGACAAGCAAACTGACTTCAAAACAGTGCGGCGTTCACAGTCTGCAGTGTCCGGATACACAGACGGATGTCAAATCAAGAATCCGTTCACTCGGTGAGTGTTCAGACAAGCAAACTGACTTCAAAACAGTGTTCTCGTGAATGTCTGCAGTGTCCGGATACACAGACGGATGTCAAATCAAGAATCCGTTCACTCGGTGAGTGTTCAGACAAGCAAACTGACTTCAAAACAGTGCAGCGTTCACAGTCTGCAGTGTCCGGATACACAGACGGATGTCAAATCAAGAATCCGTTGACTCGATGAGTGTTCAGACAAACAAACTGACTTCAAAACAGTGTTCTCGTGAATGTCTGCAGTGTCCGGATACACAGACGGATGTCAAATCAAGAATCCGTTCACTCGGTGAGTGTTCAGACAAGCAAACTGACTTCAAAACAGTGTTCTCGTCAATGTCTGCAGTGTCCGGATACACAGACGGATGTCAAATCAAGAATCCGTTCACTCGGTGAGTGTTCAGACAAGCAAACTGACTTCAAAACAGTGTTCTCGTGAATGTCTGCAGTGTCCGGATACACAGACGGATGCCAAATCAAGAATCCGTCGACTCGGTGAGTGTTCAGACAAGCAAACTGACTTCAAAACAGTGTTTCGTGAATGTCTGCAGTGTCCTGATACACAGACGGATGTCAAATCAAGAATCCGTTCACTCGGTGAGTGTTCAGACAAGCAAACTGACTTCAAAACAGTGTTCTCGTGAATGTCTGCAGTGTCCGGATACACAGACGGATGTCAAATCAAGAATCCGTTCACTCGGTGAGTGTTCAGACAAGCAAACTGACTTCAAAACAGTATTCTCGTGAATGTCTGCAGTGTCCGGATACACAGACGGATGTCAAATCAAGAATCCGTTCACTCGGTGAGGGTTCAGACACGCAAACTGACTTCAAAACAGTGCGGCGTTAACAGTCTGCAGTGTCCTGATACACAGACGGATGTCAAATCAAGAATCCGTTGACTCGGTGAGTGTTCAGACAAGCAAACTGACTTCAAAACAGTGCGGCGTTCACAGTCTGCAGTGTCCGGATACACAGACGGATGTCAAATCAAGAATCCGTTCACTCGGTGAGTGTTCAGACAAGCAAACTGACTTCAAAACAGTGTTCTCGTGAATGTCTGCAGTGTCCGGATACACAGACGGATGTCAAATCAAGAATCCGTTCACTCGGTGAGTGTTCAGACAAGCAAACTGACTTCAAAACAGTGCAGCGTTCACAGTCTGCAGTGTCCGGATACACAGACGGATGTCAAATCAAGAATCCGTTGACTCGGTGAGTGTTCAGACAAGCAAACTGACTTCAAAACAGTGTTCTCGTGAATGTCTGCAGTGTCCGGATACACAGACGGATGTCAAATCAAGAATCCGTTCACTCGGTGAGGGTTCAGACACGCAAACTGACTTCAAAACAGTGCGGCGTTAACAGTCTGCAGTGTCCTGATACACAGACGGATGTCAAATCAAGAATCCGTTGACTCGGTGAGTGTTCAGACAAGCAAACTGACTTCAAAACAGTGTGGCGTTCACAGTCTGCAGTGTCCGGATACACAGACGGATGTCAAATCAAGAATCCGTTCACTCGGTGAGTGTTCAGACAAGCAAACTGACTTCAAAACAGTGCAGCGTTCACTGTCTGCAGTGTCCGGATACACAGACGGATGTCAAATCAAGAATCCGTTGACTCGGTGAGTGTTCAGACAAGCAAACTGACTTCAAAACAGTGTTCTCGTGAATGTCTGCAGTGTCCGGATACACAGACGGATGTCAAATCAAGAATCCGTTCACTCGGTGAGTGTTCAGACAAGCAAACTGACTTCAAAACAGTGCAGCGTTCACAGTCTGCAGTGTCCGGATACACAGACGGATGTCAAATCAAGAATCCGTTGACTCGGTGAGTGTTCAGACAAGCAAACTGACTTCAAAACAGTGTTCGTGAATGTCTGCAGTGTCCGGATACACAGACGGATGTCAAATCAAGAATCCGTTCACTCGGTGAGTGTTCAGACAAGCAAACTGACTTCAAAACAGTGTTCTCGTCAATGTCTGCAGTGTCCGGATACACAGACGGATGTCAAATCAAGAATCCGTTCACTCGGTGAGTGTTCAGACAAGCAAACTGACTTCAAAACAGTGTTCTCGTGAATGTCTGCAGTGTCCGGATACACAGACGGATGCCAAATCAAGAATCCGTCGACTCGGTGAGTGTTCAGACAAGCAAACTGACTTCAAAACAGTGTTCTCGTGAATGTCTGCAGTGTCCTGATACACAGACGGATGTCAAATCAAGAATCCGTTCACTCGGTGAGTGTTCAGACAAGCAAACTGACTTCAAAACAGTGTTCTCGTGAATGTCTGCAGTGTCCGGATACACAGACGGATGTCAAATCAAGAATCCGTTCACTCGGTGAGTGTTCAGACAAGCAAACTGACTTCAAAACAGTATTCTCGTGAATGTCTGCAGTGTCCGGATACACAGACGGATGTCAAATCAAGAATCCGTTCACTCGGTGAGGGTTCAGACACGCAAACTGACTTCAAAACAGTGCGGCGTTAACAGTCTGCAGTGTCCTGATACACAGACGGATGTCAAATCAAGAATCCGTTGACTCGGTGAGTGTTCAGACAAGCAAACTGACTTCAAAACAGTGCGGCGTTCACAGTCTGCAGTGTCCGGATACACAGACGGATGTCAAATCAAGAATCCGTTCACTCAGTGAGTGTTCAGACAAGCAAACTGACTTCAAAACAGTGTTCTCGTGAATGTCTGCAGTGTCCGGATACACAGACGGATGTCAAATCAAGAATCCGTTCACTCGGTGAGTGTTCAGACAAGCAAACTGACTTCAAAACAGTGCAGCGTTCACAGTCTGCAGTGTCCGGATACACAGACGGATGTCAAATCAAGAATCCGTTGACTCGGTGAGTGTTCAAACAAGCAAACTGACTTCAAAACAGTGTTCTCGTGAATGTCTGCAGTGTCCGGATACACAGACGGATGTCAAATCAAGAATCCGTTCACTCGGTGAGTGTTCAGACAAGCAAACTGACTTCAAAACAGTGTTCTCGTCAATGTCTGCAGTGTCCGGATACACAGACGGATGTCAAATCAAGAATCCGTTCACTCGGTGAGTGTTCAGACAAGCAAACTGACTTCAAAACAGTGTTCTCGTCAATGTCTGCAGTGTCCGGATACACAGACGGATGTCAAATCAAGAATCCGTTCACTCGGTGAGTGTTCAGACAAGCAAACTGACTTCAAAACAGTGTTCTCGTGAATGTCTGCAGTGTCCGGATACACAGACGGATGCCAAATCAAGAATCCGTCGACTCGGTGAGTGTTCAGACAAGCAAACTGACTTCAAAACAGTGTTCGTGAATGTCTGCAGTGTCCTGATACACAGACGGATGTCAAATCAAGAATCCGTTCACTCGGTGAGTGTTCAGACAAGCAAACTGACTTCAAAACAGTGTTCTCGTGAATGTCTGCAGTGTCCGGATACACAGACGGATGTCAAATCAAGAATCCGTTCACTCGGTGAGTGTTCAGACAAGCAAACTGACTTCAAAACAGTGTTCTCGTGAATGTCTGCAGTGTCCGGATACACAGACGGATGTCAAATCAAGAATCCGTTCACTCGGTGAGGGTTCAGACACGCAAACTGACTTCAAAACAGTGCGGCGTTAACAGTCTGCAGTGTCCGGATACACAGACGGATGTCAAATCAAGAATCCGTTGACTCGGTGAGTGTTCAAACAAGCAAACTGACTTCAAAACAGTGTTCTCGTGAATGTCTGCAGTGTCCGGATACACAGACGGATGTCAAATCAAGAATCCGTTCACTCGGTGAGTGTTCAGACAAGCAAACTGACTTCAAAACAGTGTTCTCGTCAATGTCTGCAGTGTCCGGATACACAGACGGATGTCAAATCAAGAATCCGTTCACTCGGTGAGTGTTCAGACAAGCAAACTGACTTCAAAACAGTGTTCTCGTGAATGTCTGCAGTGTCCGGATACACAGACGGATGCCAAATCAAGAATCCGTCGACTCGGTGAGTGTTCAGACAAGCAAACTGACTTCAAAACAGTGTTCTCGTGAATGTCTGCAGTGTCCGGATACACAGACGGATGTCAAATCAAGAATCCGTTCACTCGGTGAGTGTTCAGACAAGCAAACTGACTTCAAAACAGTGTTCTCGTCAATGTCTGCAGTGTCCGGATACACAGACGGATGTCAAATCAAGAATCCGTTCACTCGGTGAGTGTTCAGACAAGCAAACTGACTTCAAAACAGTGTTCTCGTCAATGTCTGCAGTGTCTGGATACACAGACGGATGTCAAATCAAGAATCCGTTGACTCGGTGAGTGTTCAGACAAGCAAACTGACTTCAAAACAGTGTTCTCGTGAATGTCTGCAGTGTCCGGATACACAGACGGATGTCAAATCAAGAATCCGTTCACTCGGTGAGTGTTCAGACAAGCAAACTGACTTCAAAACATTGCAGCGTTCACAGTCTGCAGTGTCCTGATACACAGACGGATGTCAAATCAAGAATCCGTTCACTCGGTGAGTGTTCAGACAAGCAAACTGACTTCAAAACAGTGTTCTCGTGAATGTCTGCAGTGTCCGGATACACAGACGGATGCCAAATCAAGAATCCGTTGACTCGGTGAGGGTTCAGACACGCAAACTGACTTCAAAACAGTGTTCTCGTGAATGTCTGCAGTGTCCGGATACACAGACGGATGTCAAATCAAGAATCCGTTCACTCGGTGAGTGTTCAGACAAGCAAACTGACTTCAAAACATTGCAGCGTTCACAGTCTGCAGTGTCCTGATACACAGACGGATGTCAAATCAAGAATCCGTTCACTCGGTGAGTGTTCAGACAAGCAAACTGACTTCAAAACAGTGTTCTCGTGAATGTCTGCAGTGTCCGGATACACAGACGGATGCCAAATCAAGAATCCGTTGACTCGGTGAGGGTTCAGACACGCAAACTGACTTCAAAACAGTGTTCTCGTGAGCATCTGCAGTGTCCGGATACACAGACGGATGTCAAATCAAGAATTCGTTGACTCGGTGAGTGTTCAGACAAGCAAACTGACTTCAAAACAGTGTTCTGGTGAATGTCTGCAGTGTCCGGATACACAGACGGATGTCAAATCAAGAATCCGTTCACTCGGTGAGTGTTCAGACAAGCAAACTGACTTCAAAACAGTGCAGCGTTCACAGTCTGCAGTGTCTGGATACACAGACGGATGTCAAATCAAGAATCCGTTGACTCGGTGAGGGTTCAGACAAGCAAACTGACTTCAAAACAATGTTCTCGTGAATGTCTGCAGTGTCCGGATACACAGACGGATGTCAAATCAAGAATCCGTTCACTCGGTGAGTGTTCAGACAAGCAAACTGACTTCAAAACAGTGCAGCGTTCACAGTCTGCAGTGGTCGGATACACAGACGGATGTCAAATCAAGAATCCGTTGACTCGATGAGTGTTCAGACAAGCAAACTGACTTCAAAACAGTGCAGCGTTCACAGTCTGCAGTGTCCGGATGCACAGACGGATGTCAAATCAAGAATCCGTTCACTCGGTGAGTGTTCAGACAAGCAAACTGACTTCAAAACAGTGCGGCGTTCACAGTCTGCAGTGTTCGGATACACAGACGGATGTCAAATCAAGAATCCGTTCACTCGGTGAGTGTTCAGACAAGCAAACTGACTTCAAAACAGTGTTCTCGTCAATGTCTGCAGTGTCCGGATACACAGACGGATGTCAAATCAAGAATCCGTTCACTCGGTGAGTGTTCAGACAAGCAAACTGACTTCAAAACAGTGTTCTCGTGAATGTCTGCAGTGTCCGGATACACAGACGGATGCCAAATCAAGAATCCGTCGACTCGGTGAGTGTTCAGACAAGCAAACTGACTTCAAAACAGTGTTCTCGTGAATGTCTGCAGTGTCCTGATACACAGACGGATGTCAAATCAAGAATCCGTTCACTCGGTGAGTGTTCAGACAAGCAAACTGACTTCAAAACAGTGCGGCGTTAACAGTCTGCAGTGTCCGGATACACAGACGGATGTCAAATCAAGAATCCGTTCACTCGGTGAGTGTTCAGACAAGCATACTGACTTCAAAACAGTGCAGCGTTCACAGTCTGCAGTGTCCGGATACACAGACGGATGTCAAATCAAGAATCCGTTGACTCGATGAGTGTTCAGACAAGCAAACTGACTTCAAAACAGTGCAGTTACAGTCTGCAGTGTCCGGATACACAGACGGATGTCAAATCAAGAATCCGTTGACTCGGTGAGTGTTCAGACAAGCAAACTGACTTCAAAACAGTGTTCTCGTGAATGTCTGCAGTGTCCGGATACACAGACGGATGTCAAATCAAGAATCCGTTCACTCGGTGAGTGTTCAGACAAGCAAACTGACTTCAAAACAGTGCAGCGTTCACAGTCTGCAGTGTCCGGATACACAGACGGATGCCAAATCAAGAATCCGTTCACTCGGTGAGTGTTCAGACAGGCAAACTGACTTCAAAACAGTGTTCTCGTCAATGTCTGCAGTGTCCGGATACACAGACGGATGTCATATCAAGAATCCGTTCACTCGGTGAGTGTTCAGACAGGCAAACTGACTTCAAAACAGTGTTCTCGTCAATGTCTGCAGTGTCCGGATACACAGACGGATGTCAAATCAAGAATCCGTTCACTCGGTGAGTGTTCAGACAAGCAAACTGACTTCAAAACAGTGTTCTCGTCAATGTCTGCAGTGTCCGGATACACAGACGGATGTCAAATCAAGAATCCGTTGACTCGGTGAGTGTTCAGACAAGCAAACTGACTTCAAAACAGTGTTCTCGTGAATGTCTGCAGTGTCCGGATACACAGACGGATGTCAAATCAAGAATCCGTTCACTCGGTGAGTGTTCAGACAAGCAAACTGACTTCAAAACATTGCAGCGTTCACAGTCTGCAGTGTCCGGATACACAGACGGATGTCATATCAAGAATCCGTTCACTCGGTGAGTGTTCAGACAGGCAAACTGACTTCAAAACAGTGTTCTCGTCAATGTCTGCAGTGTCCGGATACACAGACGGATGTCAAATCAAGAATCCGTTCACTCGGTGAGTGTTCAGACAAGCAAACTGACTTCAAAACAGTGTTCTCGTCAATGTCTGCAGTGTCCGGATACACAGACGGATGTCAAATCAAGAATCCGTTGACTCGGTGAGTGTTCAGACAAGCAAACTGACTTCAAAACAGTGTTCTCGTGAATGTCTGCAGTGTCCGGATACACAGACGGATGTCAAATCAAGAATCCGTTCACTCGGTGAGTGTTCAGACAAGCAAACTGACTTCAAAACAGTGTTCTCGTCAATGTCTGCAGTGTCTGGATACACAGACGGATGTCAAATCAAGAATCCGTTGACTCGGTGAGTGTTCAGACAAGCAAACTGACTTCAAAACAGTGTTCTCGTGAATGTCTGCAGTGTCCGGATACACAGACGGATGTCAAATCAAGAATCCGTTCACTCGGTGAGTGTTCAGACAAGCAAACTGACTTCAAAACATTGCAGCGTTCACAGTCTGCAGTGTCCTGATACACAGACGGATGTCAAATCAAGAATCCGTTCACTCGGTGAGTGTTCAGACAAGCAAACTGACTTCAAAACAGTGCAGCGTTCACAGTCTGCAGTGTCCGGATACACAGACGGATGTCAAATCAAGAATCCGTTGACTCGGTGAGTGTTCAGACAAGCAAACTGACTTCAAAACAGTGTTCGTGAATGTCTGCAGTGTCCGGATACACAGACGGATGTCAAATCAAGAATCCGTTCACTCGGTGAGTGTTCAGACAAGCAAACTGACTTCAAAACAGTGTTCTCGTGAATGTCTGCAGTGTCCGGATACACAGACGGATGTCAAATCAAGAATCCGTTCACTCGGTGAGTGTTCAGACAAGCAAACTGACTTCAAAACAGTGTTCTCGTCAATGTCTGCAGTGTCCGGATACACAGACGGATGTCAAATCAAGAATCCGTTCACTCGGTGAGTGTTCAGACAAGCAAACTGACTTCAAAACAGTGCAGCGTTCACAGTCTGCAGTGTCCGGATACACAGACGGATGTCAAATCAAGAATCCGTTCACTCGGTGAGTGTTCAGACAAGCAAACTGACTTCAAAACAGTGCAGCGTTCACAGTCTGCAGTGTCCGGATACACAGACGGATGTCAAATCAAGAATCCGTTGACTCGGTGAGTGTTCAGACAAGCAAACTGACTTCAAAACAGTGTTCGTGAATGTCTGCAGTGTCCGGATACACAGACGGATGTCAAATCAAGAATCCGTTCACTCGGTGAGTGTTCAGACAAGCAAACTGACTTCAAAACAGTGTTCTCGTCAATGTCTGCAGTGTCCGGATACACAGACGGATGTCAAATCAAGAATCCGTTCACTCGGTGAGTGTTCAGACAAGCAAACTGACTTCAAAACAGTGCAGCGTTCACAGTCTGCAGTGTCCGGATACACAGACGGATGTCAAATCAAGAATCCGTTGACTCGGTGAGTGTTCAGACAAGCAAACTGACTTCAAAACAGTGTTTCGTGAATGTCTGCAGTGTCCGGATACACAGACGGATGTCAAATCAAGAATCCGTTCACTCGGTGAGTGTTCAGACAAGCAAACTGACTTCAAAACAGTGTTCTCGTCAATGTCTGCAGTGTCTGGATACACAGACGGATGTCAAATCAAGAATCCGTTGACTCGGTGAGTGTTCAGACAAGCAAACTGACTTCAAAACAGTGTTCTCGTGAATGTCTGCAGTGTCCGGATACACAGACGGATGTCAAATCAAGAATCCGTTCACTCGGTGAGTGTTCAGACAAGCAAACTGACTTCAAAACATTGCAGCGTTCACAGTCTGCAGTGTCCTGATACACAGACGGATGTCAAATCAAGAATCCGTTCACTCGGTGAGTGTTCAGACAAGCAAACTGACTTCAAAACAGTGTTCGTGAATGTCTGCAGTGTCCGGATACACAGACGGATGCCAAATCAAGAATCCGTTGACTCGGTGAGTGTTCAGACAAGCAAACTGACTTCAAAACAGTGTTCTCGTCAATGTCTGCAGTGTCCGGATACACAGACGGATGTCAAATCAAGAATCCGTTGACTCGGTGAGTGTTCAGACAAGCAAACTGACTTCAAAACAGTGTTCTCGTGAATGTCTGCAGTGTCCGGATACACAGACGGATGTCAAATCAAGAATCCGTTCACTCGGTGAGTGTTCAGACAAGCAAACTGACTTCAAAACAGTGTTCTCGTCAATGTCTGCAGTGTCCGGATACACAGACGGATGTCATATCAAGAATCCGTTCACTCGGTGAGTGTTCAGACAGGCAAACTGACTTCAAAACAGTGTTCTCGTCAATGTCTGCAGTGTCCGGATACACAGACGGATGTCAAATCAAGAATCCGTTCACTCGGTGAGTGTTCAGACAAGCAAACTGACTTCAAAACAGTGTTCTCGTCAATGTCTGCAGTGTCCGGATACACAGACGGATGTCAAATCAAGAATCCGTTGACTCGGTGAGTGTTCAGACAAGCAAACTGACTTCAAAACAGTGTTCTCGTGAATGTCTGCAGTGTCCGGATACACAGACGGATGTCAAATCAAGAATCCGTTCACTCGGTGAGTGTTCAGACAAGCAAACTGACTTCAAAACAGTGTTCTCGTCAATGTCTGCAGTGTCCGGATACACAGACGGATGTCAAATCAAGAATCCGTTCACTCGGTGAGTGTTCAGACAAGCAAACTGACTTCAAAACAGTGCAGCGTTCACAGTCTGCAGTGTCCGGATACACAGACGGATGTCAAATCAAGAATCCGTTCACTCGGTGAGTGTTCAGACAAGCAAACTGACTTCAAAACAGTGCAGCGTTCACAGTCTGCAGTGTCCGGATACACAGACGGATGTCAAATCAAGAATCCGTTGACTCGGTGAGTGTTCAGACAAGCAAACTGACTTCAAAACAGTGTTCTCGTGAATGTCTGCAGTGTCCGGATACACAGACGGATGTCAAATCAAGAATCCGTTCACTCGGTGAGTGTTCAGACAAGCAAACTGACTTCAAAACAGTGTTCTCGTCAATGTCTGCAGTGTCTGGATACACAGACGGATGTCAAATCAAGAATCCGTTGACTCGGTGAGTGTTCAGACAAGCAAACTGACTTCAAAACAGTGTTCTCGTGAATGTCTGCAGTGTCCGGATACACAGACGGATGTCAAATCAAGAATCCGTTCACTCGGTGAGTGTTCAGACAAGCAAACTGACTTCAAAACATTGCAGCGTTCACAGTCTGCAGTGTCCTGATACACAGACGGATGTCAAATCAAGAATCCGTTCACTCGGTGAGTGTTCAGACAAGCAAACTGACTTCAAAACAGTGTTCGTGAATGTCTGCAGTGTCCGGATACACAGACGGATGCCAAATCAAGAATCCGTTGACTCGGTGAGGGTTCAGACACGCAAACTGACTTCAAAACAGTGTTCTCGTGAACATCTGCAGTGTCCGGATACACAGACGGATGTCAAATCAAGAATTCGTTGACTCGGTGAGTGTTCAGACAAGCAAACTGACTTCAAAACAGTGTTCTGGTGAATGTCTGCAGTGTCCGGATACACAGACGGATGTCAAATCAAGAATCCGTTCACTCGGTGAGTGTTCAGACAAGCAAACTGACTTCAAAACAGTGCAGCGTTCACAGTCTGCAGTGTCCGGATACACAGACGGATGCCAAATCAAGAATCCGTTCACTCGGTGAGTGTTCAGACAGGCAAACTGACTTCAAAACAGTGTTCTCGTCAATGTCTGCAGTGTCCGGATACACAGACGGATGTCAAATCAAGAATCCGTTCACTCGGTGAGTGTTCAGACAAGCAAACTGACTTCAAAACAGTGTTCTCGTCAATGTCTGCAGTGTCCGGATACACAGACGGATGTCAAATCAAGAATCCGTTCACTCGGTGAGTGTTCAGACAAGCAAACTGACTTCAAAACATTGCAGCGTTCACAGTCTGCAGTGTCCTGATACACAGACGGATGTCAAATCAAGAATCCGTTCACTCGGTGAGTGTTCAGACAAGCAAACTGACTTCAAAACAGTGTTCTCGTGAATGTCTGCAGTGTCCGGATACACAGACGGATGCCAAATCAAGAATCCGTTGACTCGGTGAGGGTTCAGACACGCAAACTGACTTCAAAACAGTGTTCTCGTGAATGTCTGCAGTGTCCGGATACACAGACGGATGTCAAATCAAGAATCCGTTCACTCGGTGAGTGTTCAGACAAGCAAACTGACTTCAAAACATTGCAGCGTTCACAGTCTGCAGTGTCCTGATACACAGACGGATGTCAAATCAACAATCCGTTCACTCGGTGAGTGTTCAGACAAGCAAACTGACTTCAAAACAGTGTTCTCGTGAATGTCTGCAGTGTCCGGATACACAGACGGATGCCAAATCAAGAATCCGTTGACTCGGTGAGGGTTCAGACACGCAAACTGACTTCAAAACAGTGTTCTCGTGAACATCTGCAGTGTCCGGATACACAGACGGATGTCAAATCAAGAATTCGTTGACTCGGTGAGTGTTCAGACAAGCAAACTGACTTCAAAACAGTGTTCTGGTGAATGTCTGCAGTGTCCGGATACACAGACGGATGTCAAATCAAGAATCCCGTCACTCGGTGAGTGTGCAGACAAGCAAACTGACTTCAAAACAGTGCAGCGTTCACAGTCTGCAGTGTCTGGATACACAGACGGATGTCAAATCAAGAATCCGTTGACTCGGTGAGGGTTCAGACAAGCAAACTGACTTCAAAACAATGTTCTCGTGAATGTCTGCAGTGTCCGGATACACAGACGGATGTCAAATCAAGAATCCGTTCACTCGGTGAGTGTTCAGACAAGCAAACTGACTTCAAAACAGTGCAGCGTTCACAGTCTGCAGTGGTCGGATACACAGACGGATGTCAAATCAAGAATCCGTTGACTCGATGAGTGTTCAGACAAGCAAACTGACTTCAAAACAGTGCAGCGTTCACAGTCTGCAGTGTCCGGATGCACAGACGGATGTCAAATCAAGAATCCGTTCACTCGGTGAGTGTTCAGACAAGCAAACTGACTTCAAAACAGTGCGGCGTTCACAGTCTGCAGTGTCCGGATACACAGACGGATGTCAAATCAAGAATCCGTTCACTCGGTGAGTGTTCAGACAAGCAAACTGACTTCAAAACAGTGTTCTCGTCAATGTCTGCAGTGTCCGGATACACAGACGGATGTCAAATCAAGAATCCGTTCACTCGGTGAGTGTTCAGACAAGCAAACTGACTTCAAAACAGTGTTCTCGTGAATGTCTGCAGTGTCCGGATACACAGACGGATGCCAAATCAAGAATCCGTCGACTCGGTGAGTGTTCAGACAAGCAAACTGACTTCAAAACAGTGTCTCGTGAATGTCTGCAGTGTCCTGATACACAGACGGATGTCAAATCAAGAATCCGTTCACTCGGTGAGTGTTCAGACAAGCAAACTGACTTCAAAACAGTGCGGCGTTAACAGTCTGCAGTGTCCGGATACACAGACGGATGTCAAATCAAGAATCCGTTCACTCGGTGAGTGTTCAGACAAGCATACTGACTTCAAAACAGTGCAGCGTTCACAGTCTGCAGTGTCCGGATACACAGACGGATGTCAAATCAAGAATCCGTTGACTCGATGAGTGTTCAGACAAGCAAACTGACTTCAAAACAGTGCAGCGTTCACAGTCTGCAGTGTCCGGATACACAGACGGATGTCAAATCAAGAATCCGTTGACTCGGTGAGTGTTCAGACAAGCAAACTGACTTCAAAACAGTGTTCGTGAATGTCTGCAGTGTCCGGATACACAGACGGATGTCAAATCAAGAATCCGTTCACTCGGTGAGTGTTCAGACAAGCAAACTGACTTCAAAACAGTGCAGCGTTCACAGTCTGCAGTGTCCGGATACACAGACGGATGCCAAATCAAGAATCCGTTCACTCGGTGAGTGTTCAGACAGGCAAACTGACTTCAAAACAGTGTTCTCGTCAATGTCTGCAGTGTCCGGATACACAGACGGATGTCATATCAAGAATCCGTTCACTCGGTGAGTGTTCAGACAGGCAAACTGACTTCAAAACAGTGTTCGTCAATGTCTGCAGTGTCCGGATACACAGACGGATGTCAAATCAAGAATCCGTTCACTCGGTGAGTGTTCAGACAAGCAAACTGACTTCAAAACAGTGCAGCGTTCACAGTCTGCAGTGTCCGGATACACAGACGGATGTCAAATCAAGAATCCGTTCACTCGGTGAGTGTTCAGACAAGCAAACTGACTTCAAAACAGTGCAGCGTTCACAGTCTGCAGTGTCCGGATACACAGACGGATGTCAAATCAAGAATCCGTTGACTCGGTGAGTGTTCAGACAAGCAAACTGACTTCAAAACAGTGTTCTCGTGAATGTCTGCAGTGTCCGGATACACAGACGGATGTCAAATCAAGAATCCGTTCACTCGGTGAGTGTTCAGACAAGCAAACTGACTTCAAAACAGTGTTCTCGTCAATGTCTGCAGTGTCCGGATACACAGACGGATGTCAAATCAAGAATCCGTTCACTCGGTGAGTGTTCAGACAAGCAAACTGACTTCAAAACAGTGCAGCGTTCACAGTCTGCAGTGTCCGGATACACAGACGGATGCCAAATCAAGAATCCGTTCACTCGGTGAGTGTTCAGACAGGCAAACTGACTTCAAAACAGGGTTCTCGTCAATGTCTGCAGTGTCCGGATACACAGACGGATGTCAAATCAAGAATCCGTTGACTCGATGAGTGTTCAGACAAGCAAACTGACTTCAAAACAGTGCGGCGTTCACAGTCTGCAGTGTCCGGATACACAGACGGATGTCAAATCAAGAATCCGTTCACTCGGTGAGTGTTCAGACAGGCAAACTGACTTCAAAACAGTGTTCTCGTCAATGTCTGCAGTGTCCGGATACACAGACGGATGTCAAATCAAGAATCCGTTGACTCGGTGAGTGTTCAGACAAGCAAACTGACTTCAAAACAGTGTTCTCGTGAATGTCTGCAGTGTCCGGATACACAGACGGATGTCAAATCAAGAATCCGTTCACTCGGTGAGTGTTCAGACAAGCAAACTGACTTCAAAACAGTGCAGCGTTCACAGTCTGCAGTGTCCGGATACACAGACGGATGCCAAATCAAGAATCCGTTCACTCGGTGAGTGTTCAGACAGGCAAACTGACTTCAAAACAGGGTTCTCGTCAATGTCTGCAGTGTCCGGATACACAGACGGATGTCAAATCAAGAATCCGTTCACTCGGTGAGTGTTCAGACAAGCAAACTGACTTCAAAACAGTGTTCTCGTCAATGTCTGCAGTGTCCGGATACACAGACGGATGTCAAATCAAGAATCCGTTCACTCGGTGAGTGTTCAGACAAGCAAACTGACTTCAAAACAGTGCAGCGTTCACAGTCTGCAGTGTCCGGATACACAGACGGATGTCAAATCAAGAATCCGTTCACTCGGTGAGTGTTCAGACAAGCAAACTGACTTCAAAACAGTGCAGCGTTCACAGTCTGCAGTGTCCGGATACACAGACGGATGCCAAATCAAGAATCCGTTCACTCGGTGAGTGTTCAGACAGGCAAACTGACTTCAAAACAGTGTTCTCGTCAATGTCTGCAGTGTCCGGATACACAGACGGATGTCAAATCAAGAATCCGTTGACTCGATGAGTGTTCAGACAAGCAAACTGACTTCAAAACAGTGCGGCGTTCACAGTCTGCAGTGTCCGGATACACAGACGGATGTCAAATCAAGAATCCGTTCACTCGGTGAGTGTTCAGACAGGCAAACTGACTTCAAAACAGTGTTCTCGTCAATGTCTGCAGTGTCCGGATACACAGACGGATGTCAAATCAAGAATCCGTTGACTCGATGAGTGTTCAGACAAGCAAACTGACTTCAAAACAGTGCAGCGTTCACAGTCTGCAGTGTCCGGATACACAGACGGATGTCAAATCAAGAATCCGTTGACTCGGTGAGTGTTCAGACAAGCAAACTGACTTCAAAACAGTGTTCTCGTGAATGTCTGCAGTGTCCGGATACACAGACGGATGTCAAATCAAGAATCCGTTGACTCGGTGAGTGTTCAGACAAGCAAACTGACTTCAAAACAGTGCAGCGTTCACAGTCTGCAGTGTCCGGATACACAGACGGATGTCAAATCAAGAATCCGTTCACTCGGTGAGTGTTCAGACAGGCAAACTGACTTCAAAACAGTGTTCTCGTCAATGTCTGCAGTGTCCGGATACACAGACGGATGTCAAATCAAGAATCCGTTGACTCGATGAGTGTTCAGACAAGCAAACTGACTTCAAAACAGTGCGCGGCGTTCACAGTCTGCAGTGTCCGGATACACAGACGGATGTCAAATCAAGAATCCGTTCACTCGGTGAGTGTTCAGACAAGCAAACTGACTTCAAAACAGTGTTCTCGTGAATGTCTGCAGTGTCCGGATACACAGACGGATGTCAAATCAAGAATCCGTTCACTCGGTGAGTGTTCAGACAAGCAAACTGACTTCAAAACAGTGCAGCGTTCGCAGTCTGCAGTGTCCGGATACACAGACGGATGTCAAATCAAGAATCCGTTGACTCGGTGAGTGTTCAGACAAGCAAACTGACTTCAAAACAGTGTTCTCGTGAATGTCTGCAGTGTCCGGATACACAGACGGATGTCAAATCAAGAATCCGTTCACTCGGTGAGTGTTCAGACAAGCAAACTGACTTCAAAACAGTGCAGCGTTCACAGTCTGCAGTGTCCGGATACACAGACGGATGTCAAATCAAGAATCCGTTGACTCGGTGAGTGCTCAGACAAGCAAACTGACTTCAAAACAGTGTTCTCGTCAATGTCTGCAGTGTCCGGATACACAGACGGATGTCAAATCAAGAATCCGTTGACTCGATGAGTGTTCAGACAAGCAAACTGACTTCAAAACAGTGCGGCGTTCACAGTCTGCAGTGTCCGGATAAACAGACGGATGTCAAATCAAGAATCCGTTCACTCGGTGAGTGTTCAGACAAGCAAACTGACTTCAAAACAGTGCAGCGTTCACAGTCTGCAGTGTCCGGATACACAGACGGATGTCAAATCAAGAATCCGTTGACTCGGTGAGTGTTCAGACAAGCAAACTGACTTCAAAACAGTGTTCTCGTGAATGTCTGCAGTGTCCAGATACACAGACGGATGTCAAATCAAGAATCCGTTGACTCGGTGAGTGTTCAGACAAGCAAACTGACTTCAAAACAGTGCGGCGTTCACAGTCTGCAGTGTCCGGATACACAGACGGATGTCAAATCAAGAATCCGTTCACTCGGTGAGTGTTCAGACAAGCAAACTGACTTCAAAACAGTGTTCTCGTGTGTCCGGATACACAGACGGATGTCAAATCAAGAATCCGTTCACTCGGTGAGTGTTCAGACAAGCAAACTGACTTCAAAACAGTGCAGCGTTCACAGTCTGCAGTGTCCGGATACACAGACGGATGTCAAATCAAGAATCCGTTGACTCGGTGAGTGTTCAGACAAGCAAACTGACTTCAAAACAGTGTTCTCGTGAATGTCTGCAGTGTCCGGATACACAGACGGATGACAAATCAAGAATCCGTTCACTCGGTGAGTGTTCAGACAAGCAAACTGACTTCAAAACAGTGTTCTCGTCAATGTGTGCAGTGTCCGGATACACAGACGGATGTCAAATCAAGAATCCGTTCACTCGGTGAGTGTTCAGACAAGCAAACTGACTTCAAAACAGTGCAGCGTTCACAGTCTGCAGTGTCCGGATACACAGACGGATGTCAAATCAAGAATCCGTTGACTCGGTGAGTGTTCAGACAAGCAAACTGACTTCAAAACAGTGTTCTCGTGAATGTCTGCAGTGTCCGGATACACAGACGGATGTCAAATCAAGAATCCGTTCACTCGGTGAGTGTTCAGACAAGCAAACTGACTTCAAAACAGTGTTCTCGTGAATGTCTGCAGTGTCCGGATACACAGACGGATGTCAAATCAAGAATCCGTTCACTCGGTGAGTGTTCAGACAGGCAAACTGACTTCAAAACAGTGTTCTCGTCAATGTCTGCAGTGTCCGGATACACAGACGGATGTCAAATCAAGAATCCGTTGACTCGGTGAGTGTTCAGACAAGCAAACTGACTTCAAAACAGTGCAGCGTTCACAGTCTGCAGTGTCCGGATACACAGACGGAGGCCAAATCAAGAATCCGTTCACTCGGTGAGTGTTCAGACAGGCAAACTGAGTTCAAAACAGTGTTCTCGTCAATGTCTGCAGTGTCCGGATACACAGACGGATGTCAAATCAAGAATCCGTTGACTCGATGAGTGTTCAGACAAGCAAACTGACTTCAAAACAGTGCGGCGTTCACAGTCTGCAGTGTCCGGATACACAGACGGATGTCAAATCAAGAATCCGTTGACTCGGTGAGTGTTCAGACAAGCAAACTGACTTCAAAACAGTGTTCTCGTGAATGTCTGCAGTGTCCGGATACACAGACGGATGTCAAATCAAGAATCCGTTGACTCGGTGAGTGTTCAGACAAGCAAACTGACTTCAAAACAGTGTTCTCGTGAATGTCTGCAGTGTCCGGATACACAGACGGATGCCAAATCAAGAATCCGTTCACTCGGTGAGTGTTCAGACAGGCAAACTGAGTTCAAAACAGTGTTCTCGTCAATGTCTGCAGTGTCCGGATACACAGACGGATGTCAAATCAAGAATCCGTTGACTCGATGAGTGTTCAGACAAGCAAACTGACTTCAAAACAGTGCGGCGTTCACAGTCTGCAGTGTCCGGATACACAGACGGATGTCAAATCAAGAATCCGTTCACTCGGTGAGTGTTCAGACAGGCAAACTGACTTCAAAACAGTGTTCTCGTCAATGTCTGCAGTGTCCGGATACACAGACGGATGTCAAATCAAGAATCCGTTCACTCGGTGAGTGTTCAGACAAGCAAACTGACTTCAAAACAGTGCAGCGTTCACAGTCTGCAGTGGTCGGATACACAGACGGATGTCAAATCAAGAATCCGTTGACTCGATGAGTGTTCAGACAAGCAAACTGACTTCAAAACAGTGCAGCGTTCACAGTCTGCAGTGTCCGGATACACAGACGGATGTCAAATCAAGAATCCGTTCACTCGGTGAGTGTTCAGACAAGCAAACTGACTTCAAAACAGTGTTCTCGTGAATGTCTGCAGTGTCCGGATACACAGACGGATGCCAAATCAAGAATCCGTTCACTCGGTGAGTGTTCAGACAGGCAAACTGAGTTCAAAACAGTGTTCTCGTCAATGTCTGCAGTGTCCGGATACACAGACGGATGTCAAATCAAGAATCCGTTGACTCGATGAGTGTTCAGACAAGCAAACTGACTTCAAAACAGTGCGGCGTTCACAGTCTGCAGTGTCCGGATACACAGACGGATGTCAAATCAAGAATCCGTTCACTCGGTGAGTGTTCAGACAGGCAAACTGACTTCAAAACAGTGTTCTCGTCAATGTCTGCAGTGTCCGGATACACAGACGGATGTCAAATCAAGAATCCGTTGACTCGATGAGTGTTCAGACAAGCAAACTGACTTCAAAACAGTGCGGCGTTCACAGTCTGCAGTGTCCGGATACACAGACGGATGTCAAATCAAGAATCCGTTGACTCGGTGAGTGTTCAGACAAGCAAACTGACTTCAAAACAGTGCGGCGTTAACAGTCTGCAGTGTCCTGATACACAGACGGATGTCAAATCAAGAATCCGTTGACTCGGTGAGTGTTCAGACAGGCAAACTGACTTCAAAACAGTGTTCTCGTGAACATCTGCAGTGTCCGGATACACAGACGGATGTCAAATCAAGAATCCGTTCACTCGGTGAGTGTTCAGACAAGCAAACTGACTTCAAAACAGTGCAGCGTTCACAGTCTGCAGTGTCCGGATACACAGACGGATGTCAAATCAAGAATCCGTTCACTCGGTGAGTGTTCAGACAAGCAAACTGACTTCAAAACAGTTCGGCGTTCACAGTCTGCAGTGTCCGGATACACAGACGGATGTCAAATCAAGAATCCGTTCACTCGGTGAGTGTTCAGACAAGCAAACTGACTTCAAAACAGTGCAGCGTTCACAGTCTGCAGTGGTCGGATACACAGACGGATGTCAAATCAAGAATCCGTTGACTCGATGAGTGTTCAGACAAGCAAACTGACTTCAAAACAGTGCAGCGTTCACAGTCTGCAGTGTCCGGATACACAGACGGATGTCAAATCAAGAATCCGTTCACTCGGTGAGTGTTCAGACAAGCAAACTGACTTCAAAACAGTGTTCTCGTGAATGTCTGCAGTGTCCGGATACACAGACGGATGTCAAATCAAGAATCCGTTCACTCGGTGAGTGTTCAGACAAGCAAACTGACTTCAAAACAGTGCAGCGTTCACAGTCTGCAGTGTCCGGATACACAGACGGATGTCAAATCAAGAATCCGTTGACTCGGTGAGTGTTCAGACAAGCAAACTGACTTCAAAACAGTGTTCTCGTGAATGTCTGCAGTGTCCGGATACACAGACGGATGCCAAATCAAGAATCCGTTCACTCGGTGAGTGTTCAGACAGGCAAACTGAGTTCAAAACAGTGTTCTCGTCAATGTCTGCAGTGTCCGGATACACAGACGGATGTCAAATCAAGAATCCGTTGACTCGATGAGTGTTCAGACAAGCAAACTGACTTCAAAACAGTGCGGCGTTCACAGTCTGCAGTGTCCGGATACACAGACGGATGTCAAATCAAGAATCCGTTCACTCGGTGAGTGTTCAGACAGGCAAACTGACTTCAAAACAGTGTTCTCGTCAATGTCTGCAGTGTCCGGATACACAGACGGATGTCAAATCAAGAATCCGTTGACTCGATGAGTGTTCAGACAAGCAAACTGACTTCAAAACAGTGCGGCGTTCACAGTCTGCAGTGTCCGGATACACAGACGGATGTCAAATCAAGAATCCGTTGACTCGGTGAGTGTTCAGACAAGCAAACTGACTTCAAAACAGTGTTCTCGTGAATGTCTGCAGTGTCCGGATACACAGACGGATGTCAAATCAAGAATCCGTTCACTCGGTGAGTGTTCAGACAAGCAAACTGACTTCAAAACAGTGCAGCGTTCACAGTCTGCAGTGTCCGGATACACAGACGGATGTCAAATCAAGAATCCGTTCACTCGGTGAGTGTTCAGACAAGCAAACTGACTTCAAAACAGTGCAGCGTTCACAGTCTGCAGTGTCCGGATACACAGACGGATGTCAAATCAAGAATCCGTTGACTCGGTGAGTGTTCAGACAAGCAAACTGACTTCAAAACAGTGTTCGTGAATGTCTGCAGTGTCCGGATACACAGACGGATGTCAAATCAAGAATCCGTTGACTCGGTGAGTGTTCAGACAAGCAAACTGACTTCAAAACAGTGTTCTCGTGAATGTCTGCAGTGTCCGGATACACAGACGGATGTCAAATCAAGAATCCGTTCACTCGGTGAGTGTTCAGACAAGCAAACTGACTTCAAAACAGTGCAGCGTTCACAGTCTGCAGTGGTCGGATACACAGACGGATGTCAAATCAAGAATCCGTTGACTCGATGAGTGTTCAGACAAGCAAACTAACTTCAAAACAGTGCAGCGTTCACAGTCTGCAGTGTCCGGATACACAGACGGATGTCAAATCAAGAATCCGTTGACTCGGTGAGTGTTCAGACAAGCAAACTGACTTCAAAACAGTGCGGCGTTAACAGTCTGCAGTGTCCTGATACACAGACGGATGTCAAATCAAGAATCCGTTGACTCGGTGAGTGTTCAGACAGGCAAACTGACTTCAAAACAGTGTTCTCGTGAACATCTGCAGTGTCCGGATACACAGACGGATGTCAAATCAAGAATCCATTCACTCGGTGAGTGTTCAGACAAGCAAACTGACTTCAAAACAGTGCAGCGTTCACAGTCTGCAGTGTCCGGATACACAGACGGATGTCAAATCAAGAATCCGTTCACTCGGTGAGTGTTCAGACAAGCAAACTGACTTCAAAACAGTTCGGCGTTCACAGTCTGCAGTGTCCGGATACACAGACGGATGTCAAATCAAGAATCCGTTCACTCGGTGAGTGTTCAGACAAGCAAACTGACTTCAAAACAGTGCAGCGTTCACAGTCTGCAGTGTCCGGATACACAGACGGATGTCAAATCAAGAATCCGTTCAGTCGGTGAGTGTTCAGACAAGCAAACTGACTTCAAAACAGTGCAGCGTTCACAGTCTGCAGGGTCCTGATACACAGACGGATGTCAAATCAAGAATCCGTTCACTCGGTGAGTGTTCAGACAAGCAAACTGACTTCAAAACAGTGTTCTCGTGAATGTCTGCAGTGTCCGGATACACAGACGGATGTCAAATCAAGAATCCGTTGACTCGGTGAGTGTTCAGACAAGCAAACTGACTTCAAAACAGTGCGGCGTTAACAGTCTGCAGTGTCCTGATACACAGACGGATGTCAAATCAAGAATCCGTTGACTCGGTGAGTGTTCAGACAGGCAAACTGACTTCAAAACAGTGTTCTCGTGAACATCTGCAGTGTCCGGATACACAGACGGATGTCAAATCAAGAATCCATTCACTCGGTGAGTGTTCAGACAAGCAAACTGACTTCAAAACAGTGCAGCGTTCACAGTCTGCAGTGTCCGGATACACAGACGGATGTCAAATCAAGAATCCGTTCACTCGGTGAGTGTTCAGACAAGCAAACTGACTTCAAAACAGTTCGGCGTTCACAGTCTGCAGTGTCCGGATACACAGACGGATGTCAAATCAAGAATCCGTTCACTCGGTGAGTGTTCAGACAAGCAAACTGACTTCAAAACAGTGCAGCGTTCACAGTCTGCAGTGTCCGGATACACAGACGGATGTCAAATCAAGAATCCGTTCAGTCGGTGAGTGTTCAGACAAGCAAACTGACTTCAAAACAGTGCAGCGTTCACAGTCTGCAGGGTCCTGATACACAGACGGATGTCAAATCAAGAATCCGTTCAGTCGGTGAGTGTTCAGACAAGCAAACTGACTTCAAAACAGTGCAGCGTTCACAGTCTGCAGTGGTCGGATACACAGACGGATGTCAAATCAAGAATCCGTTGACTCGATGAGTGTTCAGACAAGCAAACTAACTTCAAAACAGTGCAGCGTTCACAGTCTGCAGTGTCCGGATACACAGACGGATGTCAAATCAAGAATCCGTTGACTCGGTGAGTGTTCAGACAAGCAAACTGACTTCAAAACAGTGCGGCGTTAACAGTCTGCAGTGTCCTGATACACAGACGGATGTCAAATCAAGAATCCGTTGACTCGGTGAGTGTTCAGACAGGCAAACTGACTTCAAAACAGTGTTCTCGTGAACATCTGCAGTGTCCGGATACACAGACGGATGTCAAATCAAGAATCCATTCACTCGGTGAGTGTTCAGACAAGCAAACTGACTTCAAAACAGTGCAGCGTTCACAGTCTGCAGTGTCCGGATACACAGACGGATGTCAAATCAAGAATCCGTTCACTCGGTGAGTGTTCAGACAAGCAAACTGACTTCAAAACAGTTCGGCGTTCACAGTCTGCAGTGTCCGGATACACAGACGGATGTCAAATCAAGAATCCGTTCACTCGGTGAGTGTTCAGACAAGCAAACTGACTTCAAAACAGTGCAGCGTTCACAGTCTGCAGTGTCCGGATACACAGACGGATGTCAAATCAAGAATCCGTTCAGTCGGTGAGTGTTCAGACAAGCAAACTGACTTCAAAACAGTGCAGCGTTCACAGTCTGCAGGGTCCTGATACACAGACGGATGTCAAATCAAGAATCCGTTCACTCGGTGAGTGTTCAGACAAGCAAACTGACTTCAAAACAGTGTTCTCGTGAATGTCTGCAGTGTCCGGATACACAGACGGATGTCAAATCAAGAATCCGTTGACTCGGTGAGTGTTCAGACAAGCAAACTGACTTCAAAACAGTGCGGCGTTAACAGTCTGCAGTGTCCTGATACACAGACGGATGTCAAATCAAGAATCCGTTGACTCGGTGAGTGTTCAGACAGGCAAACTGACTTCAAAACAGTGTTCTCGTGAACATCTGCAGTGTCCGGATACACAGACGGATGTCAAATCAAGAATCCATTCACTCGGTGAGTGTTCAGACAAGCAAACTGACTTCAAAACAGTGCAGCGTTCACAGTCTGCAGTGTCCGGATACACAGACGGATGTCAAATCAAGAATCCGTTCACTCGGTGAGTGTTCAGACAAGCAAACTGACTTCAAAACAGTTCGGCGTTCACAGTCTGCAGTGTCCGGATACACAGACGGATGTCAAATCAAGAATCCGTTCACTCGGTGAGTGTTCAGACAAGCAAACTGACTTCAAAACAGTGCAGCGTTCACAGTCTGCAGTGTCCGGATACACAGACGGATGTCAAATCAAGAATCCGTTCAGTCGGTGAGTGTTCAGACAAGCAAACTGACTTCAAAACAGTGCAGCGTTCACAGTCTGCAGGGTCCTGATACACAGACGGATGTCAAATCAAGAATCCGTTCACTCGGTGAGTGTTCAGACAAGCAAACTGACTTCAAAACAGTGTTCTCGTGAATGTCTGCAGTGTCCGGATACACAGACGGATGTCAAACCAAGAATCCGTTCACTCGGTGAGTGTTCAGACAAGCAAACTGACTTCAAAACAGTGTGGCGTTCACAGTCTGCAGTGGTCAGATACACAGACGGATGTCAAATCAAGAATCCGTTGACTCGGTGAGTGTTCAGACAAGCAAACTGACCTCAAAACAGTGTTCTCGTGAATGTCTGCAGTGTCCGGATACACAGACGGATGCCAAATCAAGAATCTGTTCACTCGGTGAGTGTTCAGACAAGCAAACTGACTTCAAAACAGTGCAGCGTTCACAGTCTGCACTGGTCAGATACACAGACGGATGTCAAATCAAGAATCCGTTGACTCGGTGAGTGTTCAGACAAGCAAACTGACTTCAAAACAGTGTTCTTGTGAATGTCTGCAGTGTCCGGATACACAGACGGATGTCAAATCAAGAATCCGTTCACTCGGTGAGTGTTCAGACAAGCAAACTGACTTCAAAACAGTGCAGCGTTCACAGTCTGCAGTGTCCTGATACACAGACGGATGTCAAATCAAGAATCCGTTCACTCAGTGAGTGTTCAGACAAGCAAACTGACTTCAAAACAGTGTGGCGTTCACAGTCTGCAGTGGTCGGATACACAGACGGATGTCAAATCAAGAATCCGTTCACTCGGTGAGTGTTCAGACAAGCAAACTGACTTCAAAACAGTGTTCTCGTGAATGTCTGCAGTGTCCGGATACACAGACGGATGCCAAATCAAGAATCCGTCGACTCGGTGAGTGTTCAGACAAGCAAACTGACTTCAAAACAGTGTTCTCGTGAATGTCTGCAGTGTCCTGATACACAGACTGATGTCAAATCAAGAATCCGTTCACTCGGTGAGTGTTCAGACAAGCAAACTGACTTCAAAACAGTGTTCTCGTGAATGTCTGCAGTGTCCGGATACACAGACGGATGCCAAATCAAGAATCCGTCGACTCGGTGAGTGTTCAGACAAGCAAACTGACTTCAAAACAGTGTTCTCGTGAATGTCTGCAGTGTCCGGATACACAGACGGATGTCAAATCAAGAATCCGTTCACTCGGTGAGTGTTCAGACAAGCAAACTGACTTCAAAACAGTGCAGCGTTCACAGTCTGCAGTGTCCGGATACACAGACGGATGTCAAATCAAGAATCCGTTCACTCGGTGAGTGTTCAGACAAGCAAACTGACTTCAAAACAGTGTTCTCGTGAATGTCTGCAGTGTCCTGATACACAGACGGATGTCAAAGCAAGAATCAGTTCACTCGGTGAGTGTTCAGACAAGCAAACTGACTTCAAAACAGTGTTCTCGTGAATGTCTGCAGTGTCCTGATACACAGACGGATGTCAAATCAAGAATCCGTTCACTCGGTGAGTGTTCAGACAAGCAAACTGACTTCAAAACAGTGCAGCGTTCACAGTCTGCAGTGTCCTGATACACAGACGGATGTCAAATCAAGAATCCGTTCACTCAGTGAGTGTTCAGACAAGCAAACTGACTTCAAAACAGTGTGGCGTTCACAGTCTGCAGTGGTCGGATACACAGACGGATGTCAAATCAAGAATCCGTTCACTCGGTGAGTGTTCAGACAAGCAAACTGACTTCAAAACAGTGTTCGTGAATGTCTGCAGTGTCCGGATACACAGACGGATGCCAAATCAAGAATCCGTCGACTCGGTGAGTGTTCAGACAAGCAAACTGACTTCAAAACAGTGTTCTCGTGAATGTCTGCAGTGTCCTGATACACAGACTGATGTCAAATCAAGAATCCGTTCACTCGGTGAGTGTTCAGACAAGCAAACTGACTTCAAAACAGTGTTCTCGTGAATGTCTGCAGTGTCCGGATACACAGACGGATGCCAAATCAAGAATCCGTCGACTCGGTGAGTGTTCAGACAAGCAAACTGACTTCAAAACAGTGCAGCGTTCACAGTCTGCAGTGTCCTGATACACAGACGGATGTCAAATCAAGAATCCGTTCACTCAGTGAGTGTTCAGACAAGCAAACTGACTTCAAAACAGTGTGGCGTTCACAGTCTGCAGTGGTCGGATACACAGACGGATGTCAAATCAAGAATCCGTTCACTCGGTGAGTGTTCAGACAAGCAAACTGACTTCAAAACAGTGTTCTCGTGAATGTCTGCAGTGTCCGGATACACAGACGGATGCCAAATCAAGAATCCGTCGACTCGGTGAGTGTTCAGACAAGCAAACTGACTTCAAAACAGTGTTCTCGTGAATGTCTGCAGTGTCCTGATACACAGACTGATGTCAAATCAAGAATCCGTTCACTCGGTGAGTGTTCAGACAAGCAAACTGACTTCAAAACAGTGTTCTCGTGAATGTCTGCAGTGTCCGGATACACAGACGGATGCCAAATCAAGAATCCGTCGACTCGGTGAGTGTTCAGACAAGCAAACTGACTTCAAAACAGTGTTCTCGTGAATGTCTGCAGTGTCCGGATACACAGACGGATGTCAAATCAAGAATCCGTTCACTCGGTGAGTGTTCAGACAAGCAAACTGACTTCAAAACAGTGCAGCGTTCACAGTCTGCAGTGTCCGGATACACAGACGGATGTCAAATCAAGAATCCGTTCACTCGGTGAGTGTTCAGACAAGCAAACTGACTTCAAAACAGTGTTCTCGTGAATGTCTGCAGTGTCCTGATACACAGACTGATGTCAAATCAAGAATCCGTTCACTCGGTGAGTGTTCAGACAAGCAAACTGACTTCAAAACAGTGTTCTCGTGAATGTCTGCAGTGTCCGGATACACAGACGGATGCCAAATCAAGAATCCGTCGACTCGGTGAGTGTTCAGACAA
Organism: Hymenopellis raphanipes; assembly: GCA_036872995.1. NCBI lineage: Eukaryota > Fungi > Basidiomycota > Agaricomycetes > Agaricales > Physalacriaceae > Hymenopellis > Hymenopellis raphanipes. The sequence continues at coordinate 1,069,450 of JAYMDG010000019.1, forward strand.
GCAAACTGACTTCAAAACAGTGTTCTCGTGAATGTCTGCAGTGTCCTGATACACAGACGGATGTCAAATCAAGAATCCGTTCACTCGGTGAGTGTTCAGACAAGCAAACTGACTTCAAAACAGTGCAGCGTTCACAGTCTGCAGTGTCCTGATACACAGACGGATGTCAAATCAAGAATCCGTTCACTCAGTGAGTGTTCAGACAAGCAAACTGACTTCAAAACAGTGTGGCGTTCACAGTCTGCAGTGGTCGGATACACAGACGGATGTCAAATCAAGAATCCGTTCACTCGGTGAGTGTTCAGACAAGCAAACTGACTTCAAAACAGTGTTCTCGTGAATGTCTGCAGTGTCCGGATACACAGACGGATGTCAAATCAAGAATCCGTTCACTCGGTGAGTGTTCAGACAAGCAAACTGACTTCAAAACAGTGCAGCGTTCACAGTCTGCAGTGTCCGGATACACAGACGGATGTCAAATCAAGAATCCGTTCACTCGGTGAGTGTTCAGACAAGCAAACTGACTTCAAAACAGTGCAGCGTTCACAGTCTGCAGTGTCCTGATACACAGACTGATGTCAAATCAAGAATCCGTTCACTCGGTGAGTGTTCAGACAAGCAAACTGACTTCAAAACAGTGTTCTCGTGAATGTCTGCAGTGTCCTGATACACAGACGGATGTCAAAGCAAGAATCAGTTCACTCGGTGAGTGTTCAGACAAGCAAACTGACTTCAAAACAGTGTTCTCGTGAATGTCTGCAGTGTCCTGATACACAGACGGATGTCAAATCAAGAATCCGTTCACTCGGTGAGTGTTCAGACAAGCAAACTGACTTCAAAACAGTGCAGCGTTCACAGTCTGCAGTGTCCTGATACACAGACGGATGTCAAATCAAGAATCCGTTCACTCAGTGAGTGTTCAGACAAGCAAACTGACTTCAAAACAGTGTGGCGTTCACAGTCTGCAGTGGTCGGATACACAGACGGATGTCAAATCAAGAATCCGTTCACTCGGTGAGTGTTCAGACAAGCAAACTGACTTCAAAACAGTGTTCTCGTGAATGTCTGCAGTGTCCGGATACACAGACGGATGCCAAATCAAGAATCCGTCGACTCGGTGAGTGTTCAGACAAGCAAACTGACTTCAAAACAGTGTTCTCGTGAATGTCTGCAGTGTCCTGATACACAGACTGATGTCAAATCAAGAATCCGTTCACTCGGTGAGTGTTCAGACAAGCAAACTGACTTCAAAACAGTGTTCTCGTGAATGTCTGCAGTGTCCGGATACACAGACGGATGCCAAATCAAGAATCCGTCGACTCGGTGAGTGTTCAGACAAGCAAACTGACTTCAAAACAGTGTTCTCGTGAATGTCTGCAGTGTCCGGATACACAGACGGATGTCAAATCAAGAATCCGTTCACTCGGTGAGTGTTCAGACAAGCAAACTGACTTCAAAACAGTGCAGCGTTCACAGTCTGCAGTGTCCGGATACACAGACGGATGTCAAATCAAGAATCCGTTCACTCGGTGAGTGTTCAGACAAGCAAACTGACTTCAAAACAGTGTTCTCGTGAATGTCTGCAGTGTCCTGATACACAGACGGATGTCAAAGCAAGAATCAGTTCACTCGGTGAGTGTTCAGACAAGCAAACTGACTTCAAAACAGTGTTCTCGTGAATGTCTGCAGTGTCCTGATACACAGACGGATGTCAAATCAAGAATCCGTTCACTCGGTGAGTGTTCAGACAAGCAAACTGACTTCAAAACAGTGCAGCGTTCACAGTCTGCAGTGTCCTGATACACAGACGGATGTCAAATCAAGAATCCGTTCACTCAGTGAGTGTTCAGACAAGCAAACTGACTTCAAAACAGTGTGGCGTTCACAGTCTGCAGTGGTCGGATACACAGACGGATGTCAAATCAAGAATCCGTTCACTCGGTGAGTGTTCAGACAAGCAAACTGACTTCAAAACAGTGTTCTCGTGAATGTCTGCAGTGTCCGGATACACAGACGGATGCCAAATCAAGAATCCGTCGACTCGGTGAGTGTTCAGACAAGCAAACTGACTTCAAAACAGTGTTCTCGTGAATGTCTGCAGTGTCCTGATACACAGACTGATGTCAAATCAAGAATCCGTTCACTCGGTGAGTGTTCAGACAAGCAAACTGACTTCAAAACAGTGTTCTCGTGAATGTCTGCAGTGTCCGGATACACAGACGGATGCCAAATCAAGAATCCGTCGACTCGGTGAGTGTTCAGACAAGCAAACTGACTTCAAAACAGTGTTCGTGAATGTCTGCAGTGTCCGGATACACAGACGGATGTCAAATCAAGAATCCATTCACTCGGTGAGTGTTCAGACAAGCAAACTGACTTCAAAACAGTGTTCTCGTGAATGTCTGCAGTGTCCGGATACACAGACGGATGCCAAATCAAGAATCCGTTCACTCGGTGAGTGTTCAGACAAGCAAACTGACTTCAAAACAGTGTTTCGTGAATGTCTGCAGTGTCCTGATACACAGACGGATGTCAAAGCAAGAATCCGTTCACTCGGTGAGTGTTCAGACAAGCAAACTGACTTCAAAACAGTGTTCGTGAATGTCTGCAGTGTCCGGATACACAGACGGATGTCAAATCAAGAATCCATTCACTCGGTGAGTGTTCAGACAAGCAAACTGACTTCAAAACAGTGTTCTCGTGAATGTCTGCAGTGTCCTGATACACAGACGGATGTCAAATCAAGAATCCATTCACTCGGTGAGTGTTCAGACAAGCAAACTGACTTCAAAACAGTGTGGCGTTCACAGTCTGCAGTGGTCGGATACACAGACGGATGTCAAATCAAGAATCCGTTCACTCGGTGAGTGTTCAGACAAGCAAACTGACTTCAAAACAGTGTTCTCGTGAATGTCTGCAGTGTCCTGATACACAGACTGATGTCAAATCAAGAATCCGTTCACTCAGTGAGTGTTCAGACAAGCAAACTGACTTCAAAACAGTGTGGCGTTCACAGTCTGCAGTGGTCGGATACACAGACGGATGTCAAATCAAGAATCCGTTCACTCGGTGAGTGTTCAGACAAGCAAACTGACTTCAAAACAGTGTTCTCGTGAATGTCTGCAGTGTCCTGATACACAGACGGATGTCAAAGCAAGAATCAGTTCACTCGGTGAGTGTTCAGACAAGCAAACTGACTTCAAAACAGTGTTCTCGTGAATGTCTGCAGTGTCCTGATACACAGACGGATGTCAAATCAAGAATCCGTTCACTCGGTGAGTGTTCAGACAAGCAAACTGACTTCAAAACAGTGCAGCGTTCACAGTCTGCAGTGTCCTGATACACAGACGGATGTCAAATCAAGAATCCGTTCACTCAGTGAGTGTTCAGACAAGCAAACTGACTTCAAAACAGTGTGGCGTTCACAGTCTGCAGTGGTCGGATACACAGACGGATGTCAAATCAAGAATCCGTTCACTCGGTGAGTGTTCAGACAAGCAAACTGACTTCAAAACAGTGTTCTCGTGAATGTCTGCAGTGTCCGGATACACAGACGGATGCCAAATCAAGAATCCGTTCACTCGGTGAGTGTTCAGACAAGCAAACTGACTTCAAAACAGTGTTCTCGTGAATGTCTGCAGTGTCCTGATACACAGACGGATGTCAAAGCAAGAATCCGTTCACTCGGTGAGTGTTCAGACAAGCAAACTGACTTCAAAACAGTGTTCTCGTGAATGTCTGCAGTGTCCGGATACACAGACGGATGTCAAATCAAGAATCCATTCACTCGGTGAGTGTTCAGACAAGCAAACTGACTTCAAAACAGTGTTCTCGTGAATGTCTGCAGTGTCCGGATACACAGACGGATGTCAAATCAAGAATCCATTCACTCGGTGAGTGTTCAGACAAGCAAACTGACTTCAAAACAGTGTGGCGTTCACAGTCTGCAGTGGTCGGATACACAGACGGATGTCAAATCAAGAATCCGTTCACTCGGTGAGTGTTCAGACAAGCAAACTGACTTCAAAACAGTGTTCTCGTGAATGTCTGCAGTGTCCGGATACACAGACGGATGTCAAATCAAGAATCCGTTCACTCGGTGAGTGTTCAGACAAGCAAACTGACTTCAAAACAGTGCAGCGTTCACAGTCTGCAGTGTCCTGATACACAGACTGATGTCAAATCAAGAATCCGTTCACTCGGTGAGTGTTCAGACAAGCAAACTGACTTCAAAACAGTGTTCTCGTGAATGTCTGCAGTGTCCTGATACACAGACGGATGTCAAAGCAAGAATCCGTTCACTCTGTGAGTGTTCAGACAAGCAAACTGACTTCAAAACAGTGTTCTCGTGAATGTCTGCAGTGTCCGGATACACAGACGGATGTCAAATCAAGAATCCGTTCACTCGGTGAGTGTTCAGACAAGCAAACTGACTTCAACACAGTGTTCTCGTGAATGTCTGCAGTGTCCGGATACACAGACGGATGTCAAATCAAGAATCCGTTCACTCGGTGAGTGTTCAGACAAGCAAACTGACTTCAAAACAGTGTTCTCGTGAATGTCTGCAGTGTCCGGATACACAGACGGATGCCAAATCAAGAATCCGTTCACTCGGTGAGTGTTCAGACAAGCAAACTGACTTCAAAACAGTGTTCTCGTGAATGTCTGCAGTGTCCTGATACACAGACTGATGTCAAATCAAGAATCCGTTCACTCGGTGAGTGTTCAGACAAGCAAACTGACTTCAAAACAGTGTTCTCGTGAATGTCTGCAGTGTCCTGATACACAGACGGATGTCAAAGCAAGAATCCGTTCACTCGGTGAGTGTTCAGACAAGCAAACTGACTTCAAAACAGTGTTCTCGTGAATGTCTGCAGTGTCCGGATACACAGACGGATGTCAAATCAAGAATCCATTCACTCGGTGAGTGTTCAGACAAGCAAACTGACTTCAAAACAGTGTTCTCGTGAATGTCTGCAGTGTCCGGATACACAGACGGATGTCAAATCAAGAATCCGTTCACTCGGTGAGTGTTCAGACAAGCAAACTGACTTCAAAACAGTGCGGCCTTCACAGTCTGCAGTGTCCTGATACACAGACGGATGTCAAATCAAGAATCCGTTGACTCGGTAAGTGTTCAGACAAGCAAACTGACTTCAAAACAGTGTTCTCGTGAATGTCTGCAGTGTCCTGATACACAGACGGATGTCAAATCAAGAATCCGTTCACTCGGTGAGTGTTCAGACAAGCAAACTGACTTCAAAACAGTGTTCTCGTGAATGTCTGCAGTGTCCTGATACACAGACGGATGTCAAATCAAGAATCCGTTCACTCGGTGAGTGTTCAGACAAGCAAACTGACTTCAAAACAGTGCGGCGTTAACAGTCTGCAGTGTCCTGATACACAGACGGATGTCAAATCAAGAATCCGTTCACTCGGTGAGTGTTCAGACAAGCAAACTGACTTCAAAACAGTGTTCTCGTGAATGTCTGCAGTGTCCGGATACACAGACGGATGCCAAATCAAGAATCCGTTGACTCGGTGAGGGTTCAGACACGCAAACTGACTTCAAAACAGTGCGGCGTTAACAGTCTGCAGTGTCCTGATACACAGACGGATGTCAAATCAAGAATCCGTCGACTCGGTGAGTGTTCAGACAAGCAAACTGACTTCAAAACAGTGTTCTCGTGAATGTCTGCAGTGTCCGGATACACAGACGGATGTCAAATCAAGAATCCGTTCACTCGGTGAGTGTTCAGACAAGCAAACTGACTTCAAAACAGTGCGGCGTTAACAGTCTGCAGTGTCCTGATACACAGACGGATGTCAAATCAAGAATCCGTCGACTCGGTGAGTGTTCAGACAAGCAAACTGACTTCAAAACAGTGTTCTCGTGAATGTCTGCAGTGTCCTGATACACAGACGGATGTCAAATCAAGAATCCGTTCACTCGGTGAGTGTTCAGACAAGCAAACTGACTTCAAAACAGTGCGGCGTTAACAGTCTGCAGTGTCCTGATACACAGACGGATGTCAAATCAAGAATCCGTTCACTCGGTGAGTGTTCAGACAAGCAAACTGACTTCAAAACAGTGTGGCGTTAACAGTCTGCAGTGTCCTGATACACAGACGGATGTCAAATCAAGAATCCGTCGACTCGGTGAGTGTTCAGACAAGCAAACTGACTTCAAAACAGTGCGGCGTTAACAGTCTGCAGTGTCCTGATACACAGACGGATGCCAAATCAAGAATCCGTTCACTCGGTGAGTGTTCAGACAAGCAAACTGACTTCAAAACAGTGTTCTCGTGAATGTCTGCAGTGTCCTGATACACAGACGGATGTCAAAGCAAGAATCCGTTCACTCGGTGAGTGTTCAGACAAGCAAACTGACTTCAAAACAGTGTTCTCGTGAATGTCTGCAGTGTCCGGATACACAGACGGATGTCAAATCAAGAATCCATTCACTCGGTGAGTGTTCAGACAAGCAAACTGACTTCAAAACAGTATTCTCGTGAATGTCTGCAGTGTCCTGATACACAGACGGATGCCAAATCAAGAATCCGTTGACTCGGTGAGGGTTCAGACACGCAAACTGACTTCAAAACAGTGCGGCGTTAACAGTCTGCAGTGTCCTGATACACAGACGGATGTCAAATCAAGAATCCGTCGACTCGGTGAGTGTTCAGACAAGCAAACTGACTTCAAAACAGTGTTCTCGTGAATGTCTGCAGTGTCCGGATACACAGACGGATGTCAAATCAAGAATCCGTTCACTCGGTGAGTGTTCAGACAAGCAAACTGACTTCAAAACAGTGCGGCGTTAACAGTCTGCAGTGTCCTGATACACAGACGGATGTCAAATCAAGAATCCGTTGACTCGGTGAGTGTTCAGACAAGCAAACTGACTTCAAAACAGTGTTCTCGTGAATGTCTGCAGTGTCCGGATACACAGACGGATGTCAAATCAAGAATCCGTTCACTCGGTGAGTGTTCAGACAAGCAAACTGACTTCAAAACAGTGTGGCGTTCACAGTCTGCAGTGGTCGGATACACAGACGGATGTCAAATCAAGAATCCGTTCACTCGGTGAGTGTTCAGACAAGCAAACTGACTTCAAAACAGTGTTCTCGTGAATGTCTGCAGTGTCCGGATACACAGACGGATGTCAAATCAAGAATCCGTTGACTCGGTAAGTGTTCAGACAAGCAAACTGACTTCAAAACAGTGTTCTCGTGAATGTCTGCAGTGTCCTGATACACAGACGGATGTCAAATCAAGAATCCGTTCACTCGGTGAGTGTTCAGACAAGCAAACTGACTTCAAAACAGTGTTCTCGTGAATGTCTGCAGTGTCCTGATACACAGACGGATGTCAAATCAAGAATCCGTTCACTCGGTGAGTGTTCAGACAAGCAAACTGACTTCAAAACAGTGCGGCGTTAACAGTCTGCAGTGTCCTGATACACAGACGGATGTCAAATCAAGAATCCGTTGACTCGGTGAGTGTTCAGACAAGCAAACTGACTTCAAAACAGTGTTCTCGTGAATGTCTGCAGTGTCCGGATACACAGACGGATGTCAAATCAAGAATCCGTTCACTCGGTGAGTGTTCAGACAAGCAAACTGACTTCAAAACAGTGCGGCGTTAACAGTCTGCAGTGTCCTGATACACAGACGGATGTCAAATCAAGAATCCGTTGACTCGGTGAGTGTTCAGACAAGCAAACTGACTTCAAAACAGTGTGGCGTTCACAGTCTGCAGTGGTCGGATACACAGACGGATGTCAAATCAAGAATCCGTTCACTCGGTGAGTGTTCAGACAAGCAAACTGACTTCAAAACAGTGCGGCGTTAACAGTCTGCAGTGTCCGGATACACAGACGCATGTCAAATCAAGAATCCGTTCACTCGGTGAGTGTTCAGACAAGCAAACTGACTTCAAAACAGTATTCTCGTGAATGTCTGCAGTGTCCTGATACACAGACGGATGTCAAATCAAGAATCCGTTGACTCGGTGAGTGTTCAGACAAGCAAACTGACTTCAAAACAGTGTTCTCGTGAATGTCTGCAGTGTCCGGATACACAGACGGATGTCAAATCAAGAATCCGTTCACTCGGTGAGTGTTCAGACAAGCAAACTGACTTCAAAACAGTGTGGCGTTCACAGTCTGCAGTGGTCGGATACACAGACGGATGTCAAATCAAGAATCCGTTCACTCGGTGAGTGTTCAGACAAGCAAACTGACTTCAAAACAGTGTTCTCGTGAATGTCTGCAGTGTCCGGATACACAGACGGATGTCAAATCAAGAATCCGTTGACTCGGTGAGTGTTCAGACAAGCAAACTGACTTCAAAACAGTGTTCTCGTGAATGTCTGCAGTGTCCGGATACACAGACGGATGTCAAATCAAGAATCCGTTCACTCGGTGAGTGTTCAGACAAGCAAACTGACTTCAAAACAGTGTTCTCGTGAATGTCTGCAGTGTCCGGATACACAGACGGATGTCAAATCAAGAATCCGTTGACTCGGTAAGTGTTCAGACAAGCAAACTGACTTCAAAACAGTGTTCTCGTGAATGTCTGCAGTGTCCTGATACACAGACGGATGTCAAATCAAGAATCCGTTCACTCGGTGAGTGTTCAGACAAGCAAACTGACTTCAAAACAGTGTTCTCGTGAATGTCTGCAGTGTCCGGATACACAGACGGATGTCAAATCAAGAATCCGTTCACTCGGTGAGTGTTCAGACAAGCAAACTGACTTCAAAACAGTGCGGCGTTAACAGTCTGCAGTGTCCTGATACACAGACGGATGTCAAATCAAGAATCCGTTGACTCGGTGAGTGTTCAGACAAGCAAACTGACTTCAAAACAGTGTGGCGTTCACAGTCTGCAGTGGTCGGATACACAGACGGATGTCAAATCAAGAATCCGTTCACTCGGTGAGTGTTCAGACAAGCAAACTGACTTCAAAACAGTGCGGCGTTAACAGTCTGCAGTGTCCGGATACACAGACGCATGTCAAATCAAGAATCCGTTCACTCGGTGAGTGTTCAGACAAGCAAACTGACTTCAAAACAGTATTCTCGTGAATGTCTGCAGTGTCCTGATACACAGACGGATGTCAAATCAAGAATCCGTTCACTCGGTGAGTGTTCAGACAAGCAAACTGACTTCAAAACAGTGTTCTCGTGAATGTCTGCAGTGTCCGGATACACAGACGGATGTCAAATCAAGAATCCGTTCACTCGGTGAGTGTTCAGACAAGCAAACTGACTTCAAAACAGTGTGGCGTTCACAGTCTGCAGTGGTCGGATACACAGACGGATGTCAAATCAAGAATCCGTTCACTCGGTGAGTGTTCAGACAAGCAAACTGACTTCAAAACAGTGTTCTCGTGAATGTCTGCAGTGTCCGGATACACAGACGGATGTCAAATCAAGAATCCGTTCACTCGGTGAGTGTTCAGACAAGCAAACTGACTTCAAAACAGTGCGGCGTTAACAGTCTGCAGTGTCCTGATACACAGACGGATGTCAAATCAAGAATCCGTTGACTCGGTGAGTGTTCAGACAAGCAAACTGACTTCAAAACAGTGTGGCGTTCACAGTCTGCAGTGGTCGGATACACAGACGGATGTCAAATCAAGAATCCGTTCACTCGGTGAGTGTTCAGACAAGCAAACTGACTTCAAAACAGTGCGGCGTTAACAGTCTGCAGTGTCCGGATACACAGACGCATGTCAAATCAAGAATCCGTTCACTCGGTGAGTGTTCAGACAAGCAAACTGACTTCAAAACAGTATTCTCGTGAATGTCTGCAGTGTCCTGATACACAGACGGATGTCAAATCAAGAATCCGTTGACTCGGTGAGTGTTCAGACAAGCAAACTGACTTCAAAACAGTGTTCTCGTGAATGTCTGCAGTGTCCGGATACACAGACGGATGTCAAATCAAGAATCCGTTCACTCGGTGAGTGTTCAGACAAGCAAACTGACTTCAAAACAGTGTGGCGTTCACAGTCTGCAGTGGTCGGATACACAGACGGATGTCAAATCAAGAATCCGTTCACTCGGTGAGTGTTCAGACAAGCAAACTGACTTCAAAACAGTGTTCTCGTGAATGTCTGCAGTGTCCGGATACACAGACGGATGTCAAATCAAGAATCCGTTCACTCGGTGAGTGTTCAGACAAGCAAACTGACTTCAAAACAGTGTGTTCGTGAATGTCTGCAGTGTCCGGATACACAGACGGATGTCAAATCAAGAATCCGTTCACTCGGTGAGTGTTCAGACAAGCAAACTGACTTCAAAACAGTGTTCGTGAATGTCTGCAGTGTCCGGATACACAGACGGATGTCAAATCAAGAATCCGTTGACTCGGTAAGTGTTCAGACAAGCAAACTGACTTCAAAACAGTGTTCTCGTGAATGTCTGCAGTGTCCTGATACACAGACGGATGTCAAATCAAGAATCCGTTCACTCGGTGAGTGTTCAGACAAGCAAACTGACTTCAAAACAGTGTTCTCGTGAATGTCTGCAGTGTCCTGATACACAGACGGATGTCAAATCAAGAATCCGTTCACTCGGTGAGTGTTCAGACAAGCAAACTGACTTCAAAACAGTGCGGCGTTAACAGTCTGCAGTGTCCTGATACACAGACGGGTGTCAAATCAAGAATCCGTTGACTCGGTGAGTGTTCAGACAAGCAAACTGACTTCAAAACAGTGTTCTCGTGAATGTCTGCAGTGTCCGGATACACAGACGGATGTCAAATCAAGAATCCGTTCACTCGGTGAGTGTTCAGACAAGCAAACTGACTTCAAAACAGTGTTCTCGCGTGAATGTCTGCAGTGTCCGGATACACAGACGGATGTCAAATCAAGAATCCGTTCACTCGGTGAGTGTTCAGACAAGCAAACTGACTTCAAAACAGTGTTCTCGTGAATGTCTGCAGTGTCCGGATACACAGACGGATGTCAAATCAAGAATCCGTTCACTCGGTGAGTGTTCAGACAAGCAAACTGACTTCAAAACAGTGTTCTCGTGAATGTCTGCAGTGTCCGGATACACAGACGGATGTCAAATCAAGAATCCGTTGACTCGGTGAGTGTTCGGACAAGCAAACTGACTTCAAAACAGTGCGGCGTTAACAGTCTGCAGTGTCCGGATACACAGACGGATGTCAAATCAAGAATCCGTCGACTCGGTGAGGGTTCAGACACGCAAACTGACTTCAAAACAGTGTTCTCGTGAATGTCTGCAGTGTCCGGATACACAGACGGATGTCAAATCAAGAATCTGTTCACTCGGTGAGTGTTCAGACAAGCAAACTGACTTCAAAACAGTGTGTTCTCGTGAATGTCTGCAGTGTCCGGATACACAGACGGATGTCAAATCAGAATCCGTTCACTCGGTGAGTGTTCAGACAAGCAAACTGACTTCAAAACAGTGTCTCGTTGAATGTCTGCAGTGTCCGGATACACAGACGGATGTCAAATCAAGAATCCGTTCACTCGGTGAGTGTTCAGACAAGCAAACTGACTTCAAAACAGTGTTCTCGTGAATGTCTGCAGTGTCCGGATACACAGACGGATGTCAAATCAAGAATCCGTTCACTCGGTGAGTGTTCAGACAAGCAAACTGACTTCAAAACAGTGTTCTCGTGAATGTCTGCAGTGTCCGGATACACAGACGGATGTCAAATCAAGAATCCGTTCACTCGGTGAGTGTTCAGACAAGCAAACTGACTTCAAAACAGTGTTCTCGTGAATGTCTGCAGTGTCCGGATACACAGACGGATGTCAAATCAAGAATCCGTTCACTCGGTGAGTGTTCAGACAAGCAAACTGACTTCAAAACAGTGTTCTCGTGAATGTCTGCAGTGTCCGGATACACAGACGGATGTCAAATCAAGAATCCGTTGACTCGGTGAGTGTTCAGACAAGCAAACTGACTTCAAAACAGTGTTCTCGTGAACATCTGCAGTGTCCTGATACACAGACGGATGTCAAATCAAGAATCCGTTGACTCGGTGAGTGTTCAGACAAGCAAACTGACTTCAAAACAGTGTTCTCGTGAATGTCTGCAGTGTCCGGATACACAGACGGATGTCAAATCAAGAATCCGTTGACTCGGTGAGTGTTCAGACAAGCAAACTGACTTCAAAACAGTGTTCTCGTTAACAGTCTGCAGTGTCCTGATACACAGACGGATGTCAAATCAAGAATCCGTTGACTCGGTGAGTGTTCAGACAAGCAAACTGACTTCAAAACAGTGCGGCGTTAACAGTCTGCAGTGTCCTGATACACAGACGGATGTCAAATCAAGAATCCGTTGACTCGGTGAGTGTTCAGACAAGCAAACTGACTTCAAAACAGTGCGGCGTTAACAGTCTGCAGTGTCCTGATATACAGACGGATGTCAAATCAAGAATCCGTCGACTCGGTGAGTGTTCAGACAAGCAAACTGACTTCAAAACAGTGTTCTCGTGAATGTCTGCAGTGTCCGGATACACAGACGGATGTCAAATCAAGAATCCGTTGACTCGGTGAGTGTTCAGACAAGCAAACTGACTTCAAAACAGTGTTCTCGTGAATGTCTGCAGTGTCCGGATACACAGACGGATGCCAAATCAAGAATCCGTTCACTCGGTGAGTGTTCAGACAAGCAAACTGACTTCAAAACAGTGTTCTCGTGAATGTCTGCAGTGTCCGGATACACAGACGGATGCCAAATCAAGAATCCGTTGACTCGGTGAGGGTTCAGACACGCAAACTGACTTCAAAACAGTGCGGCGTTAACAGTCTGCAGTGTCCTGATACACAGACGGATGTCAAATCAAGAATCCGTTGACTCGGTGAGTGTGCAGCCAAGCAAACTGACTTCAAAACAGTGTTCTCGTGAACATCTGCAGTGTCCTGATACACAGACGGATGTCAAATCAAGAATCCGTCGACTCGGTGAGTGTTCAGACAAGCAAACTGACTTCAAAACAGTGTTCTCGTGAATGTCTGCAGTGTCCTGATACACAGACGGATGTCAAATCAAGAATCCGTTCACTCGGTGAGTGTTCAGACAAGCAAACTGACTTCAAAACAGTGTTCTCGTGAATGTCTGCAGTGTCCGGATACACAGACGGATGCCAAATCAAGAATCCGTTGACTCGGTGAGTGTTCAGACAAGCAAACTGACTTCAAAACAGTGCGGCGTTAACAGTCTGCAGTGTCCTGATACACAGACGGATGCCAAATCAAGAATCCGTTCACTCGGTGAGTGTTCAGACAAGCAAACTGACTTCAAAACAGTATTCTCGTGAATGTCTGCAGTGTCCGGATACACAGACGGATGTCAAATCAAGAATCCGTTCACTCGGTGAGTGTTCAGACAAGCAAACTGACTTCAAAACAGTGTTCTCGTGAATGTCTGCAGTGTCCGGATACACAGACGGATGTCAAATCAAGAATCCGTTGACTCGGTGAGTGTTCAGACAAGCAAACTGACTTCAAAACAGTGCGGCGTTAACAGTCTGCAGTGTCCTGATACACAGACGGATGTCAAATCAAGAATCCGTTCACTCGGTGAGTGTTCAGACAAGCAAACTGACTTCAAAACAGTGCGGCGTTAACAGTCTGCAGTGTCCTGATACACAGACGGATGTCAAATCAAGAATCCGTCGACTCGGTGAGTGTTCAGACAAGCAAACTGACTTCAAAACAGTGCGGCGTTAACAGTCTGCAGTGTCCTGATACACAGACGGATGTCAAATCAAGAATCCGTTGACTCGGTGAGTGTTCAGACAAGCAAACTGACTTCAAAACAGTGCGGCGTTAACAGTCTGCAGTGTCCTGATACACAGACGGATGTCAAATCAAGAATCCGTCGACTCGGTGAGTGTTCAGACAAGTAAACTGACTTCAAAACAGTGTTCTCGTGAATGTCTGCAGTGTCCGGATACACAGACGGATGTCAAATCAAGAATCCGTTCACTCGGTGAGTGTTCAGACAAGCAAACTGACTTCAAAACAGTGCGGCGTTAACAGTCTGCAGTGTCCGGATACACAGACGGATGCCAAATCAAGAATCCGTTCACTCGGTGAGTGTTCAGACAAGCAAACTGACTTCAAAACAGTATTCTCGTGAATGTCTGCAGTGTCCGGATACACAGACGGATGTCAAATCAAGAATCCGTTCACTCGGTGAGTGTTCAGACAAGCAAACTGACTTCAAAACAGTGCGGCGTTAACAGTCTGCAGTGTCCGGATACACAGACGGATGCCAAATCAAGAATCCGTTCACTCGGTGAGTGTTCAGACAAGCAAACTGACTTCAAAACAGTATTCTCGTGAATGTCTGCAGTGTCCGGATACACAGACGGATGTCAAATCAAGAATCCGTTCACTCGGTGAGTGTTCAGACAAGCAAACTGACTTCAAAACAGTGCGGCGTTAACAGTCTGCAGTGTCCTGATACACAGACGGATGTCAAATCAAGAATCCGTTCACTCGGTGAGGGTTCAGACACGCAAACTGACTTCAAAACAGTGCGGCGTTAACAGTCTGCAGTGTCCTGATACACAGACGGATGTCAAATCAAGAATCCGTTCACTCGGTGAGTGTTCAGACAAGCAAACTGACTTCAAAACAGTGCGGCGTTAACAGTCTGCAGTGTCCTGATACACAGACGGATGTCAAATCAAGAATCCGTCGACTCGGTGAGTGTTCAGACAAGCAAACTGACTTCAAAACAGTGTTCTCGTGAATGTCTGCAGTGTCCGGATACACAGACGGATGTCAAATCAAGAATCCGTTGACTCGGTGAGTGTTCAGACAAGCAAACTGACTTCAAAACAGTGTTCTCGTGAATGTCTGCAGTGTCCGGATACACAGACGGATGCCAAATCAAGAATCCGTTCACTCGGTGAGTGTTCAGACAAGCAAACTGACTTCAAAACAGTGTTCTCGTGAATGTCTGCAGTGTCCGGATACACAGACGGATGCCAAATCAAGAATCCGTTGACTCGGTGAGGGTTCAGACACGCAAACTGACTTCAAAACAGTGCGGCGTTAACAGTCTGCAGTGTCCTGATACACAGACGGATGTCAAATCAAGAATCCGTTGACTCGGTGAGTGTGCAGCCAAGCAAACTGACTTCAAAACAGTGTTCTCGTGAACATCTGCAGTGTCCTGATACACAGACGGATGTCAAATCAAGAATCCGTCGACTCGGTGAGTGTTCAGACAAGCAAACTGACTTCAAAACAGTGCGGCGTTAACAGTCTGCAGTGTCCTGATACACAGACGGATGTCAAATCAAGAATCCGTTGACTCGGTGAGTGTTCAGACAAGCAAACTGACTTCAAAACAGTGTTCTCGTGAATGTCTGCAGTGTCCGGATACACAGACGGATGTCAAATCAAGAATCCGTTGACTCGGTGAGTGTTCAGACAAGCAAACTGACTTCAAAACAGTGCGGCGTTAACAGTCTGCAGTGTCCTGATACACAGACGGATGTCAAATCAAGAATCCGTTCACTCGGTGAGTGTTCAGACAAGCAAACTGACTTCAAAACAGTGCGGCGTTAACAGTCTGCAGTGTCCTGATACACAGACGGATGTCAAATCAAGAATCCGTCGACTCGGTGAGTGTTCAGACAAGCAAACTGACTTCAAAACAGTGCGGCGTTAACAGTCTGCAGTGTCCTGATACACAGACGGATGCCAAATCAAGAATCCGTTCACTCGGTGAGTGTTCAGACAAGCAAACTGACTTCAAAACAGTGTTCTCGTGAATGTCTGCAGTGTCCGGATACACAGACGGATGCCAAATCAAGAATCCGTTCACTCGGTGAGTGTTCAGACAAGCAAACTGACTTCAAAACAGTGTTCTCGTGAATGTCTGCAGTGTCCGGATACACAGACGGATGCCAAATCAAGAATCCGTTGACTCGGTGAGGGTTCAGACACGCAAACTGACTTCAAAACAGTGCGGCGTTAACAGTCTGCAGTGTCCTGATACACAGACGGATGTCAAATCAAGAATCCGTTGACTCGGTGAGTGTGCAGCCAAGCAAACTGACTTCAAAACAGTGTTCTCGTGAACATCTGCAGTGTCCTGATACACAGACGGATGTCAAATCAAGAATCCGTCGACTCGGTGAGTGTTCAGACAAGCAAACTGACTTCAAAACAGTGTTCTCGTGAATGTCTGCAGTGTCCTGATACACAGACGGATGTCAAATCAAGAATCCGTTCACTCGGTGAGTGTTCAGACAAGCAAACTGACTTCAAAACAGTGCGGCGTTAACAGTCTGCAGTGTCCTGATACACAGACGGATGTCAAATCAAGAATCCGTTCACTCGGTGAGTGTTCAGACAAGCAAACTGACTTCAAAACAGTATTCTCGTGAATGTCTGCAGTGTCCGGATACACAGACGGATGCCAAATCAAGAATCCGTTCACTCGGTGAGTGTTCAGACAAGCAAACTGACTTCAAAACAGTATTCTCGTGAATGTCTGCAGTGTCCGGATACACAGACGGATGTCAAATCAAGAATCCGTTCACTCGGTGAGTGTTCAGACAAGCAAACTGACTTCAAAACAGTGCGGCGTTAACAGTCTGCAGTGTCCGGATACACAGACGGATGCCAAATCAAGAATCCGTTCACTCGGTGAGTGTTCAGACAAGCAAACTGACTTCAAAACAGTATTCTCGTGAATGTCTGCAGTGTCCGGATACACAGACGGATGTCAAATCAAGAATCCGTTCACTCGGTGAGTGTTCAGACAAGCAAACTGACTTCAAAACAGTGCGGCGTTAACAGTCTGCAGTGTCCGGATACACAGACGGATGCCAAATCAAGAATCCGTTCACTCGGTGAGTGTTCAGACAAGCAAACTGACTTCAAAACAGTATTCGTGAATGTCTGCAGTGTCCGGATACACAGACGGATGTCAAATCAAGAATCCGTTCACTCGGTGAGTGTTCAGACAAGCAAACTGACTTCAAAACAGTGCGGCGTTAACAGTCTGCAGTGTCCTGATACACAGACGGATGTCAAATCAAGAATCCGTTCACTCGGTGAGGGTTCAGACACGCAAACTGACTTCAAAACAGTGCGGCGTTAACAGTCTGCAGTGTCCTGATACACAGACGGATGTCAAATCAAGAATCCGTCGACTCGGTTAGTGTTCAGACAAGCAAACTGACTTCAAAACAGTGTTCTCGTGAATGTCTGCAGTGTCCGGATACACAGACGGATGCCAAATCAAGAATCCGTTCACTCGGTGAGTGTTCAGACAAGCAAACTGACTTCAAAACAGTGTTCTCGTGAATGTCTGCAGTGTCCGGATACACAGACGGATGTCAAATCAAGAATCCGTTGACTCGGTGAGTGTTCAGACAAGCAAACTGACTTCAAAACAGTGTTCTCGTGAATGTCTGCAGTGTCCGGATACACAGACGGATGTCAAATCAAGAATCCGTTGACTCGGTGAGTGTTCAGACAAGCAAACTGACTTCAAAACAGTGTTCTCGTGAATGTCTGCAGTGTCCGGATACACAGACGGATGCCAAATCAAGAATCCGTTGACTCGGTGAGGGTTCAGACAAGCAAACTGACTTCAAAACAGTGTTCTCGTGAATGTCTGCAGTGTCCGGATACACAGACGGATGCCAAATCAAGAATCCGTTCACTCGGTGAGTGTTCAGACAAGCAAACTGACTTCAAAACAGTATTCTCGTGAATGTCTGCAGTGTCCGGATACACAGACGGATGTCAAATCAAGAATCCGTTCACTCGGTGAGGGTTCAGACACGCAAACTGACTTCAAAACAGTGCGGCGTTAACAGTCTGCAGTGTCCTGATACACAGACGGATGTCAAATCAAGAATCCGTCGACTCGGTGAGTGTTCAGACAAGCAAACTGACTTCAAAACAGTGTTCTCGTGAATGTCTGCAGTGTCCGGATACACAGACGGATGTCAAATCAAGAATCCGTTGACTCGGTGAGTGTTCAGACAAGCAAACTGACTTCAAAACAGTGTTCTCGTGAAATCTGCAGTGTCCGGATACACAGACGGATGCCAAATCAAGAATCCGTTCACTCGGTGAGTGTTCAGACAAGCAAACTGACTTCAAAACAGTATTCTCGTGAATGTCTGCAGTGTCCGGATACACAGACGGATGTCAAATCAAGAATCCGTTCACTCGGTGAGGGTTCAGACACGCAAACTGACTTCAAAACAGTGCGGCGTTAACAGTCTGCAGTGTCCTGATACACAGACGGATGTCAAATCAAGAATCCGTCGACTCGGTGAGTGTTCAGACAAGCAAACTGACTTCAAAACAGTGTTCTCGTGAATGTCTGCAGTGTCCGGATACACAGACGGATGCCAAATCAAGAATCCGTTCACTCGGTGAGTGTTCAGACAAGCAAACTGACTTCAAAACAGTGTTCTCGTGAATGTCTGCAGTGTCCGGATACACAGACGGATGTCAAATCAAGAATCCGTCGACTCGGTGAGTGTTCAGACAAGCAAACTGACTTCAAAACAGTGTTCTTGTGAATGTCTGCAGTGTCCGGATACACAGACGGATGTCAAATCAAGAATCCGTTGACTCGGTGAGTGTTCAGACAAGCAAACTGACTTCAAAACAGTGTTCTCGTGAATGTCTGCAGTGTCCGGATACACAGACGGATGCCAAATCAAGAATCCGTTCACTCGGTGAGTGTTCAGACAAGCAAACTGACTTCAAAACAGTATTCTCGTGAATGTCTGCAGTGTCCGGATACACAGACGGATGTCAAATCAAGAATCCGTTCACTCGGTGAGGGTTCAGACACGCAAACTGACTTCAAAACAGTGCGGCGTTAACAGTCTGCAGTGTCCTGATACACAGACGGATGTCAAATCAAGAATCCGTCGACTCGGTGAGTGTTCAGACAAGCAAACTGACTTCAAAACAGTGTTCTCGTGAATGTCTGCAGTGTCCGGATACACAGACGGATGTCAAATCAAGAATCCGTTCACTCGGTGAGTGTTCAGACAAGCAAACTGACTTCAAAACAGTATTCTCGTGAATGTCTGCAGTGTCCGGATACACAGACGGATGTCAAATCAAGAATCCGTCGACTCGGTGAGTGTTCAGACAAGCAAACTGACTTCAAAACAGTGTTCTCGTGAATGTCTGCAGTGTCCGGATACACAGACGGATGTCAAATCAAGAATCCGTTGACTCGGTGAGTGTTCAGACAAGCAAACTGACTTCAAAACAGTATTCTCGTGAATGTCTGCAGTGTCCGGATACACAGACGGATGTCAAATCAAGAATCCGTCGACTCGGTGAGTGTTCAGACAAGCAAACTGACTTCAAAACAGTGTTCTCGTGAATGTCTGCAGTGTCCGGATACACAGACGGATGCCAAATCAAGAATCCGTTCACTCGGTGAGTGTTCAGACAAGCAAACTGACTTCAAAACAGTGTTCTCGTGAATGTCTGCAGTGTCCGGATACACAGACGGATGCCAAATCAAGAATCCGTTGACTCGGTGAGGGTTCAGACAAGCAAACTGACTTCAAAACAGTGCGGCGTTCACAGTCTGCAGTGTCCGGATACACAGACGGATGCCAAATCAAGAATCCGTTCACTCGGTGAGTGTTCAGACAAGCAAACTGACTTCAAAACAGTATTCTCGTGAATGTCTGCAGTGTCCGGATACACAGACGGATGTCAAATCAAGAATCCGTCGACTCGGTGAGTGTTCAGACAAGCAAACTGACTTCAAAACAGTGTTCTCGTGAATGTCTGCAGTGTCCGGATACACAGACGGATGCCAAATCAAGAATCCGTTCACTCGGTGAGTGTTCAGACAAGCAAACTGACTTCAAAACAGTGTTCTCGTGAATGTCTGCAGTGTCCGGATACACAGACGGATGTCAAATCAAGAATCCGTCGACTCGGTGAGTGTTCAGACAAGCAAACTGACTTCAAAACAGTGTTCTCGTGAATGTCTGCAGTGTCCGGATACACAGACGGATGTCAAATCAAGAATCCTTGACTCGGTGAGTGTTCAGACAAGCAAACTGACTTCAAAACAGTGTTCTCGTGAATGTCTGCAGTGTCCGGATACACAGACGGATGCCAAATCAAGAATCCGTTCACTCGGTGAGTGTTCAGACAAGCAAACTGACTTCAAAACAGTATTCTCGTGAATGTCTGCAGTGTCCGGATACACAGACGGATGTCAAATCAAGAATCCGTTCACTCGGTGAGGGTTCAGACACGCAAACTGACTTCAAAACAGTGCGGCGTTAACAGTCTGCAGTGTCCTGATACACAGACGGATGTCAAATCAAGAATCCGTTGACTCGGTGAGTGTTCAGACAAGCAAACTGACTTCAAAACAGTGTTCTCGTGAATGTCTGCAGTGTCCGGATACACAGACGGATGTCAAATCAAGAATCCGTTCACTCGGTGAGTGTTCAGACAAGCAAACTGACTTCAAAACAGTATTCTCGTGAATGTCTGCAGTGTCCGGATACACAGACGGATGTCAAATCAAGAATCCGTCGACTCGGTGAGTGTTCAGACAAGCAAACTGACTTCAAAACAGTGTTCTCGTGAATGTCTGCAGTGTCCGGATACACAGACGGATGTCAAATCAAGAATCCGTTGACTCGGTGAGTGTTCAGACAAGCAAACTGACTTCAAAACAGTATTCTCGTGAATGTCTGCAGTGTCCGGATACACAGACGGATGTCAAATCAAGAATCCGTCGACTCGGTGAGTGTTCAGACAAGCAAACTGACTTCAAAACAGTGTTCTCGTGAATGTCTGCAGTGTCCGGATACACAGACGGATGCCAAATCAAGAATCCGTTCACTCGGTGAGTGTTCAGACAAGCAAACTGACTTCAAAACAGTGTTCTCGTGAATGTCTGCAGTGTCCGGATACACAGACGGATGCCAAATCAAGAATCCGTTGACTCGGTGAGGGTTCAGACAAGCAAACTGACTTCAAAACAGTGCGGCGTTCACAGTCTGCAGTGTCCGGATACACAGACGGATGCCAAATCAAGAATCCGTTCACTCGGTGAGTGTTCAGACAAGCAAACTGACTTCAAAACAGTATTCTCGTGAATGTCTGCAGTGTCCGGATACACAGACGGATGTCAAATCAAGAATCCGTCGACTCGGTGAGTGTTCAGACAAGCAAACTGACTTCAAAACAGTGCGGCGTTAACAGTCTGCAGTGTCCTGATACACAGACGGATGTCAAATCAAGAATCCGTTCACTCGGTGAGTGTTCAGACAAGCAAACTGACTTCAAAACAGTGTTCTCGTGAATGTCTGCAGTGTCCGGATACACAGACGGATGTCAAATCAAGAATCCGTCGACTCGGTGAGTGTTCAGACAAGCAAACTGACTTCAAAACAGTGTTCTCGTGAATGTCTGCAGTGTCCGGATACACAGACGGATGCCAAATCAAGAATCCGTTCACTCGGTGAGTGTTCAGACAAGCAAACTGACTTCAAAACAGTGTTCTCGTGAATGTCTGCAGTGTCCGGATACACAGACGGATGCCAAATCAAGAATCCGTTGACTCGGTGAGGGTTCAGACAAGCAAACTGACTTCAAAACAGTGCGGCGTTCACAGTCTGCAGTGTCCGGATACACAGACGGATGCCAAATCAAGAATCCGTTCACTCGGTGAGTGTTCAGACAAGCAAACTGACTTCAAAACAGTGCGGCGTTCACAGTCTGCAGTGTCCGGATACACAGACGGATGTCAAATCAAGAATCCGTTCACTCGGTGAGTGTTCAGACAAGCAAACTGACTTCAAAACAGTGTTCTCGTGAATGTCTGCAGTGTCCGGATACACAGACGGATGTCAAATCAAGAATCCGTTGACTCGGTGAGTGTTCAGACAAGCAAACTGACTTCAAAACAGTGCGGCGTTAACAGTCTGCAGTGTCCTGATACACAGACGGATGTCAAATCAAGAATCCGTCGACTCGGTGAGTGTTCAGACAAGCAAACTGACTTCAAAAACATGTTCTCGTGAATGTCTGCAGTGTCCGGATACACAGACGGATGCCAAATCAAGAATCCGTTGACTCGGTGAGTGTTCAGACAAGCAAACTGACTTCAAAACAGTGCGGCGTTAACAGTCTGCAGTGTCCTGATACACAGACGGATGTCAAATCAAGAATCCGTTCACTCGGTGAGTGTTCAGACAAGCAAACTGACTTCAAAACAGTGTTCTCGTGAATGTCTGCAGTGTCCGGATACACAGACGGATGCCAAATCAAGAATCCGTTGACTCGGTGAGTGTTCAGACAAGCAAACTGACTTCAAAACAGTGCGGCGTTAACAGTCTGCAGTGTCCTGATACACAGACGGATGTCAAATCAAGAATCCGTCGACTCGGTGAGTGTTCAGACAAGCAAACTGACTTCAAAACAGTGTTCTCGTGAATGTCTGCAGTGTCCTGATACACAGACGGATGTCAAATCAAGAATCCGTTCACTCGGTGAGTGTTCAGACAAGCAAACTGACTTCAAAACAGTGTTCTCGTGAATGTCTGCAGTGTCCGGATACACAGACGGATGCCAAATCAAGAATCCGTTGACTCGGTGAGGGTTCAGACAAGCAAACTGACTTCAAAACAGTGCGGCGTTCACAGTCTGCAGTGTCCGGATACACAGACGGATGCCAAATCAAGAATCCGTTCACTCGGTGAGTGTTCAGACAAGCAAACTGACTTCAAAACAGTGCGGCGTTCACAGTCTGCAGTGTCCGGATACACAGACGGATGTCAAATCAAGAATCCGTTCACTCGGTGAGTGTTCAGACAAGCAAACTGACTTCAAAACAGTGTTCTCGTGAATGTCTGCAGTGTCCGGATACACAGACGGATGTCAAATCAAGAATCCGTTGACTCGGTGAGTGTTCAGACAAGCAAACTGACTTCAAAACAGTGCGGCGTTAACAGTCTGCAGTGTCCTGATACACAGACGGATGTCAAATCAAGAATCCGTCGACTCGGTGAGTGTTCAGACAAGCAAACTGACTTCAAAACAGTGTTCTCGTGAATGTCTGCAGTGTCCGGATACACAGACGGATGCCAAATCAAGAATCCGTTGACTCGGTGAGTGTTCAGACAAGCAAACTGACTTCAAAACAGTGCGGCGTTAACAGTCTGCAGTGTCCTGATACACAGACGGATGTCAAATCAAGAATCCGTTCACTCGGTGAGTGTTCAGACAAGCAAACTGACTTCAAAACAGTGTTCTCGTGAATGTCTGCAGTGTCCGGATACACAGACGGATGCCAAATCAAGAATCCGTTGACTCGGTGAGTGTTCAGACAAGCAAACTGACTTCAAAACAGTGCGGCGTTAACAGTCTGCAGTGTCCTGATACACAGACGGATGTCAAATCAAGAATCCGTCGACTCGGTGAGTGTTCAGACAAGCAAACTGACTTCAAAACAGTGTTCTCGTGAATGTCTGCAGTGTCCTGATACACAGACGGATGTCAAATCAAGAATCCGTTCACTCGGTGAGTGTTCAGACAAGCAAACTGACTTCAAAACAGTGTTCTCGTGAATGTCTGCAGTGTCCGGATACACAGACGGATGCCAAATCAAGAATCCGTTGACTCGGTGAGGGTTCAGACACGCAAACTGACTTCAAAACAGTGCGGCGTTAACAGTCTGCAGTGTCCTGATACACAGACGGATGTCAAATCAAGAATCCGTTGACTCGGTGAGTGTGCAGCCAAGCAAACTGACTTCAAAACAGTGTTCTCGTGAACATCTGCAGTGTCCTGATACACAGACGGATGTCAAATCAAGAATCCGTCGACTCGGTGAGTGTTCAGACAAGCAAACTGACTTCAAAACAGTGTTCTCGTGAATGTCTGCAGTGTCCTGATACACAGACGGATGTCAAATCAAGAATCCGTTCACTCGGTGAGTGTTCAGACAAGCAAACTGACTTCAAAACAGTGTTCTCGTGAATGTCTGCAGTGTCCGGATACACAGACGGATGCCAAATCAAGAATCCGTTGACTCGGTGAGTGTTCAGACAAGCAAACTGACTTCAAAACAGTGCGGCGTTAACAGTCTGCAGTGTCCTGATACACAGACGGATGTCAAATCAAGAATCCGTCGACTCGGTGAGTGTTCAGACAAGCAAACTGACTTCAAAACAGTGCGGCGTTAACAGTCTGCAGTGTCCTGATACACAGACGGATGTCAAATCAAGAATCCGTCGACTCGGTGAGTGTTCAGACAAGCAAACTGACTTCAAAACAGTGCGGCGTTAACAGTCTGCAGTGTCCTGATACACAGACGGATGTCAAATCAAGAATCCGTTGACTCGGTGAGTGTGCAGCCAAGCAAACTGACTTCAAAACAGTGTTCTCGTGAACATCTGCAGTGTCCTGATACACAGACGGATGTCAAATCAAGAATCCGTCGACTCGGTGAGTGTTCAGACAAGCAAACTGACTTCAAAACAGTGTTCTCGTGAATGTCTGCAGTGTCCTGATACACAGACACTACGGGGATTGGGCCCGGTCTGACTGCCTGAAACGGGTTGGAAACCTGGTCAAAACACGGTGTATCAGCTAAGCAGAAATCGAGCAGAATTAGAGTGGAAATACTAGTGTTTTGTACCAATTCAGTCTGCCTGAAAGCTTGCCGAAATGTTAAAGTTTTGCTGTGTATTCAACACATGAATTTGCTTGGGAAATTCCATGTTTCACATGGTCTTTTGCATTAAGGAAACAGTGTGAATATAATGACTTTTGGTTCAAATTTCACAGCAATTCATTTAACTCAAAAGTCAGTGTTTCGTGCTCGTTTCAGTGAGGCCGAAACATGCCGAAAACCTTGTAATTCCCACTGCTTTTCACGCGGCCAACACGCGTCGAAAACGCGGTGTATCTACCCCATTTTGTTCAGATGAAAACCGTGCGAAAACTCCAAGTATTTATCTCGTTTTCGCACAAGGTAAAACGTATCGAAAATCTAACATTTTCCATCCGTTTTCGTTAGGTTTCTGCTCAGCAGAAATTTTGCATCATCCGGATGGCCGGACATCCACATCCGGACATCCAGCTTTCGACGTCGCAGTCCCGCTTGGTCGTTGATTTATTTCGTGCCCGCCGCCGACCCCGAGCAATGCGCGCGGGGCTCGCGCGGCGATGCACGATGCACGCAGTCGATACCCACCCTGTTCTTCACAACAGGGAAGGGATACAACATGCGTACCTGAGGATGATGATGAAGGGAATGTCTGGGGAGAATGGCGCGTGCAAGGAGATGGAAGGTAGCGGGTGACGTGGGAAGCCGCCGCAACTTGAAAGAAAGCGCGAGGGCAGGACGGGAACAGTTGATAGAGAATGGTGAATATTAGGAATGAAACACAGAAACGAATACGTACCGTTTTTGAGCTAGAAGCGTCCACGACGCCCTCCAGCGCGCAAATCTATTACGAATCATAGCCGCCGCCATTGCCGTCCTCGAGATTGTTGTCCGTTGAACGCGACCCACCGTACAGGGTGTCGTCCTGATCCTCGCGGGTGGTATCCTAGAGCGGGGCCGCCTCTGGAGGGCTTACGCGGTTCGAACTGTCCTGCAAGTATGGCCGTCGCGCAGACGAGCGCGAGACTGCGCCCCGGAGTGTATCCGAGGGCGCAGCGGGCGGCGGTAAGGCAAATCGAGCGCGCGTTTGTTATCCAATAGTAAGGCGGCCTCGTCCTGAGGGCTTAGGCCGTCCATAAGGCGCCGTCACGAAAACATACGCGAGAAATGGCCCCGGATCGAATCCAAGAGCGCAGCGGGCAGCGCGAAGGCAAACCAGATCGGAAAAGCAGAGCAGAACAAAGAGAATACGTCAGATAAGCCCCAGAAAGGTTTCCGAGGCCGAGGAGCACAACGCGAACGTTGTGCTGTGACGGTAAGAAAGGAAGAACATATCTCTGACCGGATCGATCGTTATCCGGCAAGTGCCGGAGCAGCCGGTCATCTCGGCGATCACGGATATTCTTCCGTTACATCGTTTTTCAACGACGTCGGGTTCCTTTGAGCCTAAATAAATGGGTAAAAATCTTCGAAAATAAATATGGATGTACAGGCAAGTATTAGGGAAGTACATGCCTCACCAAACCCATACTTGTCACCTGCAGCAGCCACCCGCCACCCAGGTGATGGCAATATTTGCAGGTACTGGTAAGTACCTGACACTCGTGCCAATCTGTAGCTCAGACAAGTGAGCAGGGCTTGAATCAGTGGGCAGCCCTCACTCTGCAGTGTCCAGATACTCAGCGGACACTCAAATCAAGATTCCGTTGAGATATCCTGTACAAGAGAGCAGAGTTTGAAGCAGTGGTCGGACGCTGCTCTACAGTGTGTGGATACGTGACGGAGTCTCAAATCAAGAATCCGTTTACATATCCTGTGCTCAGACAAGAGAGCAGAGTTTGAAGCAGTGGTCGGACGCTGCTCTGCAGTGTCTGGATACGTGACGGACTCTCAAATCAAGATTCCGTTGAGATATCCTGGGCTCAGACCAGAGAGCAGAGTCTGAAGCACTGGTCGGACATTGCTCTGCAGTGTCTGGATCCTCGACGGACTCTCAAATTCAGAATCCGTTTACATATCCTGTGCTCAGACAAGAGAGCAGAGGTTGAAGCAGTGGTCGGACGGTGCTCTACAGTGTGTGGATACGTGACGGAGTCTCAAATCAAGAATCCGTTTACATATCCTGTGTCCAGACAAGCCACCAGAGTCTGAAGCACTGGTTGGACATTGCTCTGCAGTGTCTGGATCCTCGACGGACTCTCAAATTCAGAATCCGTTTACATATCCTGTGCTCAGACAAGAGAGCAGAGGTTGAAGCAGTGGTCGGACGGTGCTCTACAGTGTGTGGATACGTGACGGAGTCTCAAATCAAGAATCCGTTTACATATCCTGTGTCCAGACAAGCCACCAGAGTCTGAAGCACTGGTCGGACATTGCTCTGCAGTGTCTGGATCCTCAACGGACTCTCAAATCCAAAATCCGTTTACATATCCTGTGCTCAGACAAGAGAGCAGAGTTTGAAGCAGTGGTCGGACGCTGCTCTGCAGTGTCTGGATACGTGACGGAGTCTCAAATCAAGAATCCGTTTACATATCCTGTGCTCAGACAAGAGAGCAGAGTTTGAAGCAGTGGTCGGACGCTGGTCTACAGTGTGTGGATACGTGACGGAGTCTCAAATCAAGAATCCGTTTACATATCCTGGGCTCAGACCAGAGAGCAGAGTCTGAAGCAGTGGTCGGACGCTGCTCTGCAGTGTCTGCATCTGGAAAGGCCTATATGCTATAAGGCAACTTTAAGCAACTTAAAGCGTCTTAGGACATAAAAAGTTCGGAATGCTAAATAAGCTGCAAAGAGCTTAAAGCCAAGGTTCACGCTAACAGCTTCTTTAAGACATCTTTTAAGCATTTTAAGACACTTTAAGATACTGTAAAAGCTCTCTAAAGGCTCTCTAAAGCTGACTTAAAGCCTACTCATCATCGTGAACCTTGTTTTAAGTTGTCTTCAGACAGCCTTTCAGCAACTCAAAAAGCACTTAAAAAGCTAGTAAAGCTATCTTTTCATGGTCTGGAAAGCATTATAGAGTCATCTTAAAGCCTAGATCATCATGAACCCTATCTTAAGGTGTGTCCTCAGTGCCTTTCAAGTATCTTCTAACTGCTTTTCAATAGCCTCTCAACTGCTTTTCAACAGCCTTCCCAATGTCTTTTAAGCTACTAAACCAAATCTGAATAAAACAAAATAATGCAACACAAAATGAAAACTCAGATTAATCATTAAATACTAGTTAACAATATACATGGTACATTCATACACTAAATAAAAACAATCTACAACGATGTGGGGAATCAAGCCCTCTGCCAGATCTACATACTCATCATTAGTAGAGGGATCCACATCCTAGGTGATCTGAGCCTCACTGGTATCCTCATCCATGTTGATGTCCTCATCCATGTCAGTGTCCTCATCCTCGTTGCTTCCTCACAGTCAGTATCCGCGTCCTCCGAGTCGGTGTCCGCATCGTCAGAGTCATTGTGGTGTCCTCGTCCGTGTGTCGGTGTCCTCGTCCGCATGTGGGTGTCCTCGTCGGCATCGGTGCCCTCGTCCATGGTGTCCGGGTCCATGTCACATCCTCCCAGTCAGTGTCGATGTCCTCGAAGTCAGTCTCCGCATCCTCGTAGTCGGTATCTGTCCTCGAAGTCAGGTCATAGTCGGCATCCTCGTCCTCGTAGTCGTCGCCCTTGTCCTCATAGTCTTCGCGCCTGTCCTTGAAGTCGTCGCACTTGTGCTTGAAGTCAGTGCTCGTAGTCGTCGTCATCCTCGTAGTCGTCGTCGTCCTCATAGTCATCGTCGTCCTCGTAGTCGTCGCGCTGGTCCTCGTAGTCGTCGCGCTGGTCCTCGTAGTCGTCGCGCTGGTCCTCGTAGTCGTCGCGCTGGTCCTCGTAGTCGTCGCGCTGGTCCTCGTAGTCGTCGCGCTGGTCCTCGTAGTCGTCGCGCTGGTCCTCGTAGTCGTCGCGCTGGTCCTCGTAGTCGTCGCGCTGGTCCTTGAAGTCGTCGTCCTGGTCGTCGAAGTCCTCATAGTCGTCGCGCTGGTCCTCATAGTCGTCGCGCTGGTCCTTGAAGTCGTCGTCCTGGTCGTCGAAGTCCTCCACTACCCCAGGATGTCGTCGTACTGGGTCCTCGACGCCGACATGCTTGTCCGTTGTGCTCGTCCCCGTAGTTGTTGTCTTTGTAACGGGGTGTTGTCGTCCTCAAGGGTCGTCATTGTCCTTGGCGTGGTCCGGGCTGCGCTAGTGACACCATCAAGAGACGCGAGGACAACAGCAGGCTACACACCTGCGGGTCCTGGAACAGAGGACGAGCTGCAAGAACAATACGACGTGCGCAAGGCAGCGTCGCATGGCAGTGGACGACTGTGTACATAGCAGCAGTCGGGATGTGGTGAGTGTGTGGTAAGAGGATAAGTCGCACAACTGGGTCCGATCGGGTTTTAAACCAAGCGGCACGTGAGACATACGTGGCCTCAAGTGCCGGCGGCAAAATGGACTTGGGGAATTTTCTGGGAGCGGCATCAGCATGGGGAATAAAATGGAAAGGGGAGGGCGAGAATAATGGTGCAGTGCAGCCGGCGTTCATCGTTCAAAATAGAAATAGAATAAAAATAAATGTACAAAATCGCGCCCGTTGCCAGCAGACGACGCGGCGCCCCAAAATCCAACCCAAGGCCTGGCTTCAAGTCTGCATGCTGGCCATTTCTGTAGCATGCCGAGCTGTCCTTGTGTAACGCCGCGTGCGTGTTGAGCTGTCCGGCGGTCTCGTTGGTAGAGGGCTTCGTCCCGCGAAAGATGGTCGTCCACGGCTGTTGGAGGCTGTGAAGACGAGTCCGGGGATCCAGAGGTGAGAGAAGTAAGAGAGAAGGAGAGGTCCAGGAAAAATCCGAGGCTGGCCGCGTCGTTGTTGTTAGATACATGGTGGTAAGAGAAGAGAGGCGATGAACAGAGGGCTCCCAGCACGATCCGGCGAATGCCGAATCCCGAACGGAGCATCCTCAATGTCGCTCGGAACGACGACGAGGAGCTCGGAGTAACAAAAAAAATGTCGGAATTTACTACTATGTATGTCTAATATTAGTTCCAGGTATAATAAAGAGTTCGTTCATGAAGGAATGTCGGGAACTTGCTTACATGGCAAGTATCCCATCCAGATCCACACAAAACGAGCATTCTCGCTCGTTGCGACGCCCCGGCTGCACAAACTTCACTCAGAATATCTATAATACGATTTCCTCTGTCTGTTCAGAGAAGAGCATTGGCCAGAATTAATGGCGGTGACACGAACCGTGAATTCGAGCAGGTTTGGATTCGATCATCGATCACTCTCCGTCTAACCACCACCATCAACGCTTGGGACGAACACAACTCTCGACCGCGGGGATCTGCAACTGACTTTGAGTCATTGCACAGCGTTAAGAAGACCGATTTTGCATCATCTTCCATGGAGACCGACTTTGCGTCGTCTCCCTATGCAAGGAGTAGACTGCGGGCTTGAAGAGCCCCGGCGGCCCCGCTGGACGCGTAAGCCCTCCAACGAGGCCGCTCACAATGATATGGATTACTTGTCAAAGGAGTGGATCCGCCGTCCTCGTTTGCTGGCGAGGCATCATGAAGTGTTGGAGATCGATCCGTACGCGTACTGTTTGATCGTGTTTCTACTTTCACCCCGTTGATACCCCTCCTTTCCGTCGTTGTATTTACCTTATATCTCGACGTTCTCTTCTCGATTGCCCCCAGTCTTTTGCTTTACACCACTGGGGGTATGTATTTCACTTTGCCTATTCCTGGTTACTTACTGATTACTGTACTCCCTCGTAGACTTACGCTGCTCGTTTAGGTACACTAATCTAGTCTTTTGCTTTACACCACTGGGGACTTACGCTGCTCGTTTAGCTCCTGTCAACGTTGCTCCATCAACGCCGGTCTCTCACACTCGCCGCTCATCAACTTCCAAAAGGTTATGGGCCCCGCGTTCGTCTGAACCCCCACTGCACTACGACTCCGCTGCACTCTTCATCGCAACGTACCCCTATCACATCATACCTTCCACATCCACATCCACATCCACATCCACATCCACATCCACATTCACATACATTCACATACATCTACATCCATACCCACTTCCACTTCTACACACACCTTCACATCCGACATGTCTCTCAACAACAATTCTAATCCACTTGTTCACCCCGATATCTCCAAGCACTTTGACGGTACCAACCTCACTGCTTTCGAATCCATGATTTCCCATATTCTCGTTGGTCGTGGTGTCGACGGTTACCGCACCGGACTCATTCCATGCCCCTCTCCTCCAGATCCATCCGATCCCATTCCCGCAGCGACCGACTGGTCTTCCGATACCCCTTCCTATGCCGAATGGCTACGCCGTGACCAGTGGGTCAGGTCTACCATGGCACTCAATATCACCGACATTGTTGAACTCGACGTCAACGACAAGGGCACGGCCCAGGTTCTGTGGGACTCAATTATCGCCAAGTATCGCCAGAAGTCCTCTATGGCCATTGCTGATGCTAAGGACAAGCTCTCGTCCGAACGCTATGTCATGGGCACACCGATCGACGACCACTACAAGGCCATGCGGCGACTCCGCCGAGCTGTCGTTGATGCTGGCGGCGCAGTCGCAGACGACGACCAAATGGCCAACATCATTCGTTCACTTCCCGATGACATGCAATTTATCAAACCCACGCTCTACACTCTCACCACCATTAACGACGTCGAACAGCTTATTAAGCTGAATGTCAAACCATCTACTACTCCTTCCACCAACTTGAATCCCAATGCTCTCCTCGCTCGAAACTCGCATCTTCACTGCAGTAACCCGAACTGCAATCGCACCGGACATGTCATCGCTGACTGCTACTGGCCCGGCGGTGGCAAGGAAGGACAGTTTCCGCCTAACTTTGGCAACCGTTCGACTCATTCTACAACTCCTACTGCAACCATGGCGACTACTAGCCACCATGTCCTTTAACCACCTGCATGTCACCCGCTGTACGGATCTGGGGGACTGTTGGAGATCGATCCGTACGCGTACTGTTTGATCGTGTTTCTACTTTCACCCCGTTGATACCCCTCCTTTCCGTCGTTGTATTTACCTTATATCTCGACGTTCTCTTCTCGATTGCCCCCAGTCTTTTGCTTTACACCACTGGGGGTATGTATTTCACTTTGCCTATTCCTGGTTACTTACTGATTACTGTACTCCCTCGTAGACTTACGCTGCTCGTTTAGGTACACTAATCTAGTCTTTTGCTTTACACCACTGGGGACTTACGCTGCTCGTTTAGCTCCTGTCAACGTTGCTCCATCAACGCCGGTCTCTCACACTCGCCGCTCATCAACTTCCAAAATGAAGTGCGTGGTTTTCTTTTTAAAAATTTATTCATTTTACCCAGCGTTGTCTGGACCCGCAGAAGGACATCACCTCCGCCTCCTCAGTAATGTTGCGGTCGCCAACAACGACAAGTAGCGCGAGCCCGCAGCCATAGCTTCTGCTTATCCTTACTCTGCCGCATCCCACCCAGCCCATCGGCGAGCTCTGCAGAGCAGAACATGTACCCCCGCCTACAACGCCATTGTCTTGGTCACCAGCAGCTCGCCCAGTAGTCTCACGCCCAACAGCAGCAGTAGTCAGTGCCGCCATCGTACCCGCCGCAGCACCAGCAGTCGCAGTCGCCCGTGCTGCACTCGCCTGTACCACAATCTGAACAGCGATCGAAGTCGTCTCTCTTCCTCTGACCACCACCACCTTCGTCAAGTCGGTTCACCCACCCCCAGAAACGCTGGCAGTAATCCCGCAGCCGACTTTGAGTCGTCGCCGCCATTGTCACGGAGACCGACTTTGCGTCGTCTCCTCTCGCCAAGCTGTTTTGCTATTTACAGGATTAAGGACTCATAAGCCCCCCAACGAGGCTGTAGATCAATAGACGTCGGCGGCGGCTTCACAACGATGATAACGTCCCCACTAACGTACCAACGACGACCAGCCGCGTACGCGTAAGCCCTGAACAGCAGGCAGCAAGTTCTTCCTCTATCTCTGGAGGACGACGGCGACGATGGGAGCGGAATCAGCCCCTCTTTGGTGGTGACGCAGCGCGCAAGGTCTGGTACGTGTGTTTTTTCTTTTATTTTCTCATTTCATTCATGTCCACGATAGCCAATGACTCGCAAGTCCCACCAACGTGTGTGACATGCTTTTCTTACCTCCCCTGCGCTCCAAAGCCGACGCATTGGGCAACCGCGCACGGCGGCACTCCATTGCGTATCCCGTCCTTCTTTCTTATACTGGACCCTACCCGTGAGTGGCCATCATCAGTCCAGAATTGTTCACAGGTGTTTCGATAGCACAGAACGACAGGATCCATACAGGGATTGGAGCTGTTCGGCGCCTGGTTCTCTCCTTCTACCCGCCTCGACACCCCAGGCCTTGGAAAAATCACCGTGTAGGCCCCACACGACGCGCCAAAGTCGATGTCTAGAGTGTGCACCTCCGCCGCGACTCACGAGAGGACTCTGCGACGGCGAGAGCAGGAGGAGATTGAGCCACCCTTCCTGCTGGCGGGGCAGTACGTAGGTACGTCTTTTTTGCCTTCTATCCATATCGACGCTGACAGTATGGCAGTCGATATAAATTCGGCGACGTCTATGTATTGCACCACGGGACCGTCTAAATCTCATGGTGTGCCTTTGTTGCCTTTCCCTCATTTTCATGCGTGGCTGACACCCATTTCAGCCTCACTGGACGATATCAAGCGGGATGAAAAGAGTAAAGAGATTTTCGGCAAGGTTGGGCGAGAAATACATGACAGACCGAGTATGTAGCCTCCTCGTTTCCCTCGTCGTCTATTCATCACTGAGACAGCGTCAGCGAAAGCATCACTGCAAACGCATCCTGTTTGGCTCTCTTTCCGCTCCTCACCCTCACTTTGATTACGTTTATTTCTTCCCCACCCACATATCTCACCCCGTTCTATTGCTGAGCGGAACGACGACCACTGTGAGACTTTCATTATCGCTGCTGTCCGCCGTGCTGGCCTCGCTATCACCCCCAACTTTCCTCGAAACGGGAGGTCAAATTCGAATTAGACGGCTCAGACGATGTTCCGCCCGATGCAAGACACGCACCAGTCTACTCTACTTCTTCTTCGCCCGTCAACGACGGGTATGTCTCTCTCCGGCGCGGTCGATATGTCCACTCAGAAGGGTACGGAAAAGTAGGCAAGGGTAATTGAGGCTGCATTTCGCAAAGAGACATATCCAAGCGGTTTCTAGTATGTGTTTGACTACTTTCTATATAATCCCGTCATTGACGGGCTCCAGATACAACGACCTTCCCGCCAATGACATTTCTGCCGTCATGTTCAAATACGAGGCGCTTCCTCTTCGCGGGAACGAATGACAAGGAGACGGAGATGAGGATACAAGGCGCCGTTTTCGCGGAGCCTGTGCCCGAGGTATACCATTCGACAAGGCCGCGCCCTTACACCCGGCAACACGGACCGCGCACCCGAACAGTGGTCGGGGTGGTTCCGAATCCCTTATTCTCGTACCACCACCATTGACGACCAATATGCTCAGGCCGACGAGCTATTGACACCAACAATATGGCAGCCTTCTACGACATCTGCGACCGACTTTGCGTCATCGCCGTGACGTGGGCGGCTTACATCACTCTCCTGGCTTTGCGTCGTCTTCAACTCCATCACCTTTCGCAACGGATACCCCAGCGATGCTGAATGCGCACACAGACCAGGTGGTCCGTGCACTGCTGTGTCTAACATACATACCGCTACCCAGGCACTGTAACTATGTATTGCCACCCGTCCAATTTTTTTGTATAGTCTACAGAACAGTTGTATATAAAGTCATTTTGAACTGCATAAGGATTCAAGTATTTAGAGTATGTGTGTTAAGCTGCATTAAGACATTTTTACATGTCTTAAGTTGAGAGTAACAATGTCTTTGATCTTAAGTTGCTTCAGGATAGATGTCTTCGAAGCATAAGCCTTAAGTCACCTTTAGACATCTTCGAGCGCCTTTTGCTGTCTTAAGTTTTGTAATAATGTTACGCCAGCTTTAAGATGCTTTTAAAGCTTTAAGAGCTTTTGGGAGCTTAAAGTTTGACGTTCCGTTGACATGAATCTTAAGATGCCTTATAGCATATAGGCCTTTCCTGATGTGGATACTCGATGGACTCTCAAATCAAGAATCCGTTTACATATCCTGTGTCCAGACAATAGAGCAGAGTTTGAAGCAGTGGTCGGACGCTGCTCTACAGTGTCTGGATACGTGACGGACTCTCAAATCAAGAAGTCGTTTACATATCCTGTGCTCAGACAAGAGAGCAGAGTTTGAAGCAGTGGTCGGACGCTGCTCTGCAGTGTCTGGATACTCGACGGACTCTCAAATCAAGAATCCGTTTACATATCCTGTGCTCAGACAAGAGAGCAGAGTTTGAAGCAGTGGTCGGACGGTGCTCTACAGTGTCTGGATCCTCGACGGACTCTCAAATCAAGAATCCGTTTACATATCCTGTGTCCAGACAAGCCACCAGAGTCTGAAGCACTGGTCGGA
Source organism: Hymenopellis raphanipes (assembly GCA_036872995.1). Lineage (NCBI taxonomy): Eukaryota > Fungi > Basidiomycota > Agaricomycetes > Agaricales > Physalacriaceae > Hymenopellis > Hymenopellis raphanipes. The sequence continues at coordinate 1,104,693 of JAYMDG010000019.1, forward strand.
CATTGCTCTGCAGTGTCTGGATCCTCGACGGACTCTCAAATCCAGAATCCGTTTACATATCCTGTGCTCAGACAAGAGAGCAGAGTTTGAAGCAGTGGTCGGACGTTGCTCTGCAGTGTCTGGATCCTCGACGGACTCTCAAATCCAGAATCCGTTTACATATCCTGTGCTCAGACAAGAGAGCAGAGTTTGAAGCAGTGGTCGGACGCTGCTCTGCAGTGTCTGGATCCTCGACGGACTCTCAAATCCAGAATCCGTTTACATATCCTGTGCTCAGACAATAGAGCAGAGTCTGAAGCACTGGTCGGACATTGCTCTGCAGTGTCTGGATCCTCGACGGACTCTCAAATCCAGAATCCGTTTACATATCCTGTGCTCAGACAAGAGAGCAGAGTTTGAAGCAGTGGTCGGACGTTGCTCTGCAGTTTCTGGATACTCGACGGACTCTCAAATCAAGAATCCGTTTACATATCCTGTGTCCAGACACGCCACCAGAAGTTGAAGCAGTGGTCGGACGTTGCTTTTCAGTGTCCGGATACTCGACGGACTCTCAAATCAAGAATCCGTTTACATATCCTGTGCTCAGACAATAGAGCAGAGTCTGAAGCAGTGGTCGGATGCTGCTCTACAGTGTCTGGATACGTGATGGACTCTCAAATCCAGAATCCATTTACATATCCTGTGCTCAGACAATAGAGCAGAGTTTGAAGCAGTGGTCGGACGTTGCTCTGCAGTTTCTGGATACTCGACGAACTCTCAAATCAAGAATCCGTTTACATATCCTGTGTCCAGACACGCCACCAGAAGTTGAAGCAGTGGTCGGACGTTGCTTTTCAGTGTCCGGATACTCGACGGACTCTCAAATCAAGAATCCGTTTACATATCCTGTGTCCAGACAAGCCACCAGAGTTTGAAGCAGTGGTCGGACGCTGCTCTGCAGTGTCTGGATCCTCGACGGACTCTCAAATCCAGAATCCGTTTACATATCCTGTGTCCAGACAAGCCACCAGAGTTTGAAGCAGTGGTCGGACGCTGCTCTGCAGTGTCTGGATCCTCGACGGACTCTCAAATCCAGAATCCGTTTACATATCCTGTGCTCAGACAATAGAGCAGAGTCTGAAGCAGTGGTCGGACGCTGCTCTACAGTGTCTGGATACGTGATGGACTCTCAAATCCAGAATCCATTTACATATCCTGTGCTCAGACAATAGAGCAGAGTTTGAAGCAGTGGTCGGACGTTGCTCTGGAGTATCTGGATACGCGACGGACTCTCAAATGCAGAATCCATTTACATATCCTGTGCTCCGACAATAGAGCAGAGTTTGAAGCAGTGGTCGGACGTTGCTCTACAGTGTCTGGATACGCGACGGACTCTCAAATCCAGAATCCGTTTACATATCCTGTGCTCAGACAATAGAGCAGAGTCTGAAGCAGTGGTCGGACGCTGCTCTACAGTGTCTGGATACGTGATGGACTCTCAAATCCAGAATCCATTTACATATCCTGTGCTCAGACAATAGAGCAGAGTCTGAAGCAGTGGTCGGATGCTGCTCTACAGTGTCTGGATACGTGATGGACTCTCAAATCCAGAATCCATTTACATATCCTGTGCTCAGACAATAGAGCAGAGTTTGAAGCAGTGGTCGGACGTTGCTCTGCAGTTTCTGGATACTCGACGGACTCTCAAATCCAGAATCCGTTTACATATCCTGTGCTCAGACAATAGAGCAGAGTCTGAAGCAGTGGTCGGACGTTGCTCTGGAGTGTCTGGATACTCGACGGACTCTCAAATCCAGAATCCATTTACATATCCTGTGCTCAGACAATAGAGCAGAGTTTGAAGCAGTGGTCGGACGCTGCTCTGCAGTGTCTGGATCCTCGACGGACTCTCAAATCAAGAATCCGTTTACATATCCTGTGTCCAGACAATAGAGCAGAGTCTGAAGCAGTGGTCGGACGCTGCTCTACAGTGTCTGGATACGTGACGGACTCTCAAATCAAGAAGTCGTTTACATATCCTGTGCTCAGACAAGAGAGCAGAGTTTGAAGCAGTGGTCGGACGTTGCTCTACAGTGTCTGGATACGCGACGGACTCTCAAATCCAGAATCCGTTTACATATCCTGTGCTCAGACAATAGAGCAGAGTTTGAAGCAGTGGTCGGACGTTGCTCTACAGTGTCTGGATACGCGACGGACTCTCAAATCCAGAATCCGTTTACATATCCTGTGCTCAGACAATAGAGCAGAGTTTGAAGCAGTGGTCGGACGTTGCTCTGGAGTGTCTGGATACTCGACGGACTCTCAAATCCAGAATCCGTTTACATATCCTGTGCTCAGACAATAGAGCAGAGTTTGAAGCAGTGGTCGGACATTGCTTTTCAGTGTCCGGATACGCGACGGACTCTCAAATCCAGAATCCGTTTACATATCCTGTGCTCAGACAATAGAGCAGAGTTTGAAGCAGTGGTCGGACGTTGCTCTACAGTGTCTGGATACGTGATGGACTCTCAAATCCAGAATCCATTTACATATCCTGTGCTCAGACAATAGAGCAGAGTTTGAAGCAGTGGTCGGACGCTGCTCTACAGTGTCTGGATACGTGACGGACTCTCAAATCAAGAAGTCGTTTACATATCCTGTGCTCAGACAAGAGAGCAGAGTTTGAAGCAGTGGTCGGACGCTGCTCTGCAGTGTCTGGATACTCGACGGACTCTCAAATCAAGAATCCGTTTACATATCCTGTGCTCAGACAAGAGAGCAGAGTTTGAAGCAGTGGTCGGACGGTGCTCTACAGTGTCTGGATCCTCGACGGACTCTCAAATCAAGAATCCGTTTACATATCCTGTGTCCAGACAAGCCACCAGAGTCTGAAGCACTGGTCGGACATTGCTCTGCAGTGTCTGGATCCTCGACGGACTCTCAAATCCAGAATCCGTTTACATATCCTGTGCTCAGACAAGAGAGCAGAGTTTGAAGCAGTGGTCGGACGTTGCTCTGCAGTGTCTGGATCCTCGACGGACTCTCAAATCCAGAATCCGTTTACATATCCTGTGCTCAGACAATAGAGCAGAGTCTGAAGCAGTGGTCGGACATTGCTTTTCAGTGTCCGGATACGCGACGGACTCTCAAATCCAGAATCCGTTTACATATCCTGTGCTCAGACAATAGAGCAGAGTTTGAAGCAGTGGTCGGACGTTGCTCTACAGTGTCTGGATACGTGATGGACTCTCAAATCCAGAATCCATTTACATATCCTGTGCTCAGACAATAGAGCAGAGTTTGAAGCAGTGGTCGGACGTTGCTCTGGAGTATCTGGATACGCGACGGACTCTCAAATGCAGAATCCATTTACATATCCTGTGCTCCGACAATAGAGCAGAGTTTGAAGCAGTGGTCGGACGTTGCTCTACAGTGTCTGGATACGCGACGGACTCTCAAATCCAGAATCCGTTTACATATCCTGTGCTCAGACAATAGAGCAGAGTCTGAAGCAGTGGTCGGACGCTGCTCTACAGTGTCTGGATACGTGATGGACTCTCAAATCCAGAATCCATTTACATATCCTGTGCTCAGACAATAGAGCAGAGTCTGAAGCAGTGGTCGGATGCTGCTCTACAGTGTCTGGATACGTGATGGACTCTCAAATCCAGAATCCATTTACATATCCTGTGCTCAGACAATAGAGCAGAGTTTGAAGCAGTGGTCGGACGTTGCTCTGCAGTTTCTGGATACTCGACGGACTCTCAAATCCAGAATCCGTTTACATATCCTGTGCTCAGACAAGAGAGCAGAGTTTGAAGCAGTGGTCGGACGGTGCTCTACAGTGTCTGGATCCTCGACGGACTCTCAAATCAAGAATCCGTTTACATATCCTGTGTCCAGACAAGCCACCAGAGTCTGAAGCACTGGTCGGACATTGCTCTGCAGTGTCTGGATCCTCGACGGACTCTCAAATCCAGAATCCGTTTACATATCCTGTGCTCAGACAAGAGAGCAGAGTTTGAAGCAGTGGTCGGACGTTGCTCTGCAGTGTCTGGATCCTCGACGGACTCTCAAATCCAGAATCCGTTTACATATCCTGTGTCCAGACAAGCCACCAGAGTCTGAAGCACTGGTCGGACATTGCTCTGCAGTGTCTGGATACGCGACGGACTCTCAAATGCAGAATCCATTTACATATCCTGTGCTCCGACAATAGAGCAGAGTTTGAAGCAGTGGTCGGACGTTGCTCTGGAGTGTCTGGATACTCGACGGACTCTCAAATCCAGAATCCGTTTACATATCCTGTGCTCAGACAATAGAGCAGAGTTTGAAGCAGTGGTCGGACGTTGCTCTGGAGTGTCTGGATACTCGACGGACTCTCAAATCCAGAATCCGTTTACATATCCTGTGCTCAGACAATAGAGCAGAGTTTGAAGCAGTGGTCGGACATTGCTTTTCAGTGTCCGGATACGCGACGGACTCTCAAATCAAGAATCCGTTTACATATCCTGTGCTCAGACAATAGAGCAGAGTTTGAAGCAGTGGTCGGACGTTGCTCTACAGTGTCTGGATACGTGATGGACTCTCAAATCCAGAATCCATTTACATATCCTGTGCTCAGACAATAGAGCAGAGTTTGAAGCAGTGGTCGGACGCTGCTCTACAGTGTCTGGATACGTGACGGACTCTCAAATCAAGAAGTCGTTTACATATCCTGTGCTCAGACAAGAGAGCAGAGTTTGAAGCAGTGGTCGGACGCTGCTCTGCAGTGTCTGGATACTCGACGGACTCTCAAATCAAGAATCCGTTTACATATCCTGTGCTCAGACAAGAGAGCAGAGTTTGAAGCAGTGGTCGGACGGTGCTCTACAGTGTCTGGATCCTCGACGGACTCTCAAATCAAGAATCCGTTTACATATCCTGTGTCCAGACAAGCCACCAGAGTCTGAAGCACTGGTCGGACATTGCTCTGCAGTGTCTGGATCCTCGACGGACTCTCAAATCCAGAATCCGTTTACATATCCTGTGCTCAGACAAGAGAGCAGAGTTTGAAGCAGTGGTCGGACGTTGCTCTGCAGTGTCTGGATCCTCGACGGACTCTCAAATCCAGAATCCGTTTACATATCCTGTGCTCAGACAATAGAGCAGAGTCTGAAGCAGTGGTCGGACGTTGCTCTGCAGTGTCTGGATCCTCGACGGACTCTCAAATCAAGAATCTGTTTACATATCCTGTGCTCAGACAATAGAGCAGAGTCTGAAGCAGTGGTCGGACGCTGCTCTACAGTGTCTGGATACGCGACGGACTCTCAAATCCAGAATCCGTTTACATATCCTGTGCTCAGACAATAGAGCAGAGTCTGAAGCAGTGGTCGGACGTTGCTCTGGAGTGTCTGGATACTCGACGGACTCTCAAATCCAGAATCCATTTACATATCCTGTGCTCAGACAATAGAGCAGAGTTTGAAGCAGTGGTCGGACGCTGCTCTACAGTGTCTGGATACTCGACGGACTCTCAAATCAAGAATCTGTTTACATATCCTGTGCTCAGACAATAGAGCAGAGTCTGAAGCAGCGGTCGGACGTTGCTCTACAGTGTCTGGATCCTCGACGGACTCTCAAATCCAGAATCCGTTTACATATCCTGTGCTCAGACAATAGAGCAGAGTCTGAAGCAGTGGTCGGACGCTGCTCTACAGTGTCTGGATACGTGATGGACTCTCAAATCCAGAATCCATTTACATATCCTGTGCTCAGACAATAGAGCAGAGTTTGAAGCAGTGGTCGGACGTTGCTCTGCAGTTTCTGGATACTCGACGGACTCTCAAATCCAGAATCCGTTTACATATCCTGTGCTCAGACAATAGAGCAGAGTCTGAAGCAGTGGTCGGACGTTGCTCTGGAGTGTCTGGATACTCGACGGACTCTCAAATCCAGAATCCATTTACATATCCTGTGCTCAGACAATAGAGCAGAGTTTGAAGCAGTGGTCGGACGCTGCTCTACAGTGTCTGGATACGCGACGGACTCTCAAATCCAGAATCCGTTTACATATCCTGTGTCCAGACAAGCCACCAGAGTTTGAAGCAGTGGTCGGACGCTGCTCTGCAGTGTCTGGATCCTCGACGGACTCTCAAATCCAGAATCCGTTTACATATCCTGTGCTCAGACAATAGAGCAGAGTCTGAAGCAGTGGTCGGACGCTGCTCTACAGTGTCTGGATACGTGATGGACTCTCAAATCCAGAATCCATTTACATATCCTGTGCTCAGACAATAGAGCAGAGTTTGAAGCAGTGGTCGGACGTTGCTCTACAGTGTCTGGATACGTGATGGACTCTCAAGTCCAGAATCCATTTACATATCCTGTGCTCAGACAATAGAGCAGAGTTTGAAGCAGTGGTCGGACGTTGCTCTGGAGTATCTGGATACGCGACGGACTCTCAAATGCAGAATCCATTTACATATCCTGTGCCCCGACAATAGAGCAGAGTTTGAAGCAGCGGTCGGACGTTGCTCTACAGTGTCTGGATACGCGACGGACTCTCAAATCCAGAATCCGCTTACATATCCTGTGCTCAGACAATAGAGCAGAGTCTGAAGCAGTGGTCGGACGGTGCTCTACAGTGTCTGGATACGCGACGGACTCTCAAATCCAGAATCCGTTTACATATCCTGTGCTCAGACAAGAGAGCAGAGTTTGAAGCAGTGGTCGGACGTTGCTCTGGAGTGTCTGGATACTCGACGGACTCTCAAATCCAGAATCTGTTTACATATCCTGTGCTCAGACAATAGAGCAGAGTTTGAAGCAGTGGTCGGATGTTGCTCTACAGTGTCTGGATACGTGATGGACTCTCAAATCCAGAATCCATTTACATATCCTGTGCTCCGACAATAGAGCAGAGTTTGAAGCAGCGGTCGGACGTTGCTCTACAGTGTCTGGATACGCGACGGACTCTCAAATCCAGAATCCGTTTACATATCCTGTGCTCCGACAATAGAGCAGAGTTTGAAGCAGTGGTCGGACGTTGCTCTGGAGTATCTGGATACGCGACGGACTCTCAAATCCAGAATCCGTTTACATATCCTGTGCTCCGACAATAGAGCAGAGTTTGAAGCAGTGGTCGGACGTTGCTCTACAGTGTCTGGATACGTGATGGACTCTCAAATCAAGAATCCGTTTACATATCCTGTGCTCAGACAATAGAGCAGAGTCTGAAGCAGTGGTCGGACGCTGCTCTACAGTGTCTGGATACTCGACGGACTCTCAAATCCAGAATCTGTTTACATATCCTGTGCTCAGACAATAGAGCAGAGTTTGAAGCAGTGGTCGGACGCTGCTCTACAGTGTCTGGATACGTGACGGACTCTCAAATCCAGAATCCGTTTACATATCCTGTGCTCAGACAATAGAGCAGAGTCTGAAGCAGTGGTCGGACGCTGCTCTACAGTGTCTGGATACGTGATGGACTCTCAAATCCAGAATCCATTTACATATCCTGTGCTCAGACAATAGAGCAGAGTTTGAAGCAGTGGTCGGACGTTGCTCTACAGTGTCTGGATACGTGATGGACTCTCAAGTCCAGAATCCATTTACATATCCTGTGCTCAGACAATAGAGCAGAGTTTGAAGCAGTGGTCGGACGTTGCTCTAGAGTATCTGGATACGCGACGGACTCTCAAATCCAGAATCCGTTTACATATCCTGTGCTCAGACAATAGAGCAGAGTCTGAAGCAGTGGTCGGACGCTGCTCTACAGTGTCTGGATACTCGACGGACTCTCAAATCAAGAATCTGTTTACATATCCTGTGCTCAGACAATAGAGCAGAGTCTGAAGCAGCGGTCGGACGTTGCTCTACAGTGTCTGGATCCTCGACGGACTCTCAAATCCAGAATCCGTTTACATATCCTGTGCTCAGACAATAGAGCAGAGTCTGAAGCAGTGGTCGGACGCTGCTCTACAGTGTCTGGATACGTGATGGACTCTCAAATCCAGAATCCATTTACATATCCTGTGCTCAGACAATAGAGCAGAGTTTGAAGCAGTGGTCGGACGTTGCTCTGCAGTTTCTGGATACTCGACGGACTCTCAAATCCAGAATCCGTTTACATATCCTGTGCTCAGACAATAGAGCAGAGTCTGAAGCAGTGGTCGGACGTTGCTCTGGAGTGTCTGGATACTCGACGGACTCTCAAATCCAGAATCCATTTACATATCCTGTGCTCAGACAATAGAGCAGAGTTTGAAGCAGTGGTCGGACGCTGCTCTACAGTGTCTGGATACGCGACGGACTCTCAAATCCAGAATCCGTTTACATATCCTGTGTCCAGACAAGCCACCAGAGTTTGAAGCAGTGGTCGGACGCTGCTCTGCAGTGTCTGGATCCTCGACGGACTCTCAAATCCAGAATCCGTTTACATATCCTGTGCTCAGACAATAGAGCAGAGTCTGAAGCAGTGGTCGGACGCTGCTCTACAGTGTCTGGATACGTGATGGACTCTCAAATCCAGAATCCATTTACATATCCTGTGCTCAGACAATAGAGCAGAGTTTGAAGCAGTGGTCGGACGTTGCTCTACAGTGTCTGGATACGTGATGGACTCTCAAGTCCAGAATCCATTTACATATCCTGTGCTCAGACAATAGAGCAGAGTTTGAAGCAGTGGTCGGACGTTGCTCTGGAGTATCTGGATACGCGACGGACTCTCAAATGCAGAATCCATTTACATATCCTGTGCTCAGACAATAGAGCAGAGTCTGAAGCAGTGGTCGGACGCTGCTCTGGAGTATCTGGATACGCGACGGACTCTCAAATGCAGAATCCATTTACATATCCTGTGCTCAGACAATAGAGCAGAGTCTGAAGCAGTGGTCGGACGCTGCTCTACAGTGTCTGGATACGTGATGGACTCTCAAATCCAGAATCCATTTACATATCCTGTGCTCAGACAATAGAGCAGAGTTTGAAGCAGTGGTCGGACGTTGCTCTGCAGTTTCTGGATACTCGACGGACTCTCAAATCCAGAATCCATTTACATATCCTGTGCTCAGACAATAGAGCAGAGTTTGAAGCAGTGGTCGGACGCTGCTCTACAGTGTCTGGATACGCGACGGACTCTCAAATCCAGAATCCGTTTACATATCCTGTGTCCAGACAAGCCACCAGAGTTTGAAGCAGTGGTCGGACGCTGCTCTGCAGTGTCTGGATCCTCGACGGACTCTCAAATCCAGAATCCGTTTACATATCCTGTGCTCAGACAATAGAGCAGAGTTTGAAGCAGTGGTCGGACGTTGCTCTATAGTGTCTGGATACGTGATGGACTCTCAAGTCCAGAATCCATTTACATATCCTGTGCTCAGACAATAGAGCGGAGTTTGAAGCAGTGGTCGGACGTTGCTCTGGAGTATCTGGATACGCGACGGACTCTCAAATGCAGAATCCATTTACATATCCTGTGCTCAGACAATAGAGCAGAGTTTGAAGCAGTGGTCGGACGTTGCTCTAGAGTATCTGGATACGCGACGGACTCTCAAATGCAGAATCCATTTACATATCCTGTGCCCCGACAATAGAGCAGAGTTTGAAGCAGCGGTCGGACGTTGCTCTACAGTGTCTGGATACGCGACGGACTCTCAAATCCAGAATCCGTTTACATATCCTGTGCTCAGACAATAGAGCAGAGTCTGAAGCAGTGGTCGGACATTGCTTTTCAGTGTCCGGATACGCGACGGACTCTCAAATCCAGAATCCGTTTACATATCCTGTGCTCAGACAATAGAGCAGAGTCTGAAGCAGTGGTCGGACGCTGCTCTACAGTGTCTGGATACGTGATGGACTCTCAAATCCAGAATCCATTTACATATCCTGTGCTCAGACAATAGAGCAGAGTTTGAAGCAGTGGTCGGACGTTGCTCTACAGTGTCTGGATACGTGATGGACTCTCAAGTCCAGAATCCATTTACATATCCTGTGCTCAGACAATAGAGCAGAGTTTGAAGCAGTGGTCGGACGTTGCTCTAGAGTATCTGGATACGCGACGGACTCTCAAATGCAGAATCCATTTACATATCCTGTGCCCCGACAATAGAGCAGAGTTTGAAGCAGCGGTCGGACGTTGCTCTACAGTGTCTGGATACGCGACGGACTCTCAAATCCAGAATCCGTTTACATATCCTGTGCTCAGACAATAGAGCAGAGTCTGAAGCAGTGGTCGGACGCTGCTCTACAGTGTCTGGATACTCGACGGACTCTCAAATCAAGAATCTGTTTACATATCCTGTGCTCAGACAATAGAGCAGAGTCTGAAGCAGTGGTCGGACGTTGCTCTGGAGTGTCTGGATACTCGACGGACTCTCAAATCCAGAATCCATTTACATATCCTGTGCTCAGACAATAGAGCAGAGTTTGAAGCAGTGGTCGGACGTTGCTCTACAGTGTCTGGATACGTGATGGACTCTCAAATCAAGAATCCGTTTACATATCCTGTGTCCAGACAAGCCACCAGAGTTTGAAGCAGTGGTCGGACGCTGCTCTGCAGTGTCTGGATCCTCGACGGACTCTCAAATCCAGAATCCGTTTACATATCCTGTGCTCAGACAATAGAGCAGAGTCTGAAGCAGTGGTCGGACGCTGCTCTACAGTGTCTGGATACGTGATGGACTCTCAAATCCAGAATCCATTTACATATCCTGTGCTCAGACAATAGAGCAGAGTTTGAAGCAGTGGTCGGACGTTGCTCTATAGTGTCTGGATACGTGATGGACTCTCAAGTCCAGAATCCATTTACATATCCTGTGCTCAGACAATAGAGCGGAGTTTGAAGCAGTGGTCGGACGTTGCTCTGGAGTATCTGGATACGCGACGGACTCTCAAATGCAGAATCCATTTACATATCCTGTGCCCCGACAATAGAGCAGAGTTTGAAGCAGCGGTCGGACGTTGCTCTACAGTGTCTGGATACGCGACGGACTCTCAAATCCAGAATCCGTTTACATATCCTGTGCTCCGACAATAGAGCAGAGTTTGAAGCAGTGGTCGGACATTGCTCTGGAGTATCTGGATACGCGACGGACTCTCAAATGCAGAATCCATTTACATATCCTGTGCTCCGACAATAGAGCAGAGTTTGAAGCAGTGGTCGGACATTGCTTTTCAGTGTCCGGATACTCGACGGACTCTCAAATCCAGAATCCGTTTACATATCCTGTGGCCAGACAATAGAGCAGAGTCTGAAGCAGTGGTCGGATGCTGCTCTACAGTGTCTGGATACTCGACGGACTCTCAAATCAAGAATCTGTTTACATATCCTGTGCTCAGACAATAGAGCAGAGTCTGAAGCAGTGGTCGGACGCTGCTCTACAGTGTCTGGATACGTGATGGACTCTCAAATCCAGAATCCATTTACATATCCTGTGCTCAGACAATAGAGCAGAGTTTGAAGCAGTGGTCGGATGTTGCTCTGGAGTGTCTGGATACTCGACGGACTCTCAAATCCAGAATCCGTTTACATATCCTGTGTCCAGACAATAGAGCAGAGTCTGAAGCAGTGGTCGGACGCTGCTCTACAGTGTCTGGATACGCGACGGACTCTCAAATCCAGAATCCGTTTACATATCCTGTGCTCAGACAATAGAGCAGAGTCTGAAGCAGTGGTCGGACGCTGCTCTACAGTGTCTGGATACGTGATGGACTCTCAAATCCAGAATCCATTTACATATCCTGTGCTCAGACAATAGAGCAGAGTTTGAAGCAGTGGTCGGACGTTGCTCTACAGTGTCTGGATACGTGATGGACTCTCAAGTCCAGAATCCATTTACATATCCTGTGCTCAGACAATAGAGCAGAGTTTGAAGCAGTGGTCGGACGTTGCTCTGGAGTATCTGGATACGCGACGGACTCTCAAATGCAGAATCCATTTACATATCCTGTGCTCCGACAATAGAGCAGAGTTTGAAGCAGCGGTCGGACGTTGCTCTACAGTGTCTGGATACGCGACGGACTCTCAAATCCAGAATCCGTTTACATATCCTGTGCTCAGACAATAGAGCAGAGTCTGAAGCAGTGGTCGGACGCTGCTCTACAGTGTCTGGATACGTGATGGACTCTCAAATCCAGAATCCGTTTACATATCCTGTGCTCAGACAATAGAGCAGAGTCTGAAGCAGTGGTCGGACGTTGCTCTACAGTGTCTGGATACGCGACGGACTCTCAAATCCAGAATCCGTTTACATATCCTGTGCTCAGACAATAGAGCAGAGTCTGAAGCAGTGGTCGGACGCTGCTCTACAGTGTCTGGATACGTGATGGACTCTCAAATCCAGAATCCGTTTACATATCCTGTGCCCCGACAATAGAGCAGAGTTTGAAGCAGCGGTCGGACGTTGCTCTACAGTGTCTGGATACGCGACGGACTCTCAAATCCAGAATCCGTTTACATATCCTGTGCTCCGACAATAGAGCAGAGTTTGAAGCAGTGGTCGGACATTGCTCTACAGTGTCTGGATACGTGATGGACTCTCAAATCCAGAATCCGTTTACATATCCTGTGCTCAGACAATAGAGCAGAGTCTGAAGCAGTGGTCGGACGTTGCTCTACAGTGTCTGGATACGCGACGGACTCTCAAATCCAGAATCCGTTTACATATCCTGTGCTCAGACAATAGAGCAGAGTCTGAAGCAGTGGTCGGACGCTGCTCTACAGTGTCTGGATACGTGATGGACTCTCAAATCCAGAATCCGTTTACATATCCTGTGCTCAGACAATAGAGCAGAGTTTGAAGCAGTGGTCGGACATTGCTTTTCAGTGTCCGGATACTCGACGGACTCTCAAATCCAGAATCCGTTTACATATCCTGTGTCCAGACAATAGAGCAGAGTCTGAAGCAGTGGTCGGACGCTGCTCTACAGTGTCTGGATACGTGATGGACTCTCAAGTCCAGAATCCATTTACATATCCTGTGCTCAGACAATAGAGCAGAGTTTGAAGCAGTGGTCGGACGTTGCTCTGGAGTATCTGGATCCTCGACGGACTCTCAAATCCAGAATCCGTTTACATATCCTGTGCTCAGACAATAGAGCAGAGTCTGAAGCAGTGGTCGGACGCTGCTCTACAGTGTCTGGATACGTGATGGACTCTCAAATCCAGAATCCGTTTACATATCCTGTGCTCAGACAATAGAGCAGAGTTTGAAGCAGTGGTCGGACATTGCTTTTCAGTGTCCGGATACTCGACGGACTCTCAAATCCAGAATCCGTTTACATATCCTGTGTCCAGACAATAGAGCAGAGTCTGAAGCAGTGGTCGGACGCTGCTCTACAGTGTCTGGATACGTGATGGACTCTCAAATCCAGAATCCATTTACATATCCTGTGCTCAGACAATAGAGCAGAGTTTGAAGCAGTGGTCGGACGTTGCTCTACAGTGTCTGGATACGTGATGGACTCTCAAGTCCAGAATCCATTTACATATCCTGTGCTCAGACAATAGAGCAGAGTTTGAAGCAGTGGTCGGACGTTGCTCTGGAGTATCTGGATACGCGACGGACTCTCAAATGCAGAATCCATTTACATATCCTGTGCCCCGACAATAGAGCAGAGTTTGAAGCAGCGGTCGGACGTTGCTCTACAGTGTCTGGATACGCGACGGACTCTCAAATCCAGAATCCGTTTACATATCCTGTGCTCCGACAATAGAGCAGAGTTTGAAGCAGTGGTCGGACGTTGCTCTACAGTGTCTGGATACGTGATGGACTCTCAAATCCAGAATCCGTTTACATATCCTGTGCTCAGACAATAGAGCAGAGTCTGAAGCAGTGGTCGGACGTTGCTCTACAGTGTCTGGATACGCGACGGACTCTCAAATCCAGAATCCGTTTACATATCCTGTGCTCAGACAATAGAGCAGAGTCTGAAGCAGTGGTCGGACGCTGCTCTACAGTGTCTGGATACGTGATGGACTCTCAAATCCAGAATCCGTTTACATATCCTGTGCTCAGACAATAGAGCAGAGTTTGAAGCAGTGGTCGGACATTGCTTTTCAGTGTCCGGATACTCGACGGACTCTCAAATCCAGAATCCGTTTACATATCCTGTGTCCAGACAATAGAGCAGAGTCTGAAGCAGTGGTCGGACGCTGCTCTACAGTGTCTGGATACTCGACGGACTCTCAAATCAAGAATCTGTTTACATATCCTGTGCTCAGACAATAGAGCAGAGTCTGAAGCAGTGGTCGGACGCTGCTCTACAGTGTCTGGATACGTGATGGACTCTCAAATCCAGAATCCATTTACATATCCTGTGCTCAGACAATAGAGCAGAGTTTGAAGCAGTGGTCGGATGTTGCTCTGGAGTGTCTGGATACTCGACGGACTCTCAAATCCAGAATCCGTTTACATATCCTGTGTCCAGACAATAGAGCAGAGTCTGAAGCAGTGGTCGGACGCTGCTCTACAGTGTCTGGATACGCGACGGACTCTCAAATCCAGAATCCGTTTACATATCCTGTGCTCAGACAATAGAGCAGAGTCTGAAGCAGTGGTCGGACGCTGCTCTACAGTGTCTGGATACGTGATGGACTCTCAAATCCAGAATCCATTTACATATCCTGTGCTCAGACAATAGAGCAGAGTTTGAAGCAGTGGTCGGACGTTGCTCTACAGTGTCTGGATACGTGATGGACTCTCAAGTCCAGAATCCATTTACATATCCTGTGCTCAGACAATAGAGCAGAGTTTGAAGCAGTGGTCGGACGTTGCTCTAGAGTATCTGGATACGCGACGGACTCTCAAATGCAGAATCCATTTACATATCCTGTGCCCCGACAATAGAGCAGAGTTTGAAGCAGCGGTCGGACGTTGCTCTACAGTGTCTGGATACGCGACGGACTCTCAAATCCAGAATCCGTTTACATATCCTGTGCTCAGACAATAGAGCAGAGTCTGAAGCAGTGGTCGGACGCTGCTCTACAGTGTCTGGATACGTGATGGACTCTCAAATCAAGAATCCGTTTACATATCCTGTGTCCAGACAATAGAGCAGAGTCTGAAGCAGTGGTCGGACGGTGCTCTACAGTGTCTGGATACGCGACGGACTCTCAAATCCAGAATCCGTTTACATATCCTGTGCTCAGACAATAGAGCAGAGTCTGAAGCAGTGGTCGGACGCTGCTCTACAGTGTCTGGATACGTGATGGACTCTCAAATCCAGAATCCATTTACATATCCTGTGCTCAGACAATAGAGCAGAGTTTGAAGCAGTGGTCGGACGTTGCTCTACAGTGTCTGGATACGTGATGGACTCTCAAATCAAGAATCTGTTTACATATCCTGTGCTCAGACAATAGAGCAGAGTCTGAAGCAGTGGTCGGACGTTGCTCTACAGTGTCTGGATACGTGATGGACTCTCAAGTCCAGAATCCATTTACATATCCTGTGCTCAGACAATAGAGCAGAGTTTGAAGCAGTGGTCGGACGTTGCTCTGGAGTATCTGGATACGCGACGGACTCTCAAATCCAGAATCCGTTTACATATCCTGTGCTCAGACAATAGAGCAGAGTCTGAAGCAGTGGTCGGACGCTGCTCTACAGTGTCTGGATACGTGATGGACTCTCAAATCCAGAATCCATTTACATATCCTGTGCTCAGACAATAGAGCAGAGTTTGAAGCAGTGGTCGGACGTTGCTCTACAGTGTCTGGATACGTGATGGACTCTCAAATCCAGAATCCATTTACATATCCTGTCCTCCGACAATAGAGCAGAGTTTGAAGCAGTGGTCGGACATTGCTCTGCAGTGTCTGGATACGCGACGGACTCTCAAATCCAGAATCCGTTTACATATCCTGTGCTCAGACAATAGAGCAGAGTCTGAAGCAGTGGTCGGACGCTGCTCTACAGTGTCTGGATACGTGATGGACTCTCAAATCAAGAATCTGTTTACATATCCTGTGCTCAGACAATAGAGCAGAGTCTGAAGCAGTGGTCGGACGCTGCTCTACAGTGTCTGGATACGTGATGGACTCTCAAATCCAGAATCCGTTTACATATCCTGTGCTCAGACAATAGAGCAGAGTTTGAAGCAGTGGTCGGACGCTGCTCTGCAGTGTCTGGATCCTCGACGGACTCTCAAATCCAGAATCCGTTTACATATCCTGTGCTCAGACAATAGAGCAGAGTCTGAAGCAGTGGTCGGACGCTGCTCTACAGTGTCTGGATACGTGATGGACTCTCAAATCCAGAATCCATTTACATATCCTGTGCTCCGACAATAGAGCAGATTTTGAAGCAGTGGTCGGACGTTGCTCTACAGTGTCTGGATACGTGATGGACTCTCAAATCCAGAATCCATTTACATATCCTGTGCTCAGACAATCAGAGTTTGAAGCAGAGTGCTCTGAAGCAGTGGACTCTCAAATGCAGAATCCATTTACATATCGTTGCTCTAGAGCAGAGTGTCTGGATACAGTGTCTGGATACGCGACAGACTCTCAAATCCAGAATCCATTTACATATCCTGTGCTCCGACAATAGAGCAGAGTTTGAAGCAGTGGTCGGACGTTGCTCTACAGTGTCTACGTGAGTGACTCTCAAATCAAGGTTTATATCCTGTGTCCAGACAAGCCACCAGAGTTTGAAGCAGTGGTCGGACGCTGCTCTGCAGTGTCTGGATCGACGGACTCTCAAATCCAGAATCCGTTTACATATCCTGTGCTCAGACAATAGAGCAGAGTTTGAAGCAGTGGTCGGACGTTGCTCTACAGTGTCTGGATACGTGATGGACTCTCAAATCAAGAATCCATTTACATATCCTGTGTCCAGACAATAGAGCAGAGTTTGAAGCAGTGGTCGGACGTTGCTCTACAGTGTCTGGATACGTGATGGACTCTCAAATCCAGAATCCATTTACATATCCTGTGCTCAGACAATAGAGCAGAGTTTGAAGCAGTGGTCGGACGTTGCTCTACAGTGTCTGGATACGTGATGGACTCTCAAATGCAGAATCCATTTACATATCCTGTGCTCCGACAATAGAGCAGAGTTTGAAGCAGCGGTCGGACGTTGCTCTACAGTGTCTGGATACGCGACGGACTCTCAAATCCAGAATCCGTTTACATATCCTGTGCTCCGACAATAGAGCAGAGTTTGAAGCAGTGGTCGGACGTTGCTCTACAGTGTCTGGATACGTGATGGACTCTCAAATCAAGAATCCGTTTACATATCCTGTGTCCAGACAATAGAGCAGAGTTTGAAGCAGTGGTCGGACGCTGCTCTGCAGTGTCTGGATCCTCGACGGACTCTCAAATCCAGAATCCGTTTACATATCCTGTGCTCAGACAATAGAGCAGAGTCTGAAGCAGTGGTCGGACGCTGCTCTACAGTGTCTGGATACGTGATGGACTCTCAAATCCAGAATCCATTTACATATCCTGTGCTCAGACAATAGAGCAGAGTTTGAAGCAGTGGTCGGACGTTGCTCTACAGTGTCTGGATACGTGATGGACTCTCAAATGCAGAATCCATTTACATATCCTGTGCTCAGACAATAGAGCAGAGTTTGAAGCAGTGGTCGGATGCTGCTCTACAGTGTCTGGATACGTGATGGACTCTCAAATCCAGAATCCATTTACATATCCTGTGCTCAGACAATAGAGCAGAGTCTGAAGCAGTGGTCGGACGCTGCTCTACAGTGTCTGGATACGTGATGGACTCTCAAATCAAGAATCCGTTTACATATCCTGTGTCCAGACAATAGAGCAGAGTCTGAAGCAGTGGTCGGACGGTGCTCTACAGTGTCTGGATACGTGATGGACTCTCAAATCCAGAATCCATTTACATATCCTGTGCTCAGACAATAGAGCAGAGTTTGAAGCAGTGGTCGGACGTTGCTCTACAGTGTCTGGATACGTGATGGACTCTCAAATCAAGAATCTGTTTACATATCCTGTGCTCAGACAATAGAGCAGAGTCTGAAGCAGTGGTCGGACGTTGCTCTACAGTGTCTGGATACGTGATGGACTCTCAAATCCAGAATCCATTTACATATCCTGTCCTCCGACAATAGAGCAGAGTCTGAAGCAGTGGTCGGACGCTGCTCTACAGTGTCTGGATACGTGATGGACTCTCAAATCAAGAATCTGTTTACATATCCTGTGCTCAGACAATAGAGCAGAGTCTGAAGCAGTGGTCGGACGCTGCTCTACAGTGTCTGGATACGTGATGGACTCTCAAATCCAGAATCCATTTACATATCCTGTGCTCAGACAATAGAGCAGAGTTTGAAGCAGTGGTCGGACGTTGCTCTACAGTGTCTGGATACGTGATGGACTCTCAAATCCAGAATCCATTTACATATCCTGTGCTCAGACAATAGAGCAGAGTTTGAAGCAGTGGTCGGACGTTGCTCTACAGTGTCTGGATACGTGATGGACTCTCAAATCCAGAATCCATTTACATATCCTGTGCTCAGACAATAGAGCAGAGTTTGAAGCAGTGGTCGGACGTTGCTCTACAGTGTCTGGATACGTGATGGACTCTCAAATCCAGAATCCATTTACATATCCTGTGCTCAGACAATAGAGCAGAGTTTGAAGCAGTGGTCGGACGTTGCTCTACAGTGTCTGGATACGTGATGGACTCTCAAATCCAGAATCCATTTACATATCCTGTGCTCAGACAATAGAGCAGAGTTTGAAGCAGTGGTCGGACGTTGCTCTACAGTGTCTGGATACGTGATGGACTCTCAAATGCAGAATCCATTTACATATCCTGTGTCCAGACAATAGAGCAGAGTTTGAAGCAGTGGTCGGACGCTGCTCTACAGTGTCTGGATCGTCGATGGACTCTCAAATCCAGAATCCATTTACATATCCTGTGCTCAGACAATAGAGCAGAGTTTGAAGCAGTGGTCGGACGTTGCTCTACAGTGTCTGGATACGTGATGGACTCTCAAATCCAGAATCCATTTACATATCCTGTGTCCAGACAATAGAGCAGAGTTTGAAGCAGTGGTCGGACGTTGCTCTGGAGTGTCTGGATACGCGACGGACTCTCAAATCCAGAATCCATTTACATATCCTGTGCTCCGACAATAGAGCAGAGTTTGAAGCAGTGGTCGGACGTTGCTCTACAGTGTCTGGATACGTGATGGACTCTCAAATCCAGAATCCATTTACATATCCTGTCCTCAGACAATAGAGCAGAGTTTGAAGCAGTGGTCGGACGTTGCTCTACAGTGTCTGGATACGTGATGGACTCTCAAGTCCAGAATCCATTTACATATCCTGTGCTCAGACAATAGAGCAGAGTTTGAAGCAGTGGTCGGACATTGCTGCTCTTCAGTGTCCGGATACTCGACGGACTCTCAAATCCAGAATCCATTTACATATCCTGTGCTCAGACAATAGAGCAGAGTTTGAAGCAGTGGTCGCATGCTGCTCTACAGTGTCTGGATACGTGATGGCCTCTCAAATCCAGAATCCGTTTACATATCCTGTGCTCAGACAATAGAGCAGAGTCTGAAGCAGTGGTCGGACGCTGCTCTACAGTGTCTGGATACGTGATGGACTCTCAAATCAAGAATCCGTTTACATATCCTGTGTCCAGACAATAGAGCAGAGTCTGAAGCAGTGGTCGGACGGTGCTCTACAGTGTCTGGATACGCGACGGACTCTCAAATCCAGAATCCGTTTACATATCCTGTGCTCAGACAAGAGAGCAGAGTTTGAAGCAGTGGTCGGACGTTGCTCTGGAGTGTCTGGATACTCGACGGACTCTCAAATCCAGAATCTGTTTACATATCCTGTGCTCAGACAATAGAGCAGAGTTTGAAGCAGTGGTCGGACGTTGCTCTGGAGTGTCTGGATACTCGACGGACTCTCAAATCCAGAATCTGTTTACATATCCTGTGCTCAGACAATAGAGCAGAGTTTGAAGCAGTGGTCGGATGTTGCTCTACAGTGTCTGGATACGCGACGGACTCTCAAATCCAGAATCCGTTTACATATCCTGTGCTCAGACAATAGAGCAGAGTCTGAAGCAGTGGTCGGACGCTGCTCTACAGTGTCTGGATACGTGATGGACTCTCAAATCCAGAATCCGTTTACATATCCTGTGCTCAGACAATAGAGCAGAGTTTGAAGCAGTGGTCGGACATTGCTTTTCAGTGTCCGGATACTCGACGGACTCTCAAATCCAGAATCCGTTTACATATCCTGTGCTCAGACAATAGAGCAGAGTTTGAAGCAGTGGTCGGACGTTGCTCTGCAGTGTCTGGATACGCGACGGACTCTCAAATCCAGAATCCGTTTACATATCCTGTGCTCAGACAATAGAGCAGAGTCTGAAGCAGTGGTCGGACGCTGCTCTACAGTGTCTGGATACGTGATGGACTCTCAAATCAAGAATCCATTTACATATCCTGTGCTCAGACAATAGAGCAGAGTCTGAAGCAGTGGTCGGACGCTGCTCTACAGTGTCTGGATACGTGATGGACTCTCAAATCCAGAATCCATTTACATATCCTGTGCTCAGACAATAGAGCAGAGTTTGAAGCAGTGGTCGGACGTTGCTCTACAGTGTCTGGATACGCGACGGACTCTCAAATCCAGAATCCGTTTACATATCCTGTGCTCAGATAATAGAGCAGAGTCTGAAGCAGTGGTCGGACGCTGCTCTACAGTGTCTGGATACGTGATGGACTCTCAAATCCAGAATCCATTTACATATCCTGTGCTCCGACAATAGAGCAGATTTTGAAGCAGTGGTCGGATGTTGCTCTACAGTGTCTGGATACGTGATGGACTCTCAAATCCAGAATCCATTTACATATCCTGTGCTCAGACAATAGAGCAGAGTCTGAAGCAGTGGTCGGACGCTGCTCTACAGTGTCTGGATACGTGATGGACTCTCAAATCCAGAATGGATTTACATATCCTGTGCTCAGACAATAGAGCAGAGTTTGAAGCAGTGGTCGGACGTTGCTCTACAGTGTCTGGATACGCGACGGACTCTCAAATCCAGAATCCGTTTACATATCCTGTGCTCAGACAATAGAGCAGAGTCTGAAGCAGTGGTCGGACGCTGCTCTACAGTGTCTGGATACGCGACGGACTCTCAAATCCAGAATCCGTTTACATATCCTGTGCTCAGACAAGAGAGCAGAGTTTGAAGCAGTGGTCGGACGTTGCTCTGGAGTGTCTGGATACTCGACGGACTCTCAAATCCAGAATCTGTTTACATATCCTGTGCTCAGACAATAGAGCAGAGTTTGAAGCAGTGGTCGGACATTGCTTTTCAGTGTCCGGATACTCGACGGACTCTCAAATCCAGAATCCGTTTACATATCCTGTGCTCAGATAATAGAGCAGAGTTTGAAGCAGTGGTCGGATGTTGCTCTACAGTGTCTGGATACGCGACGGACTCTCAAATCCAGAATCCGTTTACATATCCTGTGCTCAGACAATAGAGCAGAGTTTGAAGCAGTGGTCGGACATTGCTTTTCAGTGTCCGGATACTCGACGGACTCTCAAATCCAGAATCCGTTTACATATCCTGTGCTCAGACAATAGAGCAGAGTTTGAAGCAGTGGTCGGACGTTGCTCTGCAGTGTCTGGATACGCGACGGACTCTCAAATCCAGAATCCGTTTACATATCCTGTGCTCAGACAATAGAGCAGAGTCTGAAGCAGTGGTCGGACGCTGCTCTACAGTGTCTGGATACGTGATGGACTCTCAAATCAAGAATCCATTTACATATCCTGTGTCCAGACAATAGAGCAGAGTCTGAAGCAGTGGTCGGACGGTGCTCTACAGTGTCTGGATACGCGACGGACTCTCAAATCCAGAATCCGTTTACATATCCTGTGCTCAGACAAGAGAGCAGAGTTTGAAGCAGTGGTCGGACGTTGCTCTGGAGTGTCTGGATACTCGACGGACTCTCAAATCCAGAATCTGTTTACATATCCTGTGCTCAGACAATAGAGCAGAGTTTGAAGCAGTGGTCGGACATTGCTTTTCAGTGTCCGGATACTCGACGGACTCTCAAATCCAGAATCCGTTTACATATCCTGTGCTCAGATAATAGAGCAGAGTTTGAAGCAGTGGTCGGATGTTGCTCTACAGTGTCTGGATACGTGATGGACTCTCAAATCCAGAATCCATTTACATATCCTGTGCTCCGACAATAGAGCAGAGTTTGAAGCAGCGGTCGGACGTTGCTCTACAGTGTCTGGATACGCGACGGACTCTCAAATCCAGAATCCGTTTACATATCCTGTGCTCAGATAATAGAGCAGAGTTTGAAGCAGTGGTCGGACGTTGCTCTGCAGTGTCTGGATACGTGATGGACTCTCAAATCCAGAATCCATTTACATATCCTGTGCTCCGACAATAGAGCAGAGTTTGAAGCAGCGGTCGGACGTTGCTCTACAGTGTCTGGATACGTGATGGACTCTCAAATCCAGAATCCATTTACATATCCTGTGCTCCGACAATAGAGCAGAGTTTGAAGCAGTGGTCGGACATTGCTTTTCAGTGTCCGGATACTCGACGGACTCTCAAATCCAGAATCCGTTTACATATCCTGTGCTCAGATAATAGAGCAGAGTCTGAAGCAGTGGTCGGACGCTGCTCTACAGTGTCTGGATACGTGATGGACTCTCAAATCCAGAATCCATTTACATATCCTGTGCTCCGACAATAGAGCAGATTTTGAAGCAGTGGTCGGACGTTGCTCTACAGTGTCTGGATACGTGATGGACTCTCAAATCCAGAATCCATTTACATATCCTGTGCTCAGACAATAGAGCAGAGTCTGAAGCAGTGGTCGGACGCTGCTCTACAGTGTCTGGATACGTGATGGACTCTCAAATCCAGAATCCATTTACATATCCTGTGCTCAGACAATAGAGCAGAGTTTGAAGCAGTGGTCGGACGTTGCTCTACAGTGTCTGGATACGCGACGGACTCTCAAATCCAGAATCCGTTTACATATCCTGTGCTCAGACAATAGAGCAGAGTCTGAAGCAGTGGTCGGACGCTGCTCTACAGTGTCTGGATACGTGATGGACTCTCAAATGAAACCTGACCAAGGTTTCTTAAGATCCCTCGATCGTGATCGGGATAAGATAAGATTTGTCTTAAGCTCAATCTTATCTTA
The DNA here is from genome assembly GCA_036872995.1 of Hymenopellis raphanipes. NCBI lineage: Eukaryota > Fungi > Basidiomycota > Agaricomycetes > Agaricales > Physalacriaceae > Hymenopellis > Hymenopellis raphanipes. Next base: position 1,127,826 of record JAYMDG010000019.1, read on the forward strand.
ATAAATATGCCCCTCCACCCCGACCTACCCTAGTATGAAGAACATCTTAAGATGTCGGCTTAAGACCATACTGTAGTTTAAGATTTCAAAAATCAGCTTTCATTTCACAGCTGTAATTAACTGGCTATGACTGGTCTTGATGGGTAAAATATTCATTCATGCCCTACGAGCATGCTTGTGCTAAAAAGCATAGCTGCATTTCGCAGTACATGATATTCCAGCACACCTCCCGTCGATGCAACGTTGTGAATAAACGTTGCATAGCCGGAAGATAGCGAAGATGAAGATGAGGTGGAAACCGTGGGATGAGGTTGCTATGGAGGGTAGTGGCGAGGTTGGCTTAATCACCCCTGGGATGCGAGAGGCAGCGTGAAGTCGTCATGGTCACGGATTTATAGCGGTTGCGACATGGTGGTCGCAGTTAGTAGTCGTGGTCGCAGTGTCGTGGTAGTTGTCATTGCAAAAACAAAGAAAAAGACACGCACCCCAACAACCTCGCGTATCAGCAGACGAGGCGTGATCGTGGTCTTTCTGCTAGTCGTGCAGTGGGGTAGACCGCCGCCGCGGTTCAGGTGTGCCGTTGTCGTCGACGTTATGAGATTGTGGTCGAGGAAGCTGGGGGCTATCGTGGTCGTCGTGATCTTTGTTGTCACCGTCGCCGTTGTTGTGGACGTCGTGATCATGCTAGTGTGAGTCAGTACAGTAATATAGCGAAAAAAACACGCACCCTGGCGACGCTGCCTGTCAGCAGATAGCGTAGCGTCAAATTCGCTGAGTCCACTCGTCTCGGGGGTCACCATCTATGTCATTCGGAATTTGCAGCCTCGCGGGTCCATGAAAAATGAGGGAGGAAGAGTTAAATGGGAAGATAACGATGCCTGGCCAACCCGCATCCAAAGGCCGAGTCGTCAGAGACCAGGCGTTGTGAGAGGATGGTGGTAAGTGGAGAGATCGCGAATGAGTCGGAATGATTGATTGTGTTATAAGCATGTGACCTCGGCATTTCCCGCCACTAATAATGATATAGATATTGATGAAAATTCGCGCGAATCTGCAAGTCCTCAACTTCGGAGACTGCCTCGTATTCTCAATTGTCTTTTGATCCCAACGAACGGTCTTCATTCTCAAGCACAGGACATTTCATGACCTGTGAGAACTGTAACGTGAATTGTAACGTTAGACGGGAGGCAAGTCCTGACCATCGCATACCTAGCACTGTATAGATGCATATCACTAGCGTGGTGGAGAACACGTATTTTTTGGCTGGGAAAGGAAGAGTGCATCGGGACCGTTATTTTGCTTCCTTTTTTGAGAGAATGTTCACACTATTCCGGTCCCAACAGTGGAATCCGTTATCCTGCCCCCATCATCGTGTCGCGGACAACATTCAAGAGGATCATCCAAGGACTCCCGCGCCTTGCAGGACTATAACAACGGCGTGTGTTCAATATCCGAGGTATATCCTTTCGACTACGGCATTGATTGACGCTAACACGTTAGTCTAAAGAACAATGTCAGTTAATGAATAAACGAACCCAATTCAAAAACTTCACCTTTCCATAATGAAGGTAACGACGACGTCCTTTCCTTGTGCGGGTAGTTCTCGTTGATGTATACCCTTGAACCAAGGGGTCGTTTACGCGTAGGGAATCAAAATCCCGATGTTGCGCCGCCCGTTCCATGAATACCGGATATGGTTGAATAAGACAACCAGAAGTGCCTAGAGAAAAGTACGCCATAGCGGATATGGCGTCGCTAGAGCCAGTTTCGAGCTTAATTCTCCTGAGGTAAGGATCAGTGTTGACAGACGTGTTAAAGAAGACAAAACTTACCGAACTTGTGCAAGCAGCGGAATCTCCATACTCGGCGAGGACGGTAACGAGCAGCCAGTCGGTGTATCCAGCGACAAACTCATCAATAACAATGCCCACTTCGCACCCAGCCCGTTGTCGGGGGTCCAGCTAACATGGTCCCAACCTCCCGCCCATAAGTCGCGCCACGTCCAGCGGCCCCAGTATGACTCGAACGGCCATAAAGACGGCGTATCCTTCGTGTACTGTCACGGGTGTCCGATATCCATGGGTCAGTATGGCTACAGGTTTGCCTAGAAAAATAAAATCAGCCAATAAAGAAATGGTCAGTATTTAACAAACTGACCTTAGCACGTCGCGCACAGTATACAAGTGTCCAACCAAGGTGTCGTCGTCCAGATAGAGGTGGCGTTATCCCGACGTCGCGCTAAGGACGTACGCGAGGGCCGTCTCGCCGTACTAGAAATAAAACATCAGTAGGTTGACATCACGAGCATTTATCCAATACATCGATGGCAACCACTGCGGGAAAAGTAAGTCAAACAACGATGCAAGAATGAAGAAGGATGACTTACTGGTATGTAGGGTCAAGGCCTCGGGGTCGTCGCGACACGAAGCAAACCATTCCAAAGGTCCTAGTCGACATGTCCTCTGTGGGGTGATGAGCTCACGGCGGAGAAAAGATTAAAAGTTGTGCATACCTTTTGTTATTGTGGATACCAGCTAGTCATGTCTGGCAGCGCGCTCGTCGTGGTGGTGATTTATAGCGAGGTCCAGTTGGAAAATCAGCCGAGTCCAATGCGGCGGGAAAGCGCCAATAAGCACGGAGCACCAAACCCGTCATCCAAGGCGAAGTCTACATGGAGGTAAGCGACAAACGAGACAAAGGAAGCATCAACGACGTACCAAGGAGGCCGTCAATGCGCTGGGCGTCAGAGATAGTCGTCCGCTTGACGAGATCGCGTCCCATACTGAATGCAGGTTCTGGACAAGTTCATGTGTGAGCGGGCGCAAGAACACAGCGAAGACGATGGCTTACTAGAGCGCACAGAACGAAGGAGGGCGGCACTGAGAGCGTCGAGAGTAAGTGAAAGTGATAAGGTTGACATACCGACGGGGTATTGGCGGGGAAGCGGGATTCCAAGGATGACGACTCAGTCGAGTAGCGTTGGTAGATCTGAGGGCGCTGAGAGAGTGTGTAAGTTAAATGATAGAAAACAAAGCGCGTATGAACCTTGGGACACTCCGGTCGTCGACAAAGGGGGGCCAAACTTGGGCTAGAGAGAAAGTACTAAGCAAGCATGGAGAGAAAAGGGCACGTCGACGCCGTACCAGACGTGCCATGCAGCGACAAGATATCCGTGCAAACGCGTCGATAGTTGTGTGTCGGCGTGGCAAGGTCCCGAGCACCAAGGCGGCAAAAGTTCTTGGAGAAGTTGTCAGCGCCGTTGGCGAAGAACACAGCAAAGCGGACGACTTACCAGAGTGCTCGATTGGAGGGTGCTGAGGGAGGCGCGGACAACATTCAAGAGGATCAGACATCCCTCGCTGATTATGTCGTCGCTCGCTGGTGACAACGTCCTCGTCCGCCTGCGATATTGTCCTCGGCTGTATGTCGTCTTTGCCCGCTTGTAGCATCGTCCTCGACGGTGATGTCATCCTCGCTCGCGTCCTTCCTCGCTACTCCGTCGTCCTCGGGCTCTGAGACGATCCTCGCTAGTGCAGATGCCGTTTCTGCTTCCTGGGCTGGCTGACGATTGTCCTCGTAGATGTCGTCCGCTGCTATCTTGACACCAGACGACGAGGCGAGAGAGAGAGGTCGGGAGTAATCAGAGAGTCAATGTCGGACTTGATTTTAACCGTATAAGCCACAGTAGTACTATTCCTAGGTTTCTTTCATGCCCGTCGACGTCCCCCGAGCAATGGCGCGAGGGCATTCGACGTGCATGATGTATCCCGAAGTGTAGGTAAACAGAGCCGGCCTAGATAGCCGTACGTGCGGCAGTAAGACAATAATGAAACAGAAAAGAAGAAAAGGTAAGCACCATTTTGGGCTGAATGCAGCCGCGGTGCCCATAGGCCAAGTCGTCACCTCATTGGAGGCGCGCGAAGACATCCTGCGTTGACATGGGTCACAGAAGCCCCCTCCACATTCATTGCTGCCTGTTTCCTAAGGGCTTACGCGCTCCTAGTCGCAGTCCACCAGACACGGTCGCAAAGACGAGCGGAGAAGAAACCCTGGAACGAATCCAGAGGCGTCGCGGCCGGTACGGAGCCAAGAACGACGGGAAAAGAAGAAGAAAAGCAAGAGAAATAGACCCCAGATTAATTTCTGGGCTGAACGAGGACAACGCTAGGATTGTGCTGTGGTGGGAGAAGGCAGGAGATCGGGATCGCAGTTCTGCGATCGTTATCCGGCATTTGCCGGATCTTCGGGCAGCTCGGCGTAGTTACAAATTCTGCTGCGTATAGTTTCGGAGTGACACTGAGAACGGTTGGGCTTCAATTAAATCTGTAACATTATCCATTGAACAAAAACTTGAAGTTGTGGACCCGGCGACTCAAACGGGCCGGTCATGTGATCAGTTTTCGTGAAGATGATCAGATCGGACAACAAAGCCACAACATGCACCTCTCTCTCTTACCACCACCACCTCGACCTCGGATACAGTCCGGCGAGGCTGACTGGCCAGCGGTCGACTGCATGTCGCCGCTGCACAACGCAGCAGATGCTCGACTGTATGTCGGCACTGACATTGTCGGTCTGAAGCCCGGTAACTACTACACGTCACTTCAACAACAATGACGAGGACCTCGGATACATTGACTCGACGCCGTAGTGTCTGCTGACAGACGGCGTCGCGGATGTGCGTATTTTTTGTTGTATTATTATATCACTATTGATTCATGGCGACGGAGACGACTACCCCAGCACGAGGACCTCGACAACGCCCACGACGACAATGACTACGAGAACTCGTCAGGCTACACGACCATGGCCACGACAACATCAACAATGCCGATTCCATGAGGATAGGCAACCGACGACCATCACAACCTCTTGCAGAAATCCCCTGTCCTGCGCGGAGGGCTTTTACTGGCCTCACTATAGTGTAAGTGGCCTTCGTGTACCTATTCAACAGTCACGTACTTTGCTGCCAGTTGACCCGAACACGGCGGACGCTGTCCCGCCAGACTCGCCTCAAACTCTCGCCTGTCATGGAAAGGGTTTACTGCCAACGTCGCGAGGTCAAGACATGTCGAGACTGCGATGACGGGATCTCAAGCCTGAAGTTTTCTTCAGGTGGTACATTTCCTAGCAGACGTTCACATAGGCTTACTCCTCTGTTTCTTTCAGCTTTGATGGGTGCATTGCTCGGGATGCCTTCCCGCTGTGTGGTGTCATCGGGGTATGTTTAAGACGGGTGTCTTAAGATGAGTCTCGAGGTGGCCACATGAGGTATCTTAAGATTGTACTTAAGAGCCTAGCTTACAATACCAGCTGGATTCCCAACTTAAGATCTGTCTTAAGATGCTGGATATATGGTAGTTAGTGTTGAGTTGTATCTTAAGACTTAATCTTAAGATTTTTCGGACCCTCGCTGTGTGTAGAACAGTTCGGAAAATGAGCTTCTTAAGATTAAGAACTTAAGACTAATCTTATCTTATCCCGATCGTGATCGGGATATCTTAAGAAAAGTCTGTCATGGTTTTGCTCTCAAATCCAGAATCCATTTACATATCCTGTGCTCCGACAATAGAGCAGAGTTTGAAGCAGTGGTCGGACGTTGCTCTACAGTGTCTGGATACGTGATGGACTCTCAAATCCAGAATCCATTTACATATCCTGTGCTCAGACAATAGAGCAGAGTTTGAAGCAGTGGTCGGACGTTGCTCTGAAGTGTCTGGATACTCGACGGACTCTCAAATCCAGAATCCGTTTACATATCCTGTGCTCAGACAATAGAGCAGAGTCTGAAGCAGTGGTCGGACGCTGCTCTACAGTGTCTGGATACGTGATGGACTCTCAAATCCAGAATCCATTTACATATCCTGTGCTCCGACAATAGAGCAGAGTTTGAAGCAGCGGTCGGACGTTGCTCTACAGTGTCTGGATACGCGACGGACTCTCAAATCCAGAATCCGTTTACATATCCTGTGCTCAGACAATAGAGCAGAGTCTGAAGCAGTGGTCGGACACTGCTCTACAGTGTCTGGATACGTGATGGACTCTCAAATCCAGAATCCATTTACATATCCTGTGCTCAGACAATAGAGCAGAGTCTGAAGCAGTGGTCGGACGTTGCTCTGGAGTGTCTGGATACTCGACGGACTCTCAAATCCAGAATCTGTTTACATATCCTGTGCTCAGACAATAGAGCAGAGTCTGAAGCAGTGGTCGGACGCTGCTCTACAGTGTCTGGATACGTGATGGACTCTCAAATCCAGAATCCATTTACATATCCTGTGCTCCGACAATAGAGCAGAGTTTGAAGCAGTGGTTGGACGTTGCTCTACAGTGTCTGGATACTCGACGGACTCTCAAATCAAGAATCCGTTTACATATCCTGTGTCCAGACAATAGAGCAGAGTTTGAAGCAGTGGTCGGACGCTGCTCTACAGTGCCTGGATACTCGACGGACTCTCAAATCAAGAATCCGTTTACATATCCTGTGTCCAGACAAGAGAGCAGAGTTTGAAGCAGTGGTCGGACGTTGCTCTACAGTATCTGGATACTCGACGGACTCTCAAATCAAGAATCCGTTTACATATCCTGTGTCCAGACAAGCCACCAGAGGTTGAAGCAGTGGTTGGACATTGCTCTACAGTGTCTGGATACTCGACGGACTCTCAAATCAAGAATCCGTTTACATATCCTGTGTCCAGAGAAGAGAGCAGAGCTTGAAGCAGTGGTTGGACGCTGCTCTACAGTGTCTGGATACTCGACGGACTCTCAAATCAAGAATCTGTTTACATATCCTGTGTCCAGACAAGAGAGCAGAGTTTGAAGCAGTGGTTGGACGTTGCTCTACAGTGTCTGGATACTCGACGGACTCTCAAATCCAGAATCCGTTTACATATCCTGTGTCCAGACAATAGAGCAGAGTTTGAAGCAGTGGTTGGACGTTGCTCTACAGTGTCTGGATACTCGACGGACTCTCAAATCAAGAATCCGTTTACATATCCTGTGTCCAGACAAGCCACCAGAGGTTGAAGCAGTGGTTGGACGTTGCTCTACAGTGTCTGGATACTCGACGGACTCTCAAATCAAGAATCCGTTTACATATCTGTGTCCAGACAATAGAGCAGAGTTTGAAGCAGTGGTCGGACGTTGCTCTACAGTGTCTGGATACTCGACGGACTCTCAAATCAAGAATCCGTTTACATATCCTGTGTCTAGACAAGCCACCAGAGGTTGAAGCAGTGGTTGGACGTTGCTCTACAGTGTCTGGATACTCGACGGACTCTCAAATCAAGAATCCGTTTACATATCTGTGTCCAGACAATAGAGCAGAGTTTGAAGCAGTGGTCGGACGTTGCTCTACAGTGTCTGGATACTCGACGGACTCTCAAATCAAGAATCCGTTTACATATCCTGTGTCCAGACAAGCCACCAGAGGTTGAAGCAGTGGTTGGACGTTGCTCTACAGTGTCTGGATACTCGACGGACTCTCAAATCAAGAATGCGTTTACATATCTGTGTCCAGACAATAGAGCAGAGTTTGAAGCAGTGGTTGGACGTTGCTCTACAGTGTCTGGATACTCGACGGACTCTCAAATCAAGAATCCGTTTACATATCCTGTGTCCAGACAAGCCACCAGAGGTTGAAGCAGTGGTTGGACGTTGCTCTACAGTGTCTGGATACTCGACGGACTCTCAAATCAAGAATCCGTTTACATATCCTGTGTCCAGACAAGCCACCAGAGGTTGAAGCAGTGGTTGGACGTTGCTCTGCAGTGTCTGGATACTCGACGGACTCTCAAATCAAGAATCCGTTTACATATCCTGTGTCCAGACAATAGAGCAGAGTTTGAAGCAGTGGTTGGACGTTGCTCTACAGTGTCTGGATACTCGACGGACTCTCAAATCAAGAATCCGTTTACATATCCTGTGTCCAGACAAGAGAGCAGAGTTTGAAGCAGTGGTCGGACGTTGCTCTACAGTGTCCGGATACTCGACGGACTCTCAAATCAAGAATCTGTTTACATATCCTGTGTCCAGACAATAGAGCAGAGTTTGAAGCAGTGGTTGGACGTTGCTCTACAGTGTCTGGATACTCGACGGACTCTCAAATCAAGAATCCGTTTACATATCCTGTGTCCAGACAATAGAGCAGAGTTTGAAGCAGTGGTTGGACGTTGCTCTACAGTGTCTGGATACTCGACGGACTCTCAAATCAAGAATCCGTTTACATATCCTGTGTCCAGACAAGCCACCAGAGGTTGAAGCAGTGGTTGGACGTTGCTCTGCAGTGTCTGGATACTCGACGGACTCTCAAATCAAGAATCCGTTTACATATCCTGTGTCCAGACAAGAGAGCAGAGTTTGAAGCAGTGGTCGGACGTTGCTCTACAGTGTCCGGATACTCGACGGACTCTCAAATCAAGAATCTGTTTACATATCCTGTGTCCAGACAATAGAGCAGAGTTTGAAGCAGTGGTTGGACGTTGCTCTACAGTGTCAGGATACTCGACGGACTCTCAAATCAAGAATCCGTTTACATATCCTGTGTCCTGACAATAGAGCAGAGTTTGAAGCAGTGGTCGGACGTTGCTCTACAGTGTCTGGATGCTCGACGGACTCTCAAATCAAGAATCTGTTTACATATCGTGTATCCAGACAATAGAGCAGAGGTTGAAGCAGTGGTCGGACGTTGCTCTGCAGTGTCTGGATACTCGACGGACTCTCAAATCAAGAATCCGTTTACATATCCTGTGTCCAGACAATAGAGCAGAGTTTGAAGCAGTGGTTGGACGTTGCTCTACAGTGTCTGGATACTCGACGGACTCTCAAATCAAGAATCTGTTTACATATCCTGTGTCCAGACAATAGAGCAGAGTTTGAAGCAGTGGTTGGACGTTGCTCTACAGTGTCTGGATACTCGACGGACTCTCAAATCAAGAATCTGTTTACATATCCTGTGTCCAGACAATAGAGCAGAGGTTGAAGCAGTGGTTGGACGTTGCTCTACAGTGTCTGGATACTCGACGGACTCTCAAATCAAGAATCCGTTTACATATCCTGTGTCCAGACAAGAGAGCAGAGGTTGAAGCAGTGGTTGGACGTTGCTCTACAGTGCCTGGATACTCGACGGACTCTCAAATCAAGAATCCGTTTACATATCCTGTGTCCAGACAAGAGAGCAGAGGTTGAAGCAGTGGTTGGACGTTGCTCTACAGTGTCTGGATACTCGACGGACTCTCAAATCAAGAATCCGTTTACATTTCCTGTGTCCAGACAAGCCACCAGAGGTTGAAGCAGTGGTTGGACGTTGCTCTGCAGTGTCTGGATACTCGACGGACTCTCAAATCAAGAATCCGTGTACATATCCTGTGTCCAGACAAGAGAGCAGAGGTTGAAGCAGTGGTTGGACGTTGCTCTACAGTGTCTGGATACTCGACGGACTCTCAAATCAAGAATCTGTTTACATATCCTGTATCCAGACAATAGAGCAGAGTTTGAAGCAGTGGTCGGACGTTGCTCTACAGTGTCTGGATACTCGACGGACTCTCAAATCAAGAATCCGTTTACATATCCTGTGTCCAGACAATAGAGCAGAGTTTGAAGCAGTGGTTGGACGTTGCTCTACAGTGTCTGGATACTCGACGGACTCTCAAATCAAGAATCCGTTTACATATCCTGTGTCCAGACAATAGAGCAGAGTTTGAAGCAGTGGTTGGACGTTGCTCTACAGTGCCTGGATACTCGACGGACTCTCAAATCAAGAATCCGTTTACATATCGTGTGTCCAGACAATAGAGCAGAGTTTGAAGCAGTGGTCGGACGTTGCTCTACAGTGTCCGGATACTCGACGGACTCTCAAATCAAGAATCCGTTTACATATCCTGTATCCAGACAATAGAGCAGAGTTTGAAGCAGTGGTCGGATGCTGCTCTACAGTGTCTGGATACTCGACGGACTCTCAAATCAAGAATCCGTTTACATATCCTGTGTCCAGACAATAGAGCAGAGTTTGAAGCATAGGTCGGACGCTGCTCTACAGTGCCTGGATACTCGACGGACTCTCAAATCAAGAATCTGTTTACATATCGTGTGTCCAGACAATAGAGCAGAGTTTGAAGCAGTGGTCGGACGCTGCTCTACAGTGTCCGGGTACTCGACGGACTCTCAAATCAAGAATCCGTTTACATATCCTGTGTCCAGACAAGAGAGCAGAGTTTGAAGCAGTGGTCGGACGTTGCTCTACAGTGTCTGGATACTCGACGGACTCTCAAATCAAGAATCTGGTTACATATCCTGTGTCCAGATAATAGAGCAGAGTTTGAAGCAGTGGTCGGACGTTGCTCTGCAGTGCCTGGATACTCGACGGACTCTCAAATCAAGAATCCGTTTACATATCCTGTGTCCAGACAATAGAGCAGAGTTTGAAGCAGTGGTCGGACGTTGCTCTACAGTGTCTGGATGCTCGACGGACTCTCAAATCAAGAATCTGTTTACATATCGTGTATCCAGACAAGAGAGCAGAGGTTGAAGCAGTGGTTGGACGTTGCTCTGCAGTGTCTGGATACTCGACGGACTCTCAAATCAAGAATCCGTTTACATATCGTGTGTCCAGACAATAGAGCAGAGTTTGAAGCAGTGGTCGGACGCTGCTCTACAGTGCCTGGATACTCGACGGACTCTCAAATCAAGAATCTGTTTACATATCGTGTATCCAGACAAGCCACCAGAGGTTGAAGCAGTGGTTGGACGTTGCTCTGCAGTGTCTGGATACTCGACGGACTCTCAAATCAAGAATCCGTTTACATATCCTGTGTCCAGACAAGCCACCAGAGTTTGAAGCAGTGGTTGGACGTTGCTCTGCAGTGTCTGGATACTCGACGGACTCTCAAATCAAGAATCCGTTTACATATCCTGTGTCCAGACAAGCCACCAGAGTTTGAAGCAGTGGTTGGACGTTGCTCTGCGGTGTCTGGATACTCGACGGACTCTCAAATCAAGAATCTGTTTACATATCCTGTGTCCAGATAATAGAGCAGAGTTTGAAGCAGTGGTCGGACGTTGCTCTACAGTGCCTGGATACTCGACGGACTCTCAAATCAAGAATCCGTTTACATATCCTGTGTCCAGACAATAGAGCAGAGTTTGAAGCAGTGGTCGGACGTTGCTCTACAGTGTCCGGGTACTCGACGGACTCTCAAATCAAGAATCCGTTTACATATCCTGTATCCAGACAATAGAGCAGAGTTTGAAGCAGTGGTCGGACGCTGCTCTACAGTGTCTGGATACTCGACGGACTCTCAAATCAAGAATCCGTTTACATATCCTGTGTCCAGACAAGAGAGCAGAGTTTGAAGCAGTGGTCGGACGTTGCTCTACAGTGTCTGGATACTCGACGGACTCTCAAATCAAGAATCTGGTTACATATCCTGTGTCCAGATAATAGAGCAGAGTTTGAAGCAGTGGTCGGACGTTGCTCTGCAGTGCCTGGATACTCGACGGACTCTCAAATCAAGAATCCGTTTACATATCCTGTGTCCAGACAATAGAGCAGAGTTTGAAGCAGTGGTCGGACGTTGCTCTACAGTGTCTGGATGCTCGACGGACTCTCAAATCAAGAATCTGTTTACATATCGTGTATCCAGACAAGAGAGCAGAGGTTGAAGCAGTGGTTGGACGTTGCTCTGCAGTGTCTGGATACTCGACGGACTCTCAAATCAAGAATCCGTTTACATATCGTGTGTCCAGACAATAGAGCAGAGTTTGAAGCAGTGGTCGGACGCTGCTCTACAGTGCCTGGATACTCGACGGACTCTCAAATCAAGAATCTGTTTACATATCGTGTATCCAGACAAGCCACCAGAGGTTGAAGCAGTGGTTGGACGTTGCTCTGCAGTGTCTGGATACTCGACGGACTCTCAAATCAAGAATCCGTTTACATATCCTGTGTCCAGACAAGCCACCAGAGTTTGAAGCAGTGGTTGGACGTTGCTCTGCAGTGTCTGGATACTCGACGGACTCTCAAATCAAGAATCCGTTTACATATCCTGTGTCCAGACAAGCCACCAGAGTTTGAAGCAGTGGTTGGACGTTGCTCTGCGGTGTCTGGATACTCGACGGACTCTCAAATCAAGAATCTGTTTACATATCCTGTGTCCAGATAATAGAGCAGAGTTTGAAGCAGTGGTCGGACGTTGCTCTACAGTGCCTGGATACTCGACGGACTCTCAAATCAAGAATCCGTTTACATATCCTGTGTCCAGACAATAGAGCAGAGTTTGAAGCAGTGGTCGGACGTTGCTCTACAGTGTCCGGGTACTCGACGGACTCTCAAATCAAGAATCCGTTTACATATCCTGTATCCAGACAATAGAGCAGAGTTTGAAGCAGTGGTCGGACGCTGCTCTACAGTGTCTGGATACTCGACGGACTCTCAAATCAAGAATCCGTTTACATATCCTGTGTCCAGACAATAGAGCAGAGTTTGAAGCATAGGTCGGACGCTGCTCTACAGTGCCTGGATACTCGACGGACTCTCAAATCAAGAATCTGTTTACATATCGTGTGTCCAGACAATAGAGCAGAGTTTGAAGCAGTGGTTGGACGCTGCTCTACAGTGTCCGGATACTCGACGGACTCTCAAATCAAGAATCCGTTTACATATCCTGTGTCCAGACAAGAGAGCAGAGTTTGAAGCAGTGGTTGGACGTTGCTCTGCAGTGTCTGGATACTCGACGGACTCTCAAATCAAGAATCCGTTTACATATCCTGTGTCCAGACAATAGAGCAGAGTTTGAAGCAGTGGTCGGACGTTGCTCTACAGTGTCTGGATGCTCGACGGACTCTCAAATCAAGAATCTGTTTACATATCGTGTATCCAGACAAGAGAGCAGAGGTTGAAGCAGTGGTTGGACGTTGCTCTGCAGTGTCTGGATACTCGACGGACTCTCAAATCAAGAATCCGTTTACATATCGTGTGTCCAGACAATAGAGCAGAGTTTGAAGCAGTGGTCGGACGCTGCTCTACAGTGCCTGGATACTCGACGGACTCTCAAATCAAGAATCTGTTTACATATCGTGTATCCAGACAAGCCACCAGAGGTTGAAGCAGTGGTCGGACGTTGCTCTACAGTGCCTGGATACTCGACGGACTCTCAAATCAAGAATCCGTTTACATATCGTGTGTCCAGACAATAGAGCAGAGTTTGAAGCAGTGGTCGGACGTTGCTCTACAGTGCCTGGATACTCGACGGACTCTCAAATCAAGAATCCGTTTACATATCGTGTGTCCAGACAAGAGAGCAGAGTTTGAAGCAGTCGTCGGACATTGCTCTACAGTGTCTGGATACTCGACGGACTCTCAAATCAAGAATCCGTTTACATATCCTGTGTCCAGACAATAGAGCAGAGTTTGAAGCAGTGGTCGGACGCTGCTCTACAGTGTCTGGATGCTCGACGGACTCTCAAATCAAGAATCTGTTTACATATCGTGTATCCAGACAAGAGAGCAGAGTTTGAAGCAGTGGTTGGACGTTGCTCTGCAGTGCCTGGATACTCGACGGACTCTCAAATCAAGAATCCGTTTACATATCCTGTGTCCAGACAATAGAGCAGAGTTTGAAGCAGTGGTCGGACGCTGCTCTACAGTGTCTGGATGCTCGACGGACTCTCAAATCAAGAATCCGTTTACATATCCTGTGTCCAGACAATAGAGCAGAGTTTGAAGCAGTGGTCGGACGTTGCTCTACAGTGTCTGGATGCTCGACGGACTCTCAAATCAAGAATCCGTTTGCATATCGTGTGTCCAGACAAGCCACCAGAGGTTGAAGCAGTGGTTGGACGTTGCTCTGCAGTGCCTGGATACTCGACGGACTCTCAAATCAAGAATCCGTTTACATATCCTGTGTCCAGACAATAGAGCAGAGGTTGAAGCAGTGGTCGGACGTTGCTCTACAGTGTCTGGATACTCGACGGTCTCTCAAATCAAGAATCCGTTTACATATCCTGTGTCCAGACAATAGAGCAGAGTTTGAAGCAGTGGTCGGACGCTGCTCTACAGTGCCTGGATACTCGACGGACTCTCAAATCAAGAATCCGTTTACATATCCTGTGTCCAGACAATAGAGCAGAGTTTGAAGCAGTGGTCGGACGCTGCTCTACAGTGCCTGGATACTCGACGGACTCTCAAATCAAGAATCCGTTTACATATCCTGTGTCCAGACAATAGAGCAGAGGTTGAAGCAGTGGTCGGACGTTGCTCTACAGTGTCTGGATACTCGACGGTCTCTCAAATCAAGAATCCGTTTACATATCCTGTGTCCAGACAATAGAGCAGAGTTTGAAGCAGTGGTCGGACGCTGCTCTACAGTGCCTGGATACTCGACGGACTCTCAAATCAAGAATCCGTTTACATATCCTGTGTCCAGACAATAGAGCAGAGGTTGAAGCAGTGGTCGGACGTTGCTCTACAGTGTCTGGATACTCGACGGTCTCTCAAATCAAGAATCCGTTTACATATCCTGTGTCCAGACAATAGAGCAGAGTTTGAAGCAGTGGTCGGACGCTGCTCTACAGTGCCTGGATACTCGACGGACTCTCAAATCAAGAATCCGTTTACATATCCTGTGTCCAGACAATAGAGCAGAGGTTGAAGCAGTGGTCGGACGTTGCTCTACAGTGTCTGGATACTCGACGGTCTCTCAAATCAAGAATCCGTTTACATATCGTGTGTCCAGACAAGAGAGCAGAGGTTGAAGCAGTGGTTGGACGTTGCTCTGCAGTGTCTGGATACTCGACGGTCTCTCAAATCAAGAATCCGTTTACATATCCTGTGTCCAGACAAGAGAGCAGAGTTTGAAGCAGTGGTCGGACGCTGCTCTACAGTGTCTGGATGCTCGACGGACTCTCAAATCAAGAATCTGTTTACATATCGTGTATCCAGACAAGAGAGCAGAGGTTGAAGCAGTGGTTGGACGTTGCTCTGCAGTGTCTGGATACTCGACGGACTCTCAAATCAAGAATCCGTTTACATATCCTGTGTCCAGACAATAGAGCAGAGTTTGAAGCAGTGGTCGGACGTTGCTCTACAGTGTCTGGATGCTCGACGGACTCTCAAATCAAGAATCTGTTTACATATCGTGTATCCAGACAAGAGAGCAGAGGTTGAAGCAGTGGTCGGACGCTGCTCTACAGTGTCTGGATGCTCGACGGACTCTCAAATCAAGAATCTGTTTACATATCCTGTGTCCAGACAATAGAGCAGAGTTTGAAGCAGTGGTCGGACGCTGCTCTACAGTGCCTGGATACTCGACGGACTCTCAAATCAAGAATCCGTTTACATATCCTGTGTCCAGACAAGAGAGCAGAGTTTGAAGCAGTGGTTGGACGTTGCTCTGCAGTGTCTGGATACTCGACGGACTCTCAAATCAAGAATCCGTTTACATATCGTGTATCCAGACAAGAGAGCAGAGGTTGAAGCAGTGGTTGGACGTTGCTCTGCAGTGTCTGGATACTCGACGGACTCTCAAATCAAGAATCCGTTTACATATCCTGTGTCCAGACAATAGAGCAGAGTTTGAAGCAGTGGTCGGACGTTGCTCTACAGTGTCTGGATGCTCGACGGACTCTCAAATCAAGAATCTGTTTACATATCGTGTATCCAGACAAGAGAGCAGAGGTTGAAGCAGTGGTCGGACGCTGCTCTACAGTGTCTGGATGCTCGACGGACTCTCAAATCAAGAATCTGTTTACATATCCTGTGTCCAGACAATAGAGCAGAGTTTGAAGCAGTGGTCGGACGCTGCTCTACAGTGCCTGGATACTCGACGGACTCTCAAATCAAGAATCCGTTTACATATCCTGTGTCCAGACAAGAGAGCAGAGTTTGAAGCAGTGGTTGGACGTTGCTCTGCAGTGTCTGGATACTCGACGGACTCTCAAATCAAGAATCCGTTTACATATCCTGTGTCCAGACAATAGAGCAGAGTTTGAAGCAGTGGTCGGACGTTGCTCTACAGTGTCTGGATGCTCGACGGACTCTCAAATCAAGAATCTGTTTACATATCGTGTATCCAGACAAGAGAGCAGAGGTTGAAGCAGTGGTTGGACGCTGCTCTACAGTGTCTGGATACTCGACGGACTCTCAAATCAAGAATCCGTTTACATATCCTGTGTCCAGACAATAGAGCAGAGTTTGAAGCAGTGGTCGGACGTTGCTCTACAGTGTCTGGATGCTCGACGGACTCTCAAATCAAGAATCTGTTTACATATCGTGTATCCAGACAAGAGAGCAGAGGTTGAAGCAGTGGTCGGACGCTGCTCTACAGTGTCTGGATGCTCGACGGACTCTCAAATCAAGAATCTGTTTACATATCCTGTGTCCAGACAATAGAGCAGAGTTTGAAGCAGTGGTCGGACGCTGCTCTACAGTGCCTGGATACTCGACGGACTCTCAAATCAAGAATCCGTTTACATATCCTGTGTCCAGACAAGAGAGCAGAGTTTGAAGCAGTGGTTGGACGTTGCTCTGCAGTGTCTGGATACTCGACGGACTCTCAAATCAAGAATCCGTTTACATATCCTGTGTCCAGACAATAGAGCAGAGTTTGAAGCAGTGGTCGGACGTTGCTCTACAGTGTCTGGATGCTCGACGGACTCTCAAATCAAGAATCTGTTTACATATCGTGTATCCAGACAAGAGAGCAGAGGTTGAAGCAGTGGTTGGACGCTGCTCTACAGTGTCTGGATACTCGACGGACTCTCAAATCAAGAATCCGTTTACATATCCTGTGTCCAGACAATAGAGCAGAGTTTGAAGCAGTGGTCGGACGTTGCTCTACAGTGTCTGGATGCTCGACGGACTCTCAAATCAAGAATCCGTTTACATATCGTGTGTCCAGACAAGAGAGCAGAGTTTGAAGCAGTCGTCGGACGCTGCTCTACAGTGTCCGGGTACTCGACGGACTCTCAAATCAAGAATCCGTTTACATATCCTGTGTCCAGACAAGAGAGCAGAGTTTGAAGCAGTGGTCGGACGCTGCTCTACAGTGTCTGGATGCTCGACGGACTCTCAAATCAAGAATCTGTTTACATATCCTGTGTCCAGATAATAGAGCAGAGTTTGAAGCAGTGGTCGGACGTTGCTCTACAGTGCCTGGATACTCGACGGACTCTCAAATCAAGAATCCGTTTACATATCCTGTGTCCAGACAAGAGAGCAGAGTTTGAAGCAGTGGTTGGACGTTGCTCTGCAGTGTCTGGATACTCGACGGACTCTCAAATCAAGAATCCGTTTACATATCCTGTGTCCAGACAATAGAGCAGAGTTTGAAGCAGTGGTCGGACGTTGCTCTACAGTGTCTGGATGCTCGACGGACTCTCAAATCAAGAATCTGTTTACATATCGTATATCCAGACAAGAGAGCAGAGGTTGAAGCAGTGGTTGGACGCTGCTCTACAGTGTCTGGATACTCGACGGACTCTCAAATCAAGAATCCGTTTACATATCCTGTGTCCAGACAATAGAGCAGAGTTTGAAGCAGTGGTCGGACGTTGCTCTACAGTGTCTGGATGCTCGACGGACTCTCAAATCAAGAATCCGTTTACATATCGTGTGTCCAGACAAGAGAGCAGAGTTTGAAGCAGTCGTCGGACGCTGCTCTACAGTGTCCGGGTACTCGACGGACTCTCAAATCAAGAATCCGTTTACATATCCTGTGTCCAGACAAGAGAGCAGAGTTTGAAGCAGTGGTCGGACGCTGCTCTACAGTGTCTGGATGCTCGACGGACTCTCAAATCAAGAATCTGTTTACATATCCTGTGTCCAGATAATAGAGCAGAGTTTGAAGCAGTGGTCGGACGTTGCTCTACAGTGCCTGGATACTCGACGGACTCTCAAATCAAGAATCCGTTTACATATCGTGTGTCCAGACAAGAGAGCAGAGTTTGAAGCAGTCGTCGGACGTTGCTCTACAGTGCCTGGATACTCGACGGACTCTCAAATCAAGAATCCGTTTACATATCGTGTGTCCAGACAAGAGAGCAGAGTTTGAAGCAGTGGTCGGACGTTGCTCTACAGTGCGTGGATACTCGACGGACTCTCAAATCAAGAATCCGTTTACATATCGTGTGTCCAGACAAGAGAGCAGAGTTTGAAGCAGTCGTCGGACGTTGCTCTACAGTGTCTGGATACTCGACGGTCTCTCAAATCAAGAATCCGTTTACATATCCTGTGTCCAGACAATAGAGCAGAGTTTGAAGCAGTGGTCGGACGCTGCTCTACAGTGCCTGGATACTCGACGGACTCTCAAATCAAGAATCCGTTTACATATCCTGTGTCCAGACAATAGAGCAGAGTTTGAAGCAGTGGTCGGACGCTGCTCTACAGTGCCTGGATACTCGACGGACTCTCAAATCAAGAATCCGTTTACATATCCTGTGTCCAGACAATAGAGCAGAGGTTGAAGCAGTGGTCGGACGTTGCTCTACAGTGTCTGGATACTCGACGGACTCTCAAATCAAGCATCCGTTTACATATCCTGTGTCCAGACAAATAGAGCAGAGTTTGAAGCAGTGGTCGGACGCTGCTCTACAGTGTCTGGATACTCGACGGACTCTCAAATCAAGAATCCGTTTACATATCGTGTGTCCAGACAAGAGAGCAGAGTTTGAAGCAGTGGTCGGACGTTGCTCTACAGTGCCTGGATACTCGACGGACTCTCAAATCAAGAATCCGTTTACATATCGTGTGTCCAGACAAGAGAGCAGAGTTTGAAGCAGTCGTCGGACGTTGCTCTACAGTGTCTGGATACTCGACGGTCTCTCAAATCAAGAATCCGTTTACATATCCTGTGTCCAGACAATAGAGCAGAGTTTGAAGCAGTGGTCGGACGCTGCTCTACAGTGCCTGGATACTCGACGGACTCTCAAATCAAGAATCCGTTTACATATCCTGTGTCCAGACAATAGAGCAGAGTTTGAAGCAGTGGTCGGACGCTGCTCTACAGTGTCTGGATACTCGACGGTCTCTCAAATCAAGAATCCGTTTACATATCCTGTGTCCAGACAAGAGAGCAGAGTTTGAAGCAGTCGTCGGACGTTGCTCTACAGTGTCTGGATACTCGACGGACTCTCAAATCAAGCATCCGTTTACATATCCTGTGTCCAGACAAATAGAGCAGAGTTTGAAGCAGTGGTCGGACGCTGCTCTACAGTGTCTGGATACTCGACGGACTCTCAAATCAAGAATCCGTTTACATATCGTGTGTCCAGACAAGAGAGCAGAGTTTGAAGCAGTCGTCGGACGTTGCTCTACAGTGCCTGGATACTCGACGGACTCTCAAATCAAGAATCCGTTTACATATCGTGTGTCCAGACAAGAGAGCAGAGTTTGAAGCAGTGGTTGGACATTGCTCTGCAGTGTCTGGATACTCGACGGACTCTCAAATCAAGAATCCGTTTACATATCGTGTGTCCAGACAAGAGAGCAGAGTTTGAAGCAGTCGTCGGACGTTGCTCTACAGTGTCCGGGTACTCGACGGACTCTCAAATCAAGAATCCGTTTACATATCCTGTGTCCAGACAAATAGAGCAGAGTTTGAAGCAGTGGTCGGACGTTGCTCTACAGTGTCTGGATACTCGACGGACTCTCAAATCAAGAATCTGTTTACATATCCTGTGTCCAGACAATAGAGCAGAGTTTGAAGCAGTGGTCGGACGCTGCTCTACAGTGCCTGGATACTCGACGGACTCTCAAATCAAGAATCCGTTTACATATCCTGTGTCCAGACAATAGAGCAGAGTTTGAAGCAGTGGTCGGACGCTGCTCTACAGTGCCTGGATACTCGACGGACTCTCAAATCAAGAATCCGTTTACATATCCTGTGTCCAGACAATAGAGCAGAGTTTGAAGCAGTGGTCGGACGCTGCTCTACAGTGCCTGGATACTCGACGGACTCTCAAATCAAGAATCCGTTTACATATCGTGTGTCCAGACAAGAGAGCAGAGTTTGAAGCAGTCGTCGGACGTTGCTCTACAGTGCCTGGATACTCGACGGACTCTCAAATCAAGAATCCGTTTACATATCGTGTGTCCAGACAAGAGAGCAGAGTTTGAAGCAGTGGTTGGACGTTGCTCTGCAGTGCCTGGATACTCGACGGACTCTCAAATCAAGAATCCGTTTACATATCCTGTGTCCAGACAATAGAGCAGAGGTTGAAGCAGTGGTCGGACGTTGCTCTACAGTGTCTCGATACTCGACGGTCTCTCAAATCAAGAATCCGTTTACATATCCTGTGTCCAGACAATAGAGCAGAGTTTGAAGCAGTGGTCGGACGCTGCTCTACAGTGCCTGGATACTCGACGGACTCTCAAATCAAGAATCCGTTTACATATCCTGTGTCCAGACAATAGAGCAGAGTTTGAAGCAGTGGTCGGACGCTGCTCTACAGTGCCTGGATACTCGACGGACTCTCAAATCAAGAATCCGTTTACATATCCTGTGTCCAGACAATAGAGCAGAGTTTGAAGCAGTGGTCGGACGCTGCTCTACAGTGTCTGGATGCTCGACGGACTCTCAAATCAAGAATCTGTTTACATATCGTGTATCCAGACAAGAGAGCAGAGTTTGAAGCAGTGGTTGGACGTTGCTCTGCAGTGCCTGGATACTCGACGGACTCTCAAATCAAGAATCCGTTTACATATCCTGTGTCCAGACAATAGAGCAGAGTTTGAAGCAGTGGTCGGACGCTGCTCTACAGTGTCTGGATGCTCGACGGACTCTCAAATCAAGAATCTGTTTACATATCGTGTATCCAGACAAGAGAGCAGAGTTTGAAGCAGTGGTTGGACGTTGCTCTGCAGTGTCTGGATACTCGACGGACTCTCAAATCAAGAATCCGTTTACATATCGTGTGTCCAGACAAGAGAGCAGAGTTTGAAGCAGTCGTCGGACGTTGCTCTACAGTGCCTGGATACTCGACGGACTCTCAAATCAAGAATCCGTTTACATATCGTGTGTCCAGACAAGAGAGCAGAGTTTGAAGCAGTGGTTGGACGTTGCTCTGCAGTGCCTGGATACTCGACGGACTCTCAAATCAAGAATCCGTTTACATATCCTGTGTCCAGACAATAGAGCAGAGGTTGAAGCAGTGGTCGGACGTTGCTCTACAGTGTCTGGATACTCGACGGTCTCTCAAATCAAGAATCCGTTTACATATCCTGTGTCCAGACAATAGAGCAGAGTTTGAAGCAGTGGTCGGACGCTGCTCTACAGTGCCTGGATACTCGACGGACTCTCAAATCAAGAATCCGTTTACATATCCTGTGTCCAGACAATAGAGCAGAGTTTGAAGCAGTGGTCGGACGCTGCTCTACAGTGCCTGGATACTCGACGGACTCTCAAATCAAGAATCCGTTTACATATCCTGTGTCCAGACAATAGAGCAGAGGTTGAAGCAGTGGTCGGACGTTGCTCTACAGTGTCTGGATACTCGACGGTCTCTCAAATCAAGAATCCGTTTACATATCCTGTGTCCAGACAATAGAGCAGAGTTTGAAGCAGTGGTCGGACGCTGCTCTACAGTGCCTGGATACTCGACGGACTCTCAAATCAAGAATCCGTTTACATATCCTGTGTCCAGATAATAGAGCAGAGTTTGAAGCAGTGGTCGGACGTTGCTCTACAGTGCCTGGATACTCGACGGACTCTCAAATCAAGAATCCGTTTACATATCGTGTGTCCAGACAAGAGAGCAGAGTTTGAAGCAGTCGTCGGACGTTGCTCTACAGTGCCTGGATACTCGACGGACTCTCAAATCAAGAATCCGTTTACATATCGTGTGTCCAGACAAGAGAGCAGAGGTTGAAGCAGTGGTTGGACGTTGCTCTGCAGTGTCTGGATACTCGACGGTCTCTCAAATCAAGAATCCGTTTACATATCCTGTGTCCAGACAATAGAGCAGAGTTTGAAGCAGTGGTCGGACGCTGCTCTACAGTGCCTGGATACTCGACGGACTCTCAAATCAAGAATCCGTTTACATATCCTGTGTCCAGATAATAGAGCAGAGTTTGAAGCAGTGGTCGGACGTTGCTCTACAGTGCCTGGATACTCGACGGACTCTCAAATCAAGAATCCGTTTACATATCGTGTGTCCAGACAAGAGAGCAGAGTTTGAAGCAGTCGTCGGACGTTGCTCTACAGTGCCTGGATACTCGACGGACTCTCAAATCAAGAATCCGTTTACATATCGTGTGTCCAGACAAGAGAGCAGAGTTTGAAGCAGTCGTCGGACATTGCTCTACAGTGTCTGGATACTCGACGGACTCTCAAATCAAGAATCCGTTTACATATCCTGTGTCCAGACAATAGAGCAGAGTTTGAAGCAGTGGTCGGACGCTGCTCTACAGTGTCTGGATGCTCGACGGACTCTCAAATCAAGAATCTGTTTACATATCGTGTATCCAGACAAGAGAGCAGAGGTTGAAGCAGTGGTTGGACGTTGCTCTGCAGTGTCTGGATACTCGACGGACTCTCAAATCAAGAATCCGTTTACATATCCTGTGTCCAGACAATAGAGCAGAGTTTGAAGCAGTGGTCGGACGTTGCTCTACAGTGTCTGGATGCTCGACGGACTCTCAAATCAAGAATCTGTTTACATATCGTGTATCCAGACAAGAGAGCAGAGGTTGAAGCAGTGGTCGGACGCTGCTCTACAGTGTCTGGATGCTCGACGGACTCTCAAATCAAGAATCTGTTTACATATCCTGTGTCCAGACAATAGAGCAGAGTTTGAAGCAGTGGTCGGACGCTGCTCTACAGTGCCTGGATACTCGACGGACTCTCAAATCAAGAATCCGTTTACATATCCTGTGTCCAGACAAGAGAGCAGAGTTTGAAGCAGTGGTTGGACGTTGCTCTACAGTGTCCGGATACTCGACGGACTCTCAAATCAAGAATCTGTTTACATATCCTGTGTCCAGACAATAGAGCAGAGTTTGAAGCAGTGGTCGGACGTTGCTCTACAGTGTCTGGATGCTCGACGGACTCTCAAATCAAGAATCTGTTTACATATCGTGTATCCAGACAAGAGAGCAGAGGTTGAAGCAGTGGTCGGACGCTGCTCTACAGTGTCTGGATGCTCGACGGACTCTCAAATCAAGAATCTGTTTACATATCCTGTGTCCAGACAATAGAGCAGAGTTTGAAGCAGTGGTCGGACGCTGCTCTACAGTGCCTGGATACTCGACGGACTCTCAAATCAAGAATCCGTTTACATATCCTGTGTCCAGACAAGAGAGCAGAGTTTGAAGCAGTGGTTGGACGTTGCTCTGCAGTGTCTGGATACTCGACGGACTCTCAAATCAAGAATCCGTTTACATATCCTGTGTCCAGACAAGAGAGCAGAGTTTGAAGCAGTGGTTGGACGTTGCTCTGCAGTGTCTGGATACTCGACGGACTCTCAAATCAAGAATCCGTTTACATATCCTGTGTCCAGACAAGAGAGCAGAGTTTGAAGCAGTCGTCGGACGTTGCTCTACAGTGTCTGGATACTCGACGGACTCTCAAATCAAGCATCCGTTTACATATCCTGTGTCCAGACAAATAGAGCAGAGTTTGAAGCAGTGGTCGGACGCTGCTCTACAGTGTCTGGATACTCGACGGACTCTCAAATCAAGAATCCGTTTACATATCCTGTGTCCAGACAAGAGAGCAGAGTTTGAAGCAGTGGTCGGACGCTGCTCTACAGTGTCTGGATACTCGACGGACTCTCAAATCAAGAATCCGTTTACATATCCTGTGTCCAGACAAGAGAGCAGAGTTTGAAGCAGTGGTCGGACGCTGCTCTACAGTGCCTGGATACTCGACGGACTCTCAAATCAAGAATCTGTTTACATATCCTGTGTCCAGACAAATAGAGCAGAGTTTGAAGCAGTGGTCGGACGTTGCTCTACAGTGTCTGGATACTCGACGGACTCTCAAATCAAGAATCCG